>CP092870.1:52229063-52829063 GCA_030710605.1 Cordylochernes scorpioides
ACTGATATAAGTTATCATTATTATCAGTTTGCTCCTTAAATTTTTTAAAATTAGAATCACTGTTATAATTTTGTTATATAGTTTCTACACTATATTAATTCATATGAGCTTGCTCTATGATATATTTTTTTTTATATATAACATAATATACAAATTAAATTATATTAGATATTCTAATATAAATAAATCTTCATACAAATTTTAATTATCTTTCATTGTTTGATTATTAAAAATTAAATTATAAAAGTAATTCTAGAAAAAAAAATAATTTCAGAACTTTTGTTTTTTTCAGTGTTTTTGTTAGCTTAAAGATGTTTTTTTTATTAGTTATTCTTAAAAATATAACAGATAACAAACAGTAATATCTACATATTTATAGATTAATTATTCAATTTATTACAAATTTTATCACCACAAAAACAATTAAGTAAAATATATTTAAAAAATTCATAAGAATAACAAACTAAAAAAACTAAAAAAAACTACAAACATATTAGTGTTAGCACCTCTTTTATGTTAATTTAAACTCGCTAAGAATTGCCTAAGAAAAAATTGTCAAACTTGTCCCTCTCTTAAGAACCATGACACTTTTCAAACAACTAGTTGTAAATTAGTGAATACTATTTATAAATTAACATGCCAAATTTGTCAACTATCAT
Source organism: Cordylochernes scorpioides (assembly GCA_030710605.1). Taxonomy (NCBI): domain Eukaryota; kingdom Metazoa; phylum Arthropoda; class Arachnida; order Pseudoscorpiones; family Chernetidae; genus Cordylochernes; species Cordylochernes scorpioides. Next base: position 52,229,723 of record CP092870.1, read on the forward strand.
ATATAGGACAAACTTGTAATCCATTAAATATACGAATAAACCTACATAGAAACCACGCTAAAAAATCAATTGGTAATATATATATGAAAGAACACAATCAATTACATACTTTTAACAACTTTAAGATAGAAATACTAGACATATGTCAAAACAAAAAACAACGACTATTATTAGAAAACAACTACATTTATAAACACAACACATTATTCCCTTATGGACTTAACGACGAATTAAACTACACATACAAACCACAAACAGAAGAAATTTCAACTTATGAAATCAGTTGCAAATATAAAAATGAATTTAAAACTAAACCTAATAAAACTAGAGGTAAAACTACAAATAAATTAGGTTACATTGAATTTGAAGAATTACTGGACCCAAAACAAATGTACACTAACAACTTCGTCGATAAATTTATTAAAACATTATTTAAACTAAATAATAATAAATTTATCAAACTCATAGAATATATTAAAATTCATAATCTGACTAACAGATTAATAGATATCACACACGACATCTTTAAATACAGAAAAATTAAACAAAATACTAATAACATTAATATTATCATTAAATTTAATAACAATTTATTTAATCATATTAAATTTAATGATATTTTTAATAACCAAATCATCAATAATCTTTTCCCTATAAAAAATTTAAATTTTAAAACAATCTGGAGATACAATAAAAATATAGGTAATTTAGTTTGCAATTATAACCAATTTATTAATAATTTGGCAAATTTTAAAAAAATTAAATGTAATTGCAACAACTATATTGATAAATATAAGTACTCAGGTCATATATTAACTAGCAACTTTTCTTTTTTAAATCCAGAATATCAAGAAATTTTAAATAAAGGGTATAAATATATACCTCAAATTAAACACAATTATAATAATACAATTAAATCTATATTAAAAGATATAGATATTTTCATAAATAAAACTAGTATAAAATACAGTATTCCAGAATTTACTTTTCTGGAATGGAAACATAATATTAAAAAGGAAATTATAAATTATTATAATAATACACTTAAATACACAAAACCCAATTCAGACATTCCTTCTTTCAAAGAAAATATAATTAATTTACAGAAGGACTATATTATCACTCCTATAGATAAATGTCCCAATAATTTATCTTTAATTTGTAAAAATCTATACCACGATATACTAAAAAAGGAAATTGATAATAATCATAAATACACTTTTGCTAGAACTACAGGCACAAAAATCAAAAAAGACATCAAAAATGTTGAAAATTCACTAAAAATTTATAATAACCACAAAAATCCAAACATACCAAAGTTCTATATAATTCCTAAACTACACAAAAAACCTATTTCTTTCAGAACAATCACATCTGGTATAAATTCAGTCATAAAAAATATTGATATACAATTAGCCTCAACACTACAATTTATTATAAATAAATTAACTAATAAATATAATTATAAATTTATCAACTCAAATAAAAAAATCATTAATTATTTAATGAACAATTGGACAAACATTGAAACAGTACACACATTTGACTTTGAGGACCTATATTCTAAAATAAATTTAAGAGATCTAAAGAATAAAATAACCAATTTATTTAATGAATTAATTAATGACAAAACTTTCTACATTAAAATTATTCATAACAGATATAAAACATTTAAATTAGATCTTAAAACAGCAAAAACTCTACTGGAAACATTTTTAAATTTTAACTATATAGAATTTAAAAATAAAATATATATTCAATCAGAAGGCGTTCCCATGGGTACTTCTTCTAGTCCGTTACTAGCAAATTTAATATTGTTCTGGTACGAAAGAGAATACTTTCTACAAAATAATATTAATTGGCAAATATTCCGATATGTAGATGACATAATAATATTTAATAATCCACTGTTTAAAAAATTAATACCTGAAATATATCCTAAATACTTGAAACTTAAGAACAATGAAAAAATTTATAGAAACAAAAAAGTTAACTTTTTAGACTTGAATATAGACCTTACAAATAGTGCTGTTAGAGTTTATAATAAAAAGAGTAATTATAATTTCAATATTATAAAATACTGTAATATGAATTCTAATATATCATTAAATTGCTGTAAAGGTATATATTATGGTCAGTTTCTAAGATTTTATAGAATAAATAATATATTAGATAATTTCATAGAAGATGTTAAAAATTTAAACATGGAATTTATTAAAAACAAATTTAGTATCAAACAAGTAAAATATTTCAACAGTATATCAATTATAAAATATTAAAAAAAAAATAAATGGAAATATCCATTTATGAAATCAACTTTCTATAATTTCTCTTAATATTAACTAATACAAATTTATAATCTTTAACAGTTAATTAAACTTTTATTAAATAACTGATTAAAAGATTTTTTCACAAGATTTTTAAAGTGTTAAAGTATAGAGTTCATTTTTGTTTAATCTCCAATTTCTGGGGAGGAAAATGGAAGTTAAATAAAGATGAATTTGCACAATTAATAGCTTTATTAAACTCTTATAATTTGCCTTTTTAAAGGAATATTAAAAGATGAATAAGTGTTAAATCAGTTATTTTGATATAACTATCTGTAAAGATTATAAAACTTAGCTTTCTTCCTTTAACTATTTTTCCTATCTTCTTTAATTTTCTTGTTGTTCAAAAAAATTCTGAAGAAATGGTCTAAATTTGAAATGTGGGGGGACATTCCCCTCCCGCGACATGTGCCAGCCAGAAATAGATATACACAATGGAGGACGCAGCGGTCAAGGTAGGTTTACAGTTTGAATTTGTTAACACTTGTATCTGTTATATGTTCATTTAAATATTTCACTGAAACAACTTAATATTAACACATAAAATACGGTTTAAAAGAGATCTATGACATAATAAAGAAGGGGTTGAAATGTCGCTGGAATTTTATCTGATGATCCCCGTTCCAGCAGATCTCTTTTTCCAATTTATTTCAATTTAAAGTTTTTTGTGTATGTCTGGTCTACCATTAGGGTTTCAAAACATAATATCCAAACTTATAACAAATGTTAATTCATACTATAGATATATTACTAAATACAACTATTTATAATCATATTATAAAATAAAAAAACCTTTAAAAATCTTTTTAAAAAAAAAAAAAAAAAAAAGGATAAAATATAAAATCATAAAAAAAAATATATATATATACTAACAATCTTATCTACCTTCTTTATAAAACTCTTTTTTTTTTTTCCTTATTATTAGTTTGATTAAAAGTGCATGGTTCTGTCTTTCTCTCTTTTTTCTAACTATTATATATATTATCTCTTCGATTATTCTATATATAGGATTAGAGTATGTCTGAATGACGTGTAAAAGCCGATGTAATAGACGTTACTTTGTTAATTTTTTTTATTGTTATTAATTATAAATATATAATTAACTTGAGGATGTAATAGAAGTAAAGGATTTTTTTTTCTCTCTCTATCTACAAATTAATAACATTTTACAAATTTTATAATTTGTATTTAAATGATCATAATAGTGAAGATAATTTTAATACAAAACTGGACTATAAAATTAAATAACTATTTATTATTATAATTAATTTAGATTTAGCTTGCTAATCTAATCAAATCTAACTGATATAAGTTATCATTATTATCAGTTTGCTCCTTAAATTTTTTAAAATTAGAATCACTGTTATAATTTTGTTATATAGTTTCTACACTATATTAATTCATATGAGCTTGCTCTATGATATATTTTTTTTATATATAACATAATATACAAATTAAATTATATTAGATATTCTAATATAAATAAATCTTCATACAAATTTTAATTATCTTTCATTGTTTGATTATTAAAAATTAAATTATAAAAGTAATTCTAGAAAAAAAAATAATTTCAGAACTTTTGTTTTTTTCAGTGTTTTTGTTAGTTTAAAGATGTTTTTTTTATTAGTTATTCTTAAAAATATAACAGATAACAAACAGTAATATCTACATATTTATAGATTAATTATTCAATTTATTACAAATTTTATCACCACAAAAACAATTAAGTAAAATATATTTAAAAAATTCATAAGAATAACAAACTAAAAAAACTAAAAAAAACTACAAACATATTAGTGTTAGCACCTCTTTTATGTTAATTTAAACTCGCTAAGAATTGCCTAAGAAAAAATTGTCAAACTTGTCCCTCTCTTAAGAACCATGACACTTTTCAAACAACTAGTTGTAAATTAGTGAATACTATTTATAAATTAACATGCCAAATTTGTCAACTATCATATATAGGACAAACTTGTAATCCATTAAATATACGAATAAACCTACATAGAAACCACGCTAAAAAATCAATTGGTAATATATATATGAAAGAACACAATCAATTACATACTTTTAACAACTTTAAGATAGAAATACTAGACATATGTCAAAACAAAAAACAACGACTATTATTAGAAAACAACTACATTTATAAACACAACACATTATTCCCTTATGGACTTAACGACGAATTAAACTACACATACAAACCACAAACAGAAGAAATTTCAACTTATGAAATCAGTTGCAAATATAAAAATGAATTTAAAACTAAACCTAATAAAACTAGAGGTAAAACTACAAATAAATTAGGTTACATTGAATTTGAAGAATTACTGGACCCAAAACAAATGTACACTAACAACTTCGTCGATAAATTTATTAAAACATTATTTAAACTAAATAATAATAAATTTATCAAACTCATAGAATATATTAAAATTCATAATCTGACTAACAGATTAATAGATATCACACACGACATCTTTAAATACAGAAAAATTAAACAAAATACTAATAACATTAATATTATCATTAAATTTAATAACAATTTATTTAATCATATTAAATTTAATGATATTTTTAATAACCAAATCATCAATAATCTTTTCCCTATAAAAAATTTAAATTTTAAAACAATCTGGAGATACAATAAAAATATAGGTAATTTAGTTTGCAATTATAACCAATTTATTAATAATTTGGCAAATTTTAAAAAAATTAAATGTAATTGCAACAACTATATTGATAAATATAAGTACTCAGGTCATATATTAACTAGCAACTTTTCTTTTTTAAATCCAGAATATCAAGAAATTTTAAATAAAGGGTATAAATATATACCTCAAATTAAACACAATTATAATAATACAATTAAATCTATATTAAAAGATATAGATATTTTCATAAATAAAACTAGTATAAAATACAGTATTCCAGAATTTACTTTTCTGGAATGGAAACATAATATTAAAAAGGAAATTATAAATTATTATAATAATACACTTAAATACACAAAACCCAATTCAGACATTCCTTCTTTCAAAGAAAATATAATTAATTTACAGAAGGACTATATTATCACTCCTATAGATAAATGTCCCAATAATTTATCTTTAATTTGTAAAAATCTATACCACGATATACTAAAAAAGGAAATTGATAATAATCATAAATACACTTTTGCTAGAACTACAGGCACAAAAATCAAAAAAGACATCAAAAATGTTGAAAATTCACTAAAAATTTATAATAACCACAAAAATCCAAACATACCAAAGTTCTATATAATTCCTAAACTACACAAAAAACCTATTTCTTTCAGAACAATCACATCTGGTATAAATTCAGTCATAAAAAATATTGATATACAATTAGCCTCAACACTACAATTTATTATAAATAAATTAACTAATAAATATAATTATAAATTTATCAACTCAAATAAAAAAATCATTAATTATTTAATGAACAATTGGACAAACATTGAAACAGTACACACATTTGACTTTGAGGACCTATATTCTAAAATAAATTTAAGAGATCTAAAGAATAAAATAACCAATTTATTTAATGAATTAATTAATGACAAAACTTTCTACATTAAAATTATTCATAACAGATATAAAACATTTAAATTAGATCTTAAAACAGCAAAAACTCTACTGGAAACATTTTTAAATTTTAACTATATAGAATTTAAAAATAAAATATATATTCAATCAGAAGGCGTTCCCATGGGTACTTCTTCTAGTCCGTTACTAGCAAATTTAATATTGTTCTGGTACGAAAGAGAATACTTTCTACAAAATAATATTAATTGGCAAATATTCCGATATGTAGATGACATAATAATATTTAATAATCCACTGTTTAAAAAATTAATACCTGAAATATATCCTAAATACTTGAAACTTAAGAACAATGAAAAAATTTATAGAAACAAAAAAGTTAACTTTTTAGACTTGAATATAGACCTTACAAATAGTGCTGTTAGAGTTTATAATAAAAAGAGTAATTATAATTTCAATATTATAAAATACTGTAATATGAATTCTAATATATCATTAAATTGCTGTAAAGGTATATATTATGGTCAGTTTCTAAGATTTTATAGAATAAATAATATATTAGATAATTTCATAGAAGATGTTAAAAATTTAAACATGGAATTTATTAAAAACAAATTTAGTATCAAACAAGTAAAATATTTCAACAGTATATCAATTATAAAATATTAAAAAAAAAATAAATGGAAATATCCATTTATGAAATCAACTTTCTATAATTTCTCTTAATATTAACTAATACAAATTTATAATCTTTAACAGTTAATTAAACTTTTATTAAATAACTGATTAAAAGATTTTTTCACAAGATTTTTAAAGTGTTAAAGTATAGAGTTCATTTTTGTTTAATCTCCAATTTCTGGGGAGGAAAATGGAAGTTAAATAAAGATGAATTTGCACAATTAATAGCTTTATTAAACTCTTATAATTTGCCTTTTTAAAGGAATATTAAAAGATGAATAAGTGTTAAATCAGTTATTTTGATATAACTATCTGTAAAGATTATAAAACTTAGCTTTCTTCCTTTAACTATTTTTCCTATCTTCTTTAATTTTCTTGTTGTTCAAAAAAATTCTGAAGAAATGGTCTAAATTTGAAATGTGGGGGGACATTCCCCTCCCGCGACATGTGCCAGCCAGAAATAGATATACACAATGGAGGACGCAGCGGTCAAGGTAGGTTTACAGTTTGAATTTGTTAACACTTGTATCTGTTATATGTTCATTTAAATATTTCACTGAAACAACTTAATATTAACACATAAAATACGGTTTAAAAGAGATCTATGACATAATAAAGAAGGGGTTGAAATGTCGCTGGAATTTTATCTGATGATCCCCGTTCCAGCAGATCTCTTTTTCCAATTTATTTCAATTTAAAGTTTTTTGTGTATGTCTGGTCTACCATTAGGGTTTCAAAACATAATATCCAAACTTATAACAAATGTTAATTCATACTATAGATATATTACTAAATACAACTATTTATAATCATATTATAAAATAAAAAAACCTTTAAAAATCTTTTAAAAAAAAAAAAAAAAAAAGGATAAAATATAAAATCATAAAAAAATATATATATATATACTAACAATCTTATCTACCTTCTTTATAAAACTCTTTTTTTTTTTTTCCTTATTATTAGTTTGATTAAAAGTGCATGGTTCTGTCTTTCTCTCTTTTTTCTAACTATTATATATATTATCTCTTCGATTATTCTATATATAGGATTAGAGTATGTCTGAATGACGTGTAAAAGCCGATGTAATAGACGTTACTTTGTTAATTTTTTTTATTGTTATTAATTATAAATATATAATTAACTTGAGGATGTAATAGAAGTAAAGGATTTTTTTTTTCTCTCTCTATCTACAAATTAATAACATTTTACAAATTTTATAATTTGTATTTAAATGATCATAATAGTGAAGATAATTTTAATACAAAACTGGACTATAAAATTAAATAACTATTTATTATTATAATTAATTTAGATTTAGCTTGCTAATCTAATCAAATCTAACTGATATAAGTTATCATTATTATCAGTTTGCTCCTTAAATTTTTTAAAATTAGAATCACTGTTATAATTTTGTTATATAGTTTCTACACTATATTAATTCATATGAGCTTGCTCTATGATATATTTTTTTTTATATATAACATAATATACAAATTAAATTATATTAGATATTCTAATATAAATAAATCTTCATACAAATTTTAATTATCTTTCATTGTTTGATTATTAAAAATTAAATTATAAAAGTAATTCTAGAAAAAAAAATAATTTCAGAACTTTTGTTTTTTTCAGTGTTTTTGTTAGTTTAAAGATGTTTTTTTTATTAGTTATTCTTAAAAATATAACAGATAACAAACAGTAATATCTACATATTTATAGATTAATTATTCAATTTATTACAAATTTTATCACCACAAAAACAATTAAGTAAAATATATTTAAAAAATTCATAAGAATAACAAACTAAAAAAAACTACAAACATATTAGTGTTAGCACCTCTTTTATGTTAATTTAAACTCGCTAAGAATTGCCTAAGAAAAAATTGTCAAACTTGTCCCTCTCTTAAGAACCATGACACTTTTCAAACAACTAGTTGTAAATTAGTGAATACTATTTATAAATAAACATGCCAAATTTGTCAACTATCATATATAGGACAAACTTGTAATCCATTAAATATACGAATAAACCTACATAGAAACCACGCTAAAAAATCAATTGGTAATATATATATGAAAGAACACAATCAATTACATACTTTTAACAACTTTAAGATAGAAATACTAGACATATGTCAAAACAAAAAACAACGACTATTATTAGAAAACAACTACATTTATAAACACAACACATTATTCCCTTATGGACTTAACGACGAATTAAACTACACATACAAACCACAAACAGAAGAAATTTCAACTTATGAAATCAGTTGCAAATATAAAAATGAATTTAAAACTAAACCTAATAAAACTAGAGGTAAAACTACAAATAAATTAGGTTACATTGAATTTGAAGAATTACTGGACCCAAAACAAATGTACACTAACAACTTCGTCGATAAATTTATTAAAACATTATTTAAACTAAATAATAATAAATTTATCAAACTCATAGAATATATTAAAATTCATAATCTGACTAACAGATTAATAGATATCACACACGACATCTTTAAATACAGAAAAATTAAACAAAATACTAATAACATTAATATTATCATTAAATTTAATAACAATTTATTTAATCATATTAAATTTAATGATATTTTTAATAACCAAATCATCAATAATCTTTTCCCTATAAAAAATTTAAATTTTAAAACAATCTGGAGATACAATAAAAATATAGGTAATTTAGTTTGCAATTATAACCAATTTATTAATAATTTGGCAAATTTTAAAAAAATTAAATGTAATTGCAACAACTATATTGATAAATATAAGTACTCAGGTCATATATTAACTAGCAACTTTTCTTTTTTAAATCCAGAATATCAAGAAATTTTAAATAAAGGGTATAAATATATACCTCAAATTAAACACAATTATAATAATACAATTAAATCTATATTAAAAGATATAGATATTTTCATAAATAAAACTAGTATAAAATACAGTATTCCAGAATTTACTTTTCTGGAATGGAAACATAATATTAAAAAGGAAATTATAAATTATTATAATAATACACTTAAATACACAAAACCCAATTCAGACATTCCTTCTTTCAAAGAAAATATAATTAATTTACAGAAGGACTATATTATCACTCCTATAGATAAATGTCCCAATAATTTATCTTTAATTTGTAAAAATCTATACCACGATATACTAAAAAAGGAAATTGATAATAATCATAAATACACTTTTGCTAGAACTACAGGCACAAAAATCAAAAAAGACATCAAAAATGTTGAAAATTCACTAAAAATTTATAATAACCACAAAAATCCAAACATACCAAAGTTCTATATAATTCCTAAACTACACAAAAAACCTATTTCTTTCAGAACAATCACATCTGGTATAAATTCAGTCATAAAAAATATTGATATACAATTAGCCTCAACACTACAATTTATTATAAATAAATTAACTAATAAATATAATTATAAATTTATCAACTCAAATAAAAAAATCATTAATTATTTAATGAACAATTGGACAAACATTGAAACAGTACACACATTTGACTTTGAGGACCTATATTCTAAAATAAATTTAAGAGATCTAAAGAATAAAATAACCAATTTATTTAATGAATTAATTAATGACAAAACTTTCTACATTAAAATTATTCATAACAGATATAAAACATTTAAATTAGATCTTAAAACAGCAAAAACTCTACTGGAAACATTTTTAAATTTTAACTATATAGAATTTAAAAATAAAATATATATTCAATCAGAAGGCGTTCCCATGGGTACTTCTTCTAGTCCGTTACTAGCAAATTTAATATTGTTCTGGTACGAAAGAGAATACTTTCTACAAAATAATATTAATTGGCAAATATTCCGATATGTAGATGACATAATAATATTTAATAATCCACTGTTTAAAAAATTAATACCTGAAATATATCCTAAATACTTGAAACTTAAGAACAATGAAAAAATTTATAGAAACAAAAAAGTTAACTTTTTAGACTTGAATATAGACCTTACAAATAGTGCTGTTAGAGTTTATAATAAAAAGAGTAATTATAATTTCAATATTATAAAATACTGTAATATGAATTCTAATATATCATTAAATTGCTGTAAAGGTATATATTATGGTCAGTTTCTAAGATTTTATAGAATAAATAATATATTAGATAATTTCATAGAAGATGTTAAAAATTTAAACATGGAATTTATTAAAAACAAATTTAGTATCAAACAAGTAAAATATTTCAACAGTATATCAATTATAAAATATTAAAAAAAAAATAAATGGAAATATCCATTTATGAAATCAACTTTCTATAATTTCTCTTAATATTAACTAATACAAATTTATAATCTTTAACAGTTAATTAAACTTTTATTAAATAACTGATTAAAAGATTTTTTCACAAGATTTTTAAAGTGTTAAAGTATAGAGTTCATTTTTGTTTAATCTCCAATTTCTGGGGAGGAAAATGGAAGTTAAATAAAGATGAATTTGCACAATTAATAGCTTTATTAAACTCTTATAATTTGCCTTTTTAAAGGAATATTAAAAGATGAATAAGTGTTAAATCAGTTATTTTGATATAACTATCTGTAAAGATTATAAAACTTAGCTTTCTTCCTTTAACTATTTTTCCTATCTTCTTTAATTTTCTTGTTGTTCAAAAAAATTCTGAAGAAATGGTCTAAATTTGAAATGTGGGGGGACATTCCCCTCCCGCGACATGTGCCAGCCAGAAATAGATATACACAATGGAGGACGCAGCGGTCAAGGTAGGTTTACAGTTTGAATTTGTTAACACTTGTATCTGTTATATGTTCATTTAAATATTTCACTGAAACAACTTAATATTAACACATAAAATACGGTTTAAAAGAGATCTATGACATAATAAAGAAGGGGTTGAAATGTCGCTGGAATTTTATCTGATGATCCCCGTTCCAGCAGATCTCTTTTTCCAATTTATTTCAATTTAAAGTTTTTTGTGTATGTCTGGTCTACCATTAGGGTTTCAAAACATAATATCCAAACTTATAACAAATGTTAATTCATACTATAGATATATTACTAAATACAACTATTTATAATCATATTATAAAATAAAAAAACCTTTAAAAATCTTTTTAAAAAAAAAAAAAACAGGATAAAATATAAAATCATAAAAAAATATATATATATATACTAACAATCTTATCTACCTTCTTTATAAAACTCTTTTTTTTTTTTTTCCTTATTATTAGTTTGATTAAAAGTGCATGGTTCTGTCTTTCTTTCTTTTTTCTAACTATTATATATATTATCTCTTCGATTATTCTATATATAGGATTAGAGTATGTCTGAATGACGTGTAAAAGCCGATGTAATAGACGTTACTTTGTTAATTTTTTTTATTGTTATTAATTATAAATATATAATTAACTTGAGGATGTAATAGAAGTAAAGGATTTTTTTTCTCTCTCTATCTACAAATTAATAACATTTTACAAATTTTATAATTTGTATTTAAATGATCATAATAGTGAAGATAATTTTAATACAAAACTGGACTATAAAATTAAATAACTATTTATTATTATAATTAATTTAGATTTAGCTTGCTAATCTAATCAAATCTATCTGATATAAGTTATCATTATTATCAGTTTGCTCCTTAAATTTTTTAAAATTAGAATCACTGTTATAATTTTGTTATATAGTTTCTACACTATATATATATATATATATATATATATATAATACCGTTAAGAGAATTTTAAAATATAAAAATTTGTTATTTAGTTTAAACATGTGGGGTTTATTTTTTATGCATGTAATAAATAAGTAGTAAGCATATAGTAGTATAAAGGAGAAAAAAAGTAAAACCAGCAAAACTTCAGCGGTTAAGCGTCATAGGCTGGGTAAAAAAAAGGATTGAGCGAAGAGAAAGTTTTATAGAAAAGGGCAAAGACAGATTCTCTTAACGGTATTATTCCATACAGAATTAGCTTGTTGTTCTGACTCAAAGTTATATTCGAAATATGTATTTCTTATTATTTTAGTATTCTCTATTTTCCAAAAATTTTACTATTATATATTACTATTATATATTTAAAGAAAATATCTTATTTAATATTTAATAAATGTTTTTTAAAAATCATGTTTTTCAAAAATATATTTAAACGCATATAACAATATTTATATACGTTTATAAAACTATATATAGGTGGATTGGATGTTTTCTATTATCGTTTTAACAAATGCTTTTTTAGGCAACTTTTACTAAGGTAAAAACCGGGCGAAGCCGGGAACATTCGCTAGTACTATATATTTTAATCAATATTCGAGAGATTTAAATCATTTAATATGTTTCTTAGAGTTGATATAATAAGTCTAATTTCTTAATTTTTCTATGTGACAATATGGACGATATATTATACAAAAATAAAATTGTATCATTTTTACATAGTTCGGTGTTCTCAGGCCCATTCGGCCTAAATAAGAGTTTCATGATTTTTTAAGGATGAACCAACAACCAGCCTTTATTTTTTGTCGTTTAGGAACAGTTTGCACCACACTGATGAGCGCCAAAACTCCGAAACGCGTGCGTGGTTAGATTTCCATGATTAATCAAGAACGGGTATTCAACTAATTCTGGAAAATAAAAATCAACGATCAATTGATAATTATACCGACAGATGGCCCAAACCATCATCAACTTTTAGTTGCTCGACCAGAAAATGCCCTTTTCTTAATATTAGAGTTAAACCTGTCTATAGCGCCCCCTCTTGGGACTCACCAAAATAGGGTGATATAGAGAGGGAGTGCAATAGACAGGTCACTTTTAATGTAAATCGCATCGTACTACGTATTTAAAATCGGGCGCTATAGAGAGGGAGGCGCTATTTAGAGGGGGCGCTATAGACAGGTTTAACTGTATATATATTTATATAACAAAATGTCGTATGCTAATTTTTTAATCAAATATTTTTTCATTTCCAAAATATAACATTTTATTAAAAATAGGGCAATACATATTTGAATCATTATACACAGTCTAGCCACATAAATTCTGTTACAAACAATTTTATAAATTAAATGATTAAGAACAAAAACTAATGGAATATAAATACATATTTTATTATCCAATAAGACATAGATTTTAAATATATACAATCATTCAAAATGCCCTCCCTTATTTTTGACACAGGATCTCAAACGTTCGGGCCACACTGATCTATGGTGGCACGCACCTTTTCTAAGGGTATTTCTTTCATTGCTCTCACCAATGCTGATTTCAATTGATCCAAATTATGATATATTTTAGAGCACACCTTCTCCTCTAAATATGCTCACAAACTGTAATCAAGGGGGTTTAAATCAGGGCTTCCAGAGGGCCATTCATTGGCCTTTATAAACTCCGGAACATTCGTCTCCAACCATTGTTGAGTTGACTTAGCTTTGTGAGCAGGAGCTGAATCTTGTTGAAATATCCAATGTCCTCCATTAAACATATTTGTATTCAGAGGCTTTACTATTTGTTTCAAAATATCTTCTTGATACTTTTTAGCTGTAGTTTTTACCCCTTTGGCACAGAAGTGGAGATCTGTTACACCTTGGTAGCTAACTCCCCACCAAACCATGACAGAAGAAGGATGGTGACTTTTTCAAGTCTTCTGACTTTCAAAGAAGCTTTTAGAGAGCTACGAGCATATATCCTATCATTCTGACGATTAATCTTTTCCTCGACAGTGAACATTTTCTCGTCTGTAAAAGGATTCTCTCATGCCACCGACCATCATGCCGCGTCAACAACATTTTTTTATCTAACCCTTCTAATATCTCTAAGAGCAGGGGTTATCAAATGACCTGTGCGTCGTTTGAAAGCTCTCGGTCCAAGGTCTTCGTTGATTATCCTAGAAACGGTTCTTGGAGATAAATTCATCTGCTCTGCAAAGATCTTTTGTTTGCGGCGTGGATTTCGACGAATTCTTTCGCGAATTGCTTTTATAGCTGCTTGCGTTCGTTGCACGCGCGGTCGACCAGATCTTTCAAGGTCATTAATAGTGCCAGCCTTGTTGAACCTTTCGGTGGTTCGATAAACAAATTGACGCCTAATATTCAAATTTTGTAGAAGTTTAAAAATGGATGATGGACTTTGGCCTACCTTGTGTAAGGCTATACAGCTATACGGTTTTCTTTAACACCCCAATCCATTATCAAAAAACAAATATATTCTGATTTTTTTTCTAAACACGTGTGAACGAGATATTCAAATAACAACTACTGTATTTTGAATACTTCACGCGGTCAAATTTAAATTTTTATCACTGATTTGGTTTTGTAACAATATTTATGGCTAGACTAAGTATAATAAAAGACATCTTGGATTGAATAAAAGATGTATTTGCCAATATATGTTATTATATATATATATATAATAAAATTTCATATAATAATTGTATAAGAACGTGAATTTATACCCAAGCCTCTCAAAATAGTTATGTTCCCCAGGTGTCGAATTATCATGATAAAATTGATTTGGATGTTTTTTAAGTTTGTTATTTTTGTTTCAATTGCTTTTGCATAGCCTTATATAGCTTTTCTAATTAAGCTTAATACATTTCCTTGTTAATATGAAATGTCTTCCAAGAGGGTCCATGGATATCAGTCATTTGTCTTTGGAGAGGGAAAACCTTGTTTTTCCTTGCTGGCGATGTTTTATGGATTTATTGTTTTGATTGGCGCTTTTATGAAGGATTATAATGATAAATTCATGTCTCATTACGTATTATCACACCAGAAAAAGTCTCCAGGAAGTCTAAACAAGAAGTGTGGTCAATAGCCCCATATATACGAATTAGGGGAAATAATAAATATATTTTCTGAAGAGAGCGCGCATTCATCAAACCTAAACAAGGATTACAAGGACCATCGTCTACCAAGTTAACTAGTTTCCTGCCGACCAATCAGCAGGACGCATGGTCGCTTCAAATATCGGAAAAAACGTCTCCGTTAAAGAGCATCTAACAGTTAGTTTTTCAAGTTTCAAATATGTGTGTGTGAATTAAAATATAAATACTTAAATATAACCTCGTTAAATAATTGCTTCAATATTTTCTATTTATATGGTTTGGTCAATAAATAATGGCTCATCGAAAATAATTTCTCTATTGACAAGTTAGAAAACTGAAATTCTGAATTTAAGAATTCCTAATAGAGTCCTCTCTATATTAGAATTATTCAATACTAGACTGTTGACCCGGGCTTCGCCCCGAGATTGACCCGTGTGCATATCTACCCGAGTGATATATATTTAGATAAGATTTTTTTTATAATTGATTGTTATTAGCATTATCTATTTGTTTGCATCAGCATAATTTAATCGTTGATAGAGGGCGCTTTTCGTGAGCAAAGTAGAATAATTTGAATATATAGTTTTAATAATTGATTTATATATTTTTTAAAATAGCCTATCGTCTTCCCCGTATTTTTTTTTACCTATGTATGGAAATTTTGGTTTGAATTAGTGAACTACTGCGAATTTGTATACCGGACATACAAACAAACATACACACAAACAAACAAACATACAAACATTCATTTTTATATATATAGATATCCATCTTCCTTTTGTACACATTTTATCCAAGGTTGTTGCCATCTTTCAAAAGCAGATGGGTAGAAGCTATATCCAACTCTCTGAACTACCCTCTAACAGCTTGGAGTAAAATTTATCACGTCTCTCCAAATGTGTTGCCTCCTGAAATACACTTTGATCTTTCAAACAAATGGCAGTCTAAATGTTCCAAGTCAAGCCTGTACACAGGGTGAGGCATCAAAATTCATCTATAACCTGCAATCTTCAGCAAGGTAAAGTGCGCCGTGTGAGGTCTCGAATTATCACGATGAAATTTGATTTGGATGTTTTTTTTTTTTTGGTATTTTTGTTTCAATTGCCCTTTTATGAATTTTCTAATAAATCTTAATACATTCCCTTGTTAATATAAAATGTCTTCCAAGAGTGTCCATGAATATCAGTTATTGTCTTGGTCCCATAATAAAGATGATCATGATTTTGTCTTTGGAGAAGGAAAACCTGGTTTTTCCTTGCTGGCGATGTTTTATGGATTTATTGTATTGATTGGCGCTTTTATGAAAGATCAAAATGAAAAATTCAAGTCTCATCACGTATTATCACACCTTTTTTTAATACACCTGAACAGGTTCTCCAGAAATAGTCTCCAGGAGGTCTAAATAAATCTCTTAACGAATTTGCATCATTTTTCGTGTTTGAAATTTTTGAACCCATTTTGAGCATAATTTTCGATATCCAAGATCATTATAAGTTTAGGAACTTATATTTCAGATAGATATTAGTTGATAAGTCGTCATTGCCCGGTTATTCTTGATAAATTAATCCGTTCGAGCCATATTTTGACCTGTCACTGCAGGGGTTTGTCTACCTGGCCTTATTTTATAACTAGCTAGCCGAATGACACGGGCAACGCCCGGGCTTTGCCCGGGCTTTGCCCGATTAAATGTTTTAATTCAAATAATATTCGTTACAATTATAAATTGGCGCGGTGGTTGTCAATCTTGTGAAACGTCCTGCTCCAAACTTTGTGTGTTTTTAAAATGTAAAAATAAAAATGTAAATTTTTACAACAATATTTGAAAATTGTATTGGAAGTGTCAAGAAGAACACGTTTTACATGTACATTAGGTCAGCTGATATTACCTCCCATCTTCACCGCTAGAGGCGCTTCTCGCGAGCGAAAGGTCAAATTTGAAACGCAAATTTGCAAATAACTCGAAGAAATTAAAGATAGATACCTGAAATTTCACTAGAGGTTTTTCCAGATTCTACTCTATATACTGTTAGAATTTCAGTCAGATTAGTTACGTATTGTGGAAGTGTATAGCCGACAAACATACCTACATACGCTGACTTTTATATACAGTATATAGGGATATCAATTTGCCAGTCTGGAAAGCGCTAAATCCATCTTTGTATTGTTCTTCTATACCCATAGCGTCGTTTCCATACACAAACTTCAGCTTCGAGTGAATAACAGTTACTGAGAAATGTTTCCAGACTTAAACAAGATCACCATCACCGACCGTTGTCGGATTCGTGTGTTTACTTCAGGCTGCTTATCTGAAATAATACAAAATATATCTTAAATCTGCTTGCGGATATATATAAATAGGAATGTTCCTTTAATAATAAAACATTATTTTTATGATGATAAATGATATAAATAGGTTTTTATAGGTCATAGAGATATAATTACTTTTTCATTGAACGGCCTCTCTCTCTCTCTGTGTAGAGAATAGAATAAAAATCAACTAAAAAATAATAATTAGGATATAAACTTTAGTAATTGTTGTGAATATATACTCATATATATACACTGAGTGACATTGAAAATGGAACACCAAGAAATAGTGGCCAGAAAGTGATGAAACTCGGCAGACAGAGAGAGACAGGGACGAACAATAAGTGATCTATATTTCAAAATGATAGTCATAATACAGAGCTAGAACGGCGTCGGCTTAGTAGCAAGTAGGACCACCGCGGACGGCGATGCACGCAGCAACACGTCTAGGTAGAGAGTCAATCAGAGTACGGATGGCGTCCTGAGGGATGGCTCTCCATTCCCTCTCAACCATTTGCCACAGTTCGTCTTCTGAACGCGGCTGTGGCAAGGCATGCAAACGGCGTCCAATGATGTCCCAGACGTGCTCGATTGGTGAGAGATCAGGAGAGTACGGTGGCCAGGGAAGCATCTGTACATCTTGCAGAGCTTGTTGGCTAATGCGAGCAGTGTACGGTCGGGCGTTATCCTGCTGATAAAGGGCATTGGGTACCCCCTGAAGGTAGGGGAGTGTCACCGGTCGCAGCACATCATCAACGTATCGTTGGGCCGTCATAGTGCCCTGAATACGAAGTAAAGGTGACCTGGAATCATACGCGATTGCGCCCCAAACCATGATTCCACGTTGTCGCACGGTGGGGCGTTCCACAATTGCTGCCGGATTGGACCTTTCTCCACGTCGACGCCACACGCGTACACGGCGACTATCACTGGACAAGCAGAAACGCGACTCATCTGAGAACACGACCCTGTGCCATTCCGTCATCCACGTCGATCTAGCCCGGCACCGTTCCAAACGTTGGCGCCTATTCGGTGGGGTCAATGGCAGTCTTCTTAGTGGACGGCATGAGTGCAAGCCATTAGCAACCAATCGACGGATAATGGTTCTGGTCGAGATGGAATGATCTAGGGTGTCTTGCACATGTTGCAGGATGGCGGTACAAGTGGCTTGTGGGGCCGCCACTGCTTGTCGAAGGATACGCCGATCCACACGTGCTGACGTCACTCTGGTTGCACCGACATTCCTATAAATTGCCACATTTCCTTATTCCAACCATCTTCTCCACAGTCTGTGCACCGTGGACGCACCAAGGTGTGTATCAGCTGCGATTTGACGTATGGACCAACCTGCCCTTTTCAGTCCGATCACCATGCCCCTCGTAAAAGCGTCTGTCTGCTTGAACTGCCTCCGTTTACGATGACCTGGCATTCTCTGTTATTACACGTGTCTTTTGACACAAGAACAAAATTTCTACAATGATTTTCCTTGAAGAAATAACGACACGAATTCTGTCCTTTCTGCAAGTTCCTTCCCTTATATCTTACTCCATGTGCGCACGAGAGCTGCGCATTTTACATCATTTGCATAACTCGGTTAGGCGCGTCTACCCTGAAATTTGCATAATTTTCTGGCCACTATTTCTTGGTGTTCCATTTTCAATGTCACGCAGTGTATATATATATATGTTATAGATTAGAATTTTTTTGTGTGTTTGATTGTTGAAAAGAGGTGCAGTCGTGGAAAAATAAAATAATTATTTACCTTTCAAGCAGATTTTTATTTTGAATCTATTGAAGTAAAAATATACATAAAATTATTTATATCACAGGAATATAGAATTTATATAATGAATTCTATAATCGTGGATAAAAGATAGGTAGGGTTAAATATACATATTTACAACAATAATAATTAAAAAGTGATATTTTTTTGAATATATGGTCAAAAATGCAGAACAGTCAATGAATGAAAAAATAAAATATATGTTTTTTTAAAAAAATAAAATATTTGTATTTTAGATTATATAATATATATATATATGAGATATGTGCTATAGTCTATGACATCCATTCCCATAGCAACATGACTGAAATTTTTGGTTGTTCCAGCTTTCGCTTTAAAAAGCTTTTACCCTCGAGGCAAAGATGGCTGAGGTAAGTTCTGATAACTTAGATAAACATATAAATAAAACACATGTACATTATTGAGTTTGTTAACTAAGGTTCCTGAAGAGTATAGAAGTTACCAACTAGCGAGCTTTCCATATCACATCTAAGACTTCTTGGTTTCATTCACATTACCATAGTGGAAATTCAATGTCAGTAAGGTATCGCCAAGCATTTTTAAACACTGCCTGACATCGAAATTTGAACGCCAAGAAAGAAGTACCAAAAGGTGATTAAACTTAGCAAACAGAGATAGGTAGGAACGAACAGTAAGTGATATTAATATCGAATTGATAGCCGTAATACTGAACGAGAACGGCGTCGGCTCAGTAGCAAATAAGACTACCGCGGACGGCGATGCATGCAGCAACACGTCTAGGTAGAGAGTTAATCAAACTACAGATAGCGTCCTGAGGGATAGCACTCCATTCCCTTTCAACCATTTGCCACAGTTCGTCTTCAGAACGCGGCTGAGGCAAGACATGCAAACGACGTCCAATAATGTCCCACACGTGCTCGATTGGTGAGGAGTCAGAAGAATACGGTGGCCAGGAAAGCATATGTACTTTTGCAGAGCTTGTTGACTAATGCGAGCAATGTATGGCCGGGCGTTATCCCCCCTGGTAACCCCCTGAAGGTAGGGGAGTGTCACCGGTCGCAGCATATCATCAATGTATCGTGGGGGCCGTCATAGTGCCCTGAATACGAACAAACGGTGACCTGGAATCATACGCGATTGCGCCCCAAACTATGATTACGCGTTGTCGCGCGGTGGGACATTCCACAAATTCTGCCGGATTTAACCTTTCTCTGCCTCGACGCCACACGCGTACACAGAGACTATTACTGGACAAAGAGAGGCGTGACTCATCTGAAAACACGACCCTGTGCCATTCCGTCATCACGTCGATCTAGCCCGGCACCATTTCAAACGTTGACGTCTATTCAGTAGGGCCAATGGCAGTATTCTTACCGGACGACATGAATGCAAGCCATTAGCAACCAATCGATAAAATGGCTCTGGGCGAGATGGAATGATTTAGCGTATCTTGCACATTTTTTAGAATAGAAGTACAACGGCATGTGGGTTCTCCATTGCTTGTCGAAAGGATATGCCGATCCATGATGCGACGTCACTCTGGCTTCACCGGAATTCCTATGAATTGCCTAATTTTATTTTTCCAACTATCTTGTCCACAGTCGGTGCACCGTTGACGCATCCAGGTATGTTTTAGCTGCGATTTGACGTATGTAGCAACCTACCTTTTTTAGTCCGATCACCATGCCCCTGGTAAAAGCATGACTGATGGAACTGCCTCCATTGACGACGGCCTGGCATAATCTTCTATTACATGTGTCTTTTGAAACATGAACTCAATTTCTACGATTGTATTGTATTCTGAGTCTTAGGATGTGGAACAAATTTTAGATGCTTGAACTATAAACCTGAACGATAATCCTTTTTTTACTTAGAAGCACAACTTCTTTGGAATAGGGATCACTGTAGAAGTACAAAACAATTATTGTTATTTTTGATTTATTTATTATAATGTATAGTTCTGGATGAACTGTTTCAAAATGTGCAATTGATATTGTCAGTAGGACAGAGTTTCCTGGTATTCCCTCTTATCTGGACTGGACCGACCGGTCGGGTAAACAGTGGCGCCACGAAAAAGGAGGAAAGATCTCAGTACTCCCCTCTTACTCTAACGGCTGGGTCGATTTGGCTCATGTAAATAGTAACTCTTATTTTATATTTAAAATCTCTCATATAACTCATTAAATAAATATTTAAAGAAATTCGAAGGCCTAGTTAATTATTTTTCATCGCGACAATTGTGGTGGAGACGCCGGGGAACGAGACAGTCACCAGACGAAGTCGTCGCCTTCAAGGATTGCAACCAGAGCTATATACAGTGCTTGCCTTTCCTGCTCGGAAGAAAATGGAGAGAGAAGAAAACCGACCATTCTGCCATCGGTGGAGAGATCCCACTGTCTTCTCGGGAGAACGTGGGGAAGATTCGCAGCGTTGGCTGAGCGACTTCCAGCGTGTGGCACGTTACATGTGTCCATGTGTCTGGCCAACGTCATCTTCTACCTCACTGGCACAGCGAAGTGCTGGTTCGAAAACTTCGAGGAAATCTTGAATTCCTGAAAGGAATTTAGGATAAAGTTTTGTAAAATATTTGGGAACAAGGAAGACACGGCTAGAAAATCCGAGAACATTCTTCGAAATAGAGCGCAGACGAGTGGGGAAAACATCGAGAGCTACATACAAGAAATCCTCCTTCTTTGTAAACAGAGCAACCCCAGAATGTCGGAAGGAGAAAAGGTGAGCCACCTGATTAAAGGCGTAGCGGAGGAAGTGTATAAGGCACTTGTTGGGAAGGACATCAGCACGGTAGAACAATTTGTTGCGTACTGCCGCCGATTCGAGGCATTCAAGAGGATGCGTGTTGCACCGCCCAGGTTCAACCGACTGCCCAATGTGACCACCATCTCGACCGCTGAACCTGAGAACCTAGAAGCCCTGATTAGAAGAATAGTAAGAGAGGAGGTTCAGAGGTTTATGGCTCCTCCTTCTACATTTTCCGCCCAGGATATCGACACTCCACCTCCCGACCTACGGGATGTCATCCGTAGTGAAATCCAGCAAACATTGGCTCCTATCTCTGCCCCTCGTCGCCCCGAGAGCTTCCGGGACAATACCTTTTGGCGACAATACCTTCCCCAGAACGATCAAGGTTACTGACGAAGAACCGAAGGGCCACCAAATAATCAAAGGACTCAGTGGCGTATTGAAGATGACAGACCGATCTGCTTCCACTCTGGGCGCCCTGGCCACGTTGCACGTTATTGCAGAGACAGACGCCAAGCTTTTGCGGATGCCAGACTTGGAAGAGAAACAGTCTAATTCGGAAGACCAAGAACGGAAAATTACACAATGGGCGAATCAGGAAGCGAACTATCCCAAGGAAGATTTAGAAACCCGTCGCCATATCCCTACCGCGGAAGATTCCAAGCCCCCAGAAGAACCTCACAATCGCCTGCTCGCCGTCCCAGGAAAACTAGATGGCGCGCCCTCTAGAGGTGTGGTCGCCACAGACGAAAATCCTCCCTGCCGTATAGCCGCTACAATGGAAAAAAATGGATATCTGTCAACATACAAGGACGAAATGTACAAGCTCTTGTGGACTCCGGCGCTGATTACTCAGTAATTTCTGAAACTTTCAGACGTCCTATAAAGGCTCCAGTTTTTAAAGAAAATGGACCACTTCTAAGAGCCGCGGACAAGAAGCCTATCGTGACCCTTGGTAAGTGCTCTTTAGAAGTTCAAATCAAAGGACTCAATATTATTTTTTTATTTTGTAGTAGCCGCTGAATGTAACCACGATGTTATACTGGGCTGTGATTTCTTCAGAGCCACAGATGCCATTATAGATTGTGGGAAAAACAAATTGTATTCAAGCGAAGCTGAAAAATCCTACGAATGGAAAGACTTGAAACTTTGTGCTGCTATAGACTGTGTCCTACCGCTGAAATCTTTTGGCAAGATAGTTGTCACCAACCAGGATGTATTTGGCAGCAGAGATGTAGTCGTTACAGGTTCCAAACGCCTGCAATTGGAAAAAATGACTTTTTATTCCCTCTTCCCTCGTTAGGGTCTTACATGGCAGAGCGGTGTTATGGGTGACTAACAGTACTCTACAGTCTCAAGTGATACCTTCGGACATGAAGGTAGGAGCAATGCAAGATCTAGAAGTAGGGAGCATATCTAATCTTGACGCTTGTTCTGAAATAGCTGGAAAAGACTAAGTAACTTCCCCAGGTGTGAGAGAATGCTTAATTTCAATGATTTCTACTGATTTGGAGGAAACAAAGAAAAACAGATTACTCACGTGCCTAAATTAGTTTGCTGATATATTCGACTTTGAGAAAAAGAGCTTCCCTGTCTCTAGCGAAATAAAACATAAAATCGATACAAGTGATTATCCGCCTGTCAGACAGCGTCCTTATAGAGTGTCTCCCGCCGAAAGACGTGTCTTTCAGAGTGAAGTGGAGAAAATGATGGAGACTAAAATAATCCGGCCATAATCAAGTCCATGGGCCTCTCCCGTTATATCAGTGAGGAAGAAGGACGGCTCGTTGAGATTCTGTGTCGACTATCGTCGTCTAAACAAAATTACAAAGAAAGATGTTTACCCTCTCATTCGTATCGATGACGCGCAGGACACCCTCTCTGGATCCAGGTACTTCTCCACTATGGATATGAGATCGGGTTACTGGAAAATCGGAGTAGAAGATAAGGAACGGGAGTAAACGGCATTTATCACTGCAGATGGGCTTTATGAATTTAATGTAATGCCATTCGGTCTATGCAACGCACCAGCAACTTTCGAGCAAATGATAGACAACGTCCTACGGGGATTGAAATGGGACATGTGTTTATGCTACTTAGACGACATTGTAGTCTATGGATCGACCTTTAAAGAACATTTAACACGTTTATACAAAGTTTTGAGATGCATTCAGCAGGCCGGGCTGTGCCTGAATCATAAAAAGTGTTATTACGCCTCGAGATAAATAACTATCCTCAGGCACGTCGTTAATGAATTTGGAACGCAGCCAGACCCAGAAAAAGTGAAAGCCATTGTCCACTTTCCAAAACCCCGTAATATCAGTGAGACCAGAAGTTTTCTTGGGTTAAGCTCGTACTATAGACGCTTCATCAAAAGTTATGCTAACAAGTCTCGACCCTTGAATAGCCTTTTAAAGAAAGACGAAAAATTCATTTGGGGCGGAGAACAAGATGAAACTTTCCGGATTCTCAAACAGGAATTGGGATTTTCGCCTGTGTTAGGACATTTCGTAGAAGGTGCGGAAACTCATGTACATACTGATGCAAGCGGTTATGGTTTAGGGGCAGTTCTTGTTCAAATCCAGAATGACGCGGAGAGACCTATAGCCTATGCCTCGCGAACACTAACCAAAGCGGAAAAGAATTATTCCACTACAGAAAAGGAATGCCTCGCAGTTGTTTGGGCCCTTGGTAAATTCCGCCCGTACCTATATGGCAGACCCTTTACTGTGGTTACCGACCATCACTCGCTATGTTGGCTGGTAGGCTTGAAAGATTCTAGCCGCTTAGCCCGTTGGGCCCTCAAACTACAAGAATACGACATAAACATCGTTTACAAAAGTGGACGGAAGCATAAAGACGCTGACTGTTTGTAAAGAAGTCCCTTGGCTGACACCGCGGAGATAGAAGGGCACATTATTTCTATCCAAGACGTTGCAAAAGAACAAAGTAAAGACCCTCATTTGGTTGGGATCCGTGAAAAACTTGCCAATGAAAATTTAAAAGGGTATCAGATGATTGGAGGCGTTCTCTATAAGAAAAATTACGACCCTGAGGGCAAACCATGGCTGCTAGTAGTCCCAAAACAGATGAGGCACAAAATTCTTAAAGATGTCCACGACACCCCAATGGCCGGTCATTTGGGGTTTGCCAAGACCTATGACCGCGTTAGTTAGAGATTCTATTGGCCTGGACTTTATAGGACAGTTTCCCAATACATTGCTCATTGTAAAGAATGCCAGCGAAATAAGGGCGTGCCTCAGAAACCTCCTGGACTACTGGTCCCAATACCGCCAACTACCTCGCCTTTTCAAAAGATAGGAATTGATTATCTGGGAAGATTCCCCATATATCACACGGGAAATAGATGGATAATAGTCGCGACTGAATATCTCACCAGATTTGCGATAACAAAGGCCGCGACAACAGCGGAAGCTACTGAATTAGCAACCTTCCTTATTGAAGACGTCATACTCAAGTACGGAGCTCCTCGGGAAATCATCACGGACAAAGGAAGAAATTTCATGTCTCAGACCATACGAAAAATAAATACTCTAAATGGAACAATTCAGATTCACCACGGCGTACCACCCTCAAACGAATGGTTTGACAGAAAGACTTAACAAGACCCTAACTGACATGATCTCGATGTATGTTGACGTTGATCAGATAAATTGGGACAGCATCCTACCATATGTGACCTTCGCCTACAATACCGCTCGACAAGAGACATCAGGATACAGCCCGTTCTTCCTCGTCCACGGCCGAGAAGTTGAAACACCGCTGGATTCTATACTGCCTTACCACCCGGCAGGAACTGCAGAAGATTATGTGGGCCATCTTGTGACCAACGCTGAGGACGCACGGATGTTAGCCTGTCTTAACATCCTGCAGGCTCAAAGCAAAGACAAAGAACGCTACGACAAGAAGCATCAGGAGGTGACGTACAAGGAAGGTGATTTGGTGTGGGTGTTCACCCCAGTCCGTACCGTTGGCTTGTCGGAGAAGTTATTGAAGAGATATTTCGGACCCTATCGAGTGATCAGAAAAATATCGAGTGTAAATTATCAAGTAGAAGGCGTGACGAATACGAGGAGAAGACGAAAAACCCAAGATATCGTCCATGTAGTGAGAATGAAGCCCTACCACGACCCCGAAGTCCAAGAACAGATTGCCCAGGGTCATGTGACCGACTAGTAAACAGCGGGACGCTGTTTCTCTTGTGGAGGTAGTGATGTCAGGAGGACAGAGTTTCCTGGTATTCCCTCTTATCTGGACTGGACCGACCGGTCGGGGTAAACAGTGGCGCCACGAAAAAGGAGGAAAGATCTCAGTTCTCCCCTCTTACTCTAACGGCTGGGTCGATTTGGCTCATGTAAATAGTAACTATTGTTTTATATTTAAAATCTCGCATATAACTAATTAAATAAATACTTAAAGTAATTCGAAGGCCTAGTTAATTATTTTTCATCGCGACAATATGCTCTCTAAAACCTGTTAACTCCAGATAATTAACTGTTTCAATGTCATGGGAGAGTAATAGTTAATTACTAGATGTACATTTTGCCGGGAGTATATTGATCTAAAGAGACAAGGGTCACCTCTCCCGTCAAAATCAGACGCCATCTATTGACCGTCGCCGCAAACTAGCGGCCTCGGGTCGGTGATAAAGCCACCACACCAGCTTGGGCAAACTGAAAAGCGTCCACCTAGAGACCATGGTTTCGAGCTAATAGCCCTCGTCATCCTAGGGCGGACTTTATTCCATGATATTGTTACATCATGATCAATGGCGTATTTCTTATATTATTTTTAATATATTTGAAATTTAAATTATATATTTATTTATTTTTATATTCTATGATATTTATTTAAAACAGATTATTTAGATTATCATCATTTGTATTTAGGTACACGTGTGACTTCACTGCTCTCTTTGATGTGAGAAAATAAATAAATCATTCTGGTGGCTACTTAAAGAAGACTTATCTCGTTATTCCCTTTTATAAAGTTGTAGGATGGTTGAAACACGCTCTGGTAAGATGCAAGACCCAGCACAGGAGAGAATCAAGGCTGAAGAGTCTGCCAAGCCACAACTTGGTGCAACAATTGGTGGAGATGCTAGTTCCGACCCAGTTGTCCTGAATCCCAACATCGACATCCCCAAGTATGATGGAACAGAAGACCCTCGCCCATGGATAGAATCCCTCGAAGAGATTGGTTTCCTCTATCATTGGGCAGACTACATAATTGCCCGTTATGCCGCCATGGACATGACGGGAAGCGCTAAAACCTGGTTGAATTTACACAAAGCGAGTTTCACGAGCTGGGAAAATATTAAAATCCACCTCATTCAGGATTTTTCTCTGGACGCCAATAAAGAAGAACTAAGAATGAAGCTCAACAGAATGCAACACTGGAATGAACCAGCAATCAGGTTCGCGGAAGACATCCTAGTGTTGTGCAACAAGGTTGACCCCGCAATGGAAGAAGAAACAAAAATCGATCATGTTATTGGAGGACTGAAAAAAAGAGTACTCATTCGCGCTCTACCTGAACCCTCCTAAAACGACCGATGAACTTCTTGTCGTGTGCAAGAAAATGGATTATTTTGAAAAGAAGTATCGGGAACGTGTGGAGAAATCCAGAAACCTTTATAACGGCCCACGTTATTCTAGACCCCAACAACAATCGAGGTACGTGCCGCCGACTGCCACACGAAACTACCAGACCCCTTCCAGGTCCCAAGCCCCTGTTTCCAAAAATTACAAGAACGACTTCCCTCCTACTCCCAGGCAGTATCGAAACAACTTGACCCAGCCCTTTACCCCGAGACGTCCTTATAATCCAAACTTTGTGCCTAAACCAAACCTCCAGAGAAACACCTACAATAAAAGTCAAGAAGTGAGCAAAAATAGGACGGAAGATAGAAGACCAATCTGCTTCAAGTGTAACAAGCCAGGGCACGTGGCCCGTTATTGTAGGGTCAAGTTTATAAGAATCCTAGAAGAGGATCCAACAGCTACCCAAAAGAAGATCGAAGAGAAATGCCAAATGAATGAAATATCAGATAAATCAGGACCTCGGCTTTATGCTGATGTATGTCATAGCACACAGACAAATATTCCTACCCGAAATATATATTCCGTGTTGGAAGATTTAAACTAAGCGTCGCGCCTGAATATGTCAATCAAAGCAAGTCGACCATAAATGGAATAAAAAAGTTGGACTCTAAATACAAATTAAAAATTCATGTGGACAAGATAGGAACTTTTGAAGCTTTGGTTGATACAGGCGCTGACCTCTCAGTGGTCGACCTCAGAACGGCCCTCGATACAGGCCATGGTATAAGTAAACTCGCAAAAACTTGTGCAGGACCCGATGGAAAAAAATTAGACATAGTAGGAAGTATATTGTTAAATATAAAAATTGATGACAAAGCATTATCGCACAAATTTGTGATTTTGAAAACGCATTTACGGACATTAATTTTTGGAAGAGATTTCCTTAAGAAAATGAACGCGAAAATAGATTGCAAAAAAGAAATAATAAAATACGATCTGACAAATAATCATGACATAAGCAATTATGAACTGAAAAAAATAAAAGGCGTTGAAGATACTGTTATACCTGAACTGTCTATTAGATTAATTAAGGCCTCAATAGAAGCAGAGGATGGCGAATATGTCATCGAAGAGAACAAAAGAATGATCCAAACAAATGGCCTTCGATTGGCAAGAAGTTTGCTTACTGTCACGGATAGGAAAACTCATATCTGGATAACGAACCCTTATCCTCGACCTTTAAAAATCATGAAAGACCAAACATTGGCTCATGGAAGCCTTCCTGCAGATGTAAAGTTCATAGAGAAGTTAGAGCAAATTAATAATGACGAAATCCAATTTCAGATAAACATAAATATATCACCTAAAGAACAAGAGGATTTGAAACAAATTTTGATAAAGTATGCTGATTTGTTTTCTCCGAGGTTAGGCAGGAACAATTTGGCAAAACACCGGATCGATACAGAAGATGCAAAACCGATAAAGCACAAGCCATATAGGGTGAGCCCCAAAGAACGGGACATTATAAAAAATCAAATTGATGAAATGCTCAAAGAAGGCATAATTAGACCATCTTCAAGTCCCTGGTCTTTCCCTGTAATACTGGTCAAGAAGAGAGATGGTAAGTTCAGATTTTGTGTAGACTATAGAAAATTGAATGAGGTAACAGTAAAGGATGTTTATCCAATCCCAAGAATTGATGACGTAATGGATACTCTCCAAGGATCGAAGTACTTCTCAGCAATAGACCTTAGATCGGGATATTGGCAAGTCGAAATTGAAGAGAAAGACAAGGAGAAGACAGCTTTCACTACGACCTAGGGTTTATATGAATTCAACGTCATGCCCTTTGGACTATGCAACGCCCCTGCTACTTTTGAGAGGAATATGGACAATGTGCTTGGAAATCTAAGATGGCAGATTTGCCTTTGTTATCTGGACGACGTTATTATATACAGCTCAGACTTTCCAACCCACCTTAAAAGATTTGAAGCTGTCTTAAAATGTTTTAGTGAATCTAATTTGAAACTGAACGACAAGAAATGCAGATTTGCTTTTGAAGAACTTGAGATCCTTGGTCATATAACCAACCAACAGGGTATAAAACCGGCCGAATATAATATCAAAGCCGTTAGGGATTTTCCTCAGCCCAAGAAGGTCAAAGAAGTACAATCGTTCCTAGGAATGTGTTCCTATTATAGAAAATTCATTAAAGATATCTCATTAATTGCTGACCCATTGACAGGACTCATCAGGAAAAATGCGCAATTTACCTGGACAGAAAAACAAGAGGAAGCATTTCAAAACCTTAAAAAAGCTCTGATAAATCCGCCAATTTTAGGTCACTTTGATCCAAATGCAGCCACCTACATTCACACAGACGCCTCTAACATCGGCTTAGGTGCAACACTGGTCCAAATTATCTGTGGGGAAGAGAAGGTGATATCATATTTGAGTCGAACTCTAAGTAAAGCTGAGCAAAATTACTCAACCACCGAAAAGGAATGTTTGGCTGTGGTGTGTACGATATCAAAACTACGACCCTACCTATGTGGAAAACACTTCAAGATAATTACAGACCATCACGCATTGTGCTGGCTGAAAAATCTTAAAGATCCAACAGGTAGACTTGCAAGGTGGTCACTGAAAATTCAGGAATACGATTTTGACATAATACACAAATCGGGTAAAAAACATATGGATACTGATGGCTTATCTAGAGGACCCCTACCTGAAACGGATTGGGTCGAAGATTATGAACGACTATTTTTGAATCAGATAATAAATGAAGAGGATAAATTCATAGAAAATGTTAAGAAAAGCCTTAAAGGAAGCAAACGAGCAATCACACAGAATTTTAAAGAGGAAAATGGATGTCTATATAAGAAGAACCCAAACCCTGAAGGCAGAGCATGGTTGCTGGTAGTGCCAAAGAAGAGAAGGAAAGAAATCATGAGTGAATTCCACAACCATATGCTGAATGGCCATCTAGGCGTCGCCAGAACCACATACCGTTTGAAGAATAAATATCATTGGCCTTCCATGCTGAAAGATGTTTCAGAATTTGTAAAGTCGTGCCATCTTTGCCAAAGTCGGAAAGGTTCAAATCAGTTGCCCTCTGGACTTTTGCAACCCATTCCCCCAGCTAACTACCCTTTTGAAAGAATCGGGATTGACTTTGTTGGTCCCTTGCCATCAACGAAAAGAAGAAGGAAGTGGATAATTGTGTTGACTGATTATTATACCAGGTACGCTGAAACAAAGGCAGTCTCAGAAGCAACAGTGAAAGAAGTCTCTACATTTTTAATCGAACAAATTTTTTTACGTCACGGGGCCCCAAGGTTTCTTATTAGTGACAGAGGTTCACAGTTCACTAGCAATTTGATGAAGGAGGTTATGAAAATGTGCAAAGTTAAACACTGCTTCACGACGAGCTACCATCCCCAGACTAACGGACTAACGGAACGGCTAAATAGAACTCTAATCAACATGATAAGCATGTATGTAAATACAGACCAGAAGAACTGGGACGAAATCCTCCCTTTCGTCACCCACGCGTACAATACCACGATTCAAGAAACCACAGGCTACTCTCCATTTTTCCTGTTATTTGGGAGGGAACCCATGTCCCTTTTAGACGACGATAATATCCCAATTGACAGTAACATGAACGATTATGACGAATATATAGAAAATTACTTAGATAAAATAGCAAGGACGAGACAGGTAGTCATTAACAACACAGAGAAGACTCAGGAAAGAATGAAGAGAAACTATGACAAAAACACAACGAGAGAATCTATGACCCAGGACATTTAGTGGCAGTTTGGACACCAGTCAGGAAAATCGGAAAATGTGAAAAACTATTGAGAAAATATTTTGGCCCATATCGAATATTAAAGAAGCTGTCTAACGTAAATTACTTAATTGAGCCGAAAGATAATCCTGGCCAAGACCCATTGATTGTCCATGTCTCAAGACTCAAACCCTATTTTGAGAGAATTGATGAGGTAACTCACGAGGACGTGACGACCTCTGGAGAGGGGGAAGTGTTACATCATGATTAATGGCGTATTTCTTATATTATTTTTAATATATTTGAAATTTAAATTATATATTTATTTATTTTTATATTCTATGATATTTATTTAAAACAGATTATTTAGATTATCATCATTTGTATTTAGGTACACGTGTGACTTCACTGCTCTCTTTGATGTGAGAAAATAAATAAATCATTCTGGAGGCTACTTAAAGAAGACTTATCTCGTTATTCCCTTTTATAAAATTGTAGGATGGTTGAAACACGCTCTGGTAAGATGCAAGACCCAGCACAGGAGAGAATCAAGGCTGAAGAGTCTGCCAAGCCACAACTTGGTGCAACAATATCCACACGGGATCTAATGGAATCTTGACAATCTGCCAAAGAGGTGTTTAGCTGGCAAAGTGTCTGGGCCAAATCTATAGCTAAAATATAGAAGGAAATTTTGACGGGAGGATATTGATCTAAAGAGACAAGGGTCGCCTATCCCGTCAAAATAGACGTCAAAACCGGACGCCATCTATTGACTGTCGCCGCAAACTAGCAGCCTCGAGTCGGTGACAAAGCCACCGAGTTAATGACTATTTTTAATGTTCGAATTTTGCACTTATGAGTATGTCAGAGCTCCGTTCTGTTATTTACATTCGATGGTGGGATAGGACTATTACCAGAACTGGAACCATCGAAGAAAATTTATGCTTGACCAAAAAAGTGCCTAACGCGGGATAAGATCCCGGGTCGCTACTATTGAAAATCGATGGTTTTATCACTGCTCCATTTTATAAGTGTCTCCACTTTACCATTTTACTGAGGTGTTGAGTTTCAGGATCCGACACCTCCTCGCATCTTGTTTCTGCACCAAGTAAGTTTTTAGAGACAACGTGAAGATATTTTATATATCATGGAATACAAATTTTATGATGATGGAAAAATTAAGTACATCAAATACAAAATTTTGAAATTTCATTATAATATTTTTGTAAATATCACAAATTTACCTTATACTGAATATATATTGAGGAGCTTGGAAGAAGACACTACCAAACAATTATTTGACATTAAAATCTAAAGACGACTCTCTCTGTGACAGCTCCCAAATGGTCCAGTCAATTTATTTATTCATAAGGTATGTCCTTAATATAATATGGGATGTTATCATTTTAATCATAACTCTAAAATTATCATATTTGTTATGGATCTTTATTTTAATTGAACAATGAAAATTATAAAATTTATATTTTTAGTGAAAAAGCTAATTATATACAGTGTACTCCGCTTATAACGAAGTCGCATTATCCATGACAATCACTTTGTTATATCCGAAGTTTGTTATATCCGCAGTTGGAAAAAAATGTTTTGTACCAATAATTTTATTTACTATTCAACTCAAAAGAGCAACACAAAGATCAATAACAACCTCATCAGGTGTTTTTGGAGAAGTAGTTTGTGATTTTCTTTTGACATTTAGAAGTCAGTAACAAGTGCTGAACACTCTTTTCGATGTTGTCCAAGTCTGACAGATGCCTATGAAGAGACTTGGACTCATCCTGACATTTAAGAAACAATCGCAGAGTTTGAATGCTCTCCAAGACCTCTTTTGGATGCGGAATGTGGACAATTGGGTCTACTTCTTCATCAACTTGGTCCGTTTCTACTTCTTCTTTTGCTTGAAGAATGCTCTCGACAATTTCTACATCGGATAACATGGCATTTGTAACGACGTCATTGTCAGCGTCAGCATAAGAATCGAAATCCATCTCTAACGGTATTTTTAAAACTTCTTTCATGCGATTGCAGGCTGTAGTGTATCCAATGGAGAACTGACATCGGACTTAATAATTCCACTATGATGCCAACAGTTGGAAATTGTCGCTGGAAGCACATCATTCCATGCTACAGATATAATATCCAGGGTCTTCGCCTTTTCGGAAAGCAATGGACCATTAACTGGAAGCGCTGCACTTCTTGCCTGCTTGAACCACTGCAGCAGAGCCTCATCAACATCAGCATATGTAGATCCACGTGTTCGTTTCCGACTGCTTTCTCCCGCATGCAGAGCTTGTTGGTGGATCTTCTCAGAGTTCTTTATTATGGTGCTGAGCGACGACTGTGGGATATTATGTTTCTGGGCAACATCTGTCTTTTTCTTCTTCTCCACTTCAATCTCTCTTAGGATTTGCAGCTTGACTGACAGAGATAGTGAGTTTCTTGTTTGTTTTCGTTCTCCTGCCATGGTAAACGTTAATAAAATATAAGCGTTTATTAAACAAATTAATTTTGTTTAAATAATGTAAAAAAAATACTTATAATATGTTTGCATATTTTAAAATTGTATATTATTAACTTATTTGTTGTGTATCATTAAATTTGTGTCATTCACACGTTGTAATTTGATATATATTATGCATAATATATTAGTCAATTATAATGGTAAATGAGAAAACTTCGTTATAAACGGATAAAATAAAAATTTATACATGCAAATCACTTCGTTATAAGCGAAAATTATTTATATCCGACTTCGCAATATCCAGAGTTCTTTTAATGGTTTAAGCCCTTCTTTTCTTTCGTGCAGACAATTTCATTCGCTATATGCGGAATTTCGCTATAACCGACTTTGTTATAAGCGGAGTACACTGTAGTTATATCGCTTGATGCGTAAACAAAATAGTAATATTTAAAACTACAACAAAAAGTGGCTTTGATCATTATGTCCACATTTTTAAAACGATTAAAAAATATACATACATTAATATTTCATTTAAAAAATGGTCAGAAGTGGGATCTCTGTTTATAAGGAAAATTCCAAGATGTCAATGGAAACTTGAAGCATGGCGGCAGAGAAATAGGAAGTCCTGCAGGTTCTTTTCTCTGGAATGGTTTCGTTTAACATACATATCGAAGACGATCCAAAACACCTGCAAGCAAAGCAGCTGTCAACAATTAAGTGAACATTTAAAATGGCCGAGCTTGTCGGCATTAGTGAGAGACATGAGTACCAACATAAAGCCACAAAAAGATCGAAATTCGAATATACGTAACCCGCGAAAATTCAAAATTCGCGATACTTTTTGAACACACCTCGTATAGGCTATTCAAAAATCTAAAAAGGTTAATGCGCTTTTTTTTTTTTGAAAATGTAAAACCAAAAGGCGTTAGTTCCAGCATTTTACCGCTTGGCGCCGCACTGGTCCTGACAATAAATGAATTTGATTGGTTAATAATTTTACACGTAGTTTGCTAGTCTGTTTACACGATGAATGTTTTTAAAAGGTAAAATTATCCAATCGCCGTGAAACTTTAGGAAGTTATTTACTATAATACTGGGAAAGTTTCTGGTTTGAATTTGATTTGAAATAAATATTCGTTGCAATTTTATTTGCAAATTTTCTACTTCCACTCACAAGCAGCGCCTCTCGCGGCATCTGGTGAAATTACATTTATAAATTGTAAAAATGCTAAAATGTGTTCCAAGTATAATAAATTTAATATTTAATTTGAGGATTTAGTAAAATAATATTCCAATGACGTTGTAAAAAACGTGGCATTTCAATATTAAAATATATTTTTAAATATATATCTTATTTATAATTTAATAAATGTTTTGAAAATTATTATGTGCTTCAAAAATATATTTAAACGCATATAACAATATTTATATACGTTTATAAATCTATATTTAGGTGGATTGGATGTTTTCTAGAATCGTTTTAACGAATGTTCGTTAGGCAAACTTTTACTCGGGTAAAAACCGGGCGAAGCCGGGTACATTCGCTAAATACAGTTATTTACAAATGTTCGTTTG
The DNA here is from genome assembly GCA_030710605.1 of Cordylochernes scorpioides. Classification (NCBI taxonomy): domain Eukaryota; kingdom Metazoa; phylum Arthropoda; class Arachnida; order Pseudoscorpiones; family Chernetidae; genus Cordylochernes; species Cordylochernes scorpioides. The sequence goes on from CP092870.1 coordinate 52,265,371, forward strand.
TGGCAAGATACTATTCCTTCAACTCAAATTACCAAGTGGACCAATTAATATTGATTTTATTCTACTTATCGAGTATTTTTCAATTTTCGTTAGGCAAACTTTTCCTCGGGTAAAAACCGCGCGAAGCCAGGAACATATATATATGCTTGTCGGCTATGCACGCCCTCAATATATTTAACTAATCTCGCTGAAATTTGAACAGGACAGAGAGTTAAATCTGGAAGAGCTTTTTGTCGCACTTTTAACCAAGAAAAACTATAATTAACCAAGTACTGAGCGCAACAATATTTTTTTAGTTAAAAATGATTATGACAATATTGCTGTATCGTGCTTGATTTACAAAAACAAAATTCTTTAGGGGAATATTCACTAAAGCAGACCACGGGCGAAGCCAGATAATAAGTTTAGTAGGCAGGAACAAAATTCTACCAGCGAAACATTCATTTGAGCAGAACACACACGAAGCCAGGTCATCTCTATATATAAAATATCGTTTCTCGGCCTTTTGACTAAGGTCATGTAGTATATCTCTAGATATTTTTATTTATATATATCCTTTTTAAAATAAATTCAGTAGACAGAGTGGATATGTTTACTTGAAAAATATATTTCATATATATGGTAATTTAAACCAACAACCCCATATTGTATAATACTTATAACAAGATTGTCATGTTGTATGTAGAAACACATCTGTAAATGGTTATATGCATGATTGACAAGTACCATTATATCATCATATGTATTGTACTTTGTACAAACTGAGGATAATAAATAAAACTCTGTAATAGATTAAGAGTTGAGCTAAAGAGGATAGAACCACAAAAACGTCTAAATTCGAGATAGATGTAAATCACAAAGCAACTTCTAAAGATAGATTGGAAGCCGTCAGGTCGGCGCTAGTGTCCAGTTTCGACACGTGCTGTAATGCAATATTTCTTTGTCAGAGGAGTTATATAAAAAGCCTCCCCCGGCTTAGCAACAGTTAGTCAGTTCACCATCAGCGCGTCGTCGGTTGTCTCCAAGGTCCACCTCATTCACCATGTAGTCAGTAAGAACTCTTCTATCTCTCCATCTTGCTCTTAGCTCGACTTTTATCTGTTCATGGAACTTTCCTACTACGACTGTGTCTCTTCGTTTTTTTTTTTTTTTTGTGTGTGTGGACATTCCCAAGCTTTCTACTCTGCCTCAACCACGACTGCCTGTACTCTGTGAAAACTGTTAAAGGTCCTACAAGGTGCAGAGAGGTACTGGAAAACTCTCCACGCCCTGACTGTCCCTCTCGGTTACTACAGGTTTGACCCTCGGTTGCCACATATATTATATAAATATATAATGTAACGAAAATTATTATCATTATTATCATAATATTCTGTGTGTTCCTGAATATTATTATCTATAATATTCGTTAGGCAAACTTCCACTCGGATAAAACCCGGGAGAGGCCGGGTACACATCCGCTAATAAATCTATAAAAACAATCATCATCATTAAAAAGGAAGTTGCCAAACAGTTTGAAAATCTCAAACACACGAGACTTGGGATTTGAAAGCAGAATATCTACTGCTGATCTTCAATCTCAGATCGTGTTTTAAAGACAAAGAACCGGTCCATTCTTTTCAAGAAATTATCTTTTGTCACGCGGTTCCTTCAACGGACTATCTATCTGGCTCGGACCTGTTCCTCCGTATTACAACCAGCTTCAAGGTAAAGTCTCCAAACTTCAATGGCACCTTTTCATGGACTACCTTCAGAGCGCAGTTCGAGTCAATAGATGGTTCGATATCAAGATAGTGGTTGTTTGGCGGCTGCTCTTCGTGGTTCAGCCGCCGAGATTCTGGAGGTTATAACCGTGGAGAAATAGCTAGCCTGAGGAACCTTGGTCGACTCTCTAAATGGAAGATACGGAAACGATTACCATCAGCATCTTCATGCAATTCGTTTTCTAAATAAGATACAGGCTAAAGTTGAACCATTATAATAAGTTATAAGATTTTATAGACTAGAAAAATATTATAGAAGCCCGACGAGATTCTGATATGCAGCAATATGCCCGGCTATCGCCTTTCTGAAATTTCCAAGTGCTAATTATGGCTATTAGGTATGTAGCGTCTCAACAAACTTTGAAAAATTCTTCGATTTGATCCTTATATAAAAGTTAGTACCTACCCTTTCAGACATCTTTATCAAAGCCAACTCACCCCAAGTGGAAATAAAGTGAGATGCTGTAGATGTAATCAAAATGAACATCTGCATCAAAAATATTCCTAAATTATTTCAAAGACGCGAAAAAATTCCTGACATCCAGAAAAACGACAATTAGTCGCAGACTGAGATATCCTCAACAAGAAGAAAAACCTTTATCAAAGCCATGCTAGCCTCAGTTTTTCAAGGAAAGAAAATGAAGATACTTTTTATGTAAGGGAGTGTTCAAGGAATTTCTTGCTGCATGGTCATTGACATCGGGTTAAACACCAGTATCATTCGAAATTATGTATTCTATTAACTAACCTCAAAACTCCGCGCAGTTTGAATTACCGAAAATCCTTTTCATAGCTACAGAAATCTGGGATCAGGCACCTATACAAAACCGAGTGCTCTTTGAGATTCAAATCGGTGAAAACGTCATCCAGAATCTCGGGTATGTAGCTAATATAATGGTCGATGTCATTATTGGATTTAGTTTATTGAGTAAATATATACTGATGCCGTATAGATTTAAGATAAGGTATTCGATTTTTTGACATAGGAAATTACTATTTTAAAGGGTAGACCAACGGACTTCACACAGGCTTTCCGAGTTGTGGTCAGGGAAGATGTAGAAATTCCAACACGGAGTGAATGTATTGTCAGAGGCGATTTAGAGGTGTTGAAAATACCGTTTTGCCTTGCCATTTTGGAAGAAAGTAAGCCTGGAAGTGAAGTCATTATTGCTAAAGAATCGATCGTAATTCAGAGCAAGTCCATACCTCTTCGTGTTGGCAATTGGTACTAGTCTTCTGAAGTACTCAAGAAAGGATTTTAATTAGGTATCGTTGAGCCTTTTGTCACCGTGACTCAGCATCATAAAGTTTAATACATCATCACAATTGTAAACAAAGTACTGGATCACCTTGAGAACCTCGGGGAAACTTCCAAAATAGGTTTTCATAGTCGCCCAAAGATTGGGGGAGGACCAAAACGAATCAGCATTGGATCGACACGAAGGAATCTCCACGTATAAAACAAGCACCAAAACCAATTCCTCTTGATCAAAGACGAGGGCTGAAACTCTAGTGAAATATAAATTGGATCAAGAAGTCATCGAGCTATCTTCCACTCCTTGTAACTCACCGGTTGTGCTTACCTTAAAGAATGGTGAGTCCATCCAGTTCATTGTTGAATAGTGAATGCTGATCGATTACACACATTAAGATCTTACCCCCTTTGTAGAATAGACACTATATTCAACTCTTTCTCTGATTACAAATGGTTTTCTACTTAAGAAGTGAAAAGTGGGTATTGACAAGTAGAGATGCACCTCAACGATCCAATGCATCGCAGTACACTCGGCGTGGCAGACTTACATGATGCAATATGGGGTGTGGGGTGAGACAATTCTTCAGGGCGTCGAAAGCCTTTGTCAAGAGTTATTTCAGACCCACGTCACATTCTTTTAGAAGGTTGTTAAGTGAAGTCCGCAAGCGGGCATAGTCCGGGAAGAACTTGTTATAAACGTTCACCGCATCTAGGAAGGACTAATGTTTTGTGTTTATGGCGTTTATTATGTCTGTATTGCGTGCGAGAGGTGTGATGGTACTGGGTGTCATCGTATATCTCAAGAATTCTATATTTTAAATTAAGAAATGCGCAATTCGGGAAGTTGAGCTGTAACCTCTCGGTCTGGCAAAACGCCATAAATTCTCGCAAGGGTGTTTGGTGTTCTTCCAATGTTTTGGAATAGATGATAAAGTCATCTAAAAATGGAACATGGTGAATGGTGGTAAATTATACATCATTTGGGGATGTACATGTCGTTTGGTGAGTGGTCGTACAGGGTACACGAGTTAATGTGTATCAAGGAAAATATGCATAAAGTCTTTGGGTGCCTGTATGGCACATGCTGGTGATATACCTCGAGTTCGTGGTTGGAACATGTATAGGGCGGGTGCGTTATATAGACGTTGCCACAATAGATGATACAGCATGCTCATCGGACGAATGTACATATTGACTGTTCTGTGCGGTAGGCATATATATGATGCGGCCCATTTAATTGACCGCTTGACATTGCCAATATGTGCATTCGCACTATGCAAGTGTAAAATGATAGGCGGAGCATGAGAAGGGAACTTGGAGCTGAAACATAGTGCCTTTTCTGACATAAACTCGAATTTTTGAATCTTTCAGGGTGTTTATGGATAGTTTTACAAACGGAAGAGGAGCAATCAATATATGGAAAATCTATGTCCTGGTTACTTGTCCTAGGGATCTGGGTCGAGGTTGAACCTTCTATGGAATTTATGAGTAAAATAGAGTTATGATGAATTTTTTAAATTTTCAAATAAATATTGATAAATATTATTAGGCTATGTGTACTATGTTGACTATGTTTACACCCCGCACCCGTGTCAACTAGAAATAGTAGGGGCATACATTGGGAGAGGAAGAATTCTACAATTAGCTGCTTGACGAAGAAAACAGTCTGCTGCATGTCAAAAAGAATCAGTGGTGCCTACCTGGCTCTCCTCGGATCTGTCCGAGCTTGGTCGAGTGTTCGTGGCTTGCTTGGCTGGGCTAGAAATCCCCGGCCATGGTCGCTATGGTCGCATGTGCACTATAGTGATGCACCCTCTTGTAGCGGCAATTCGGAATGCCAGTCGGGCCCACCGCAGTCACAGCTGTAATCAGACAGGACTGAAAAAGACGTGTTTGTGTAGGTTCCTGCAAGTTCGGCGAAACATCGCTTGCTGTTTTGATGTGTAGGCACTTTTTCCACGCGCTCGTGATACTACAGAGCACCACTCGCCTAACGAATTTGGGGCGGACACTCGGATTAGGCGCTGGTTGAGACTTGGAAGACTTTCGGTCAAGGTTTCCAGAATCACTTCTTGTGAAGGTCCAAGTTGAAGGTCCATCGTACACTTTTTCTGATAGTTATCTTCGAGGCTGGTATAGCCTTGCAATTTGATGCCAGAGATTTTGGGGTAGGACGTATCGATGGTGTACGGAAACAAATCAATGAAAATATGTCTAACGTCGGTGTAGGGTCGCTCGTCGAACGAATAGCTTTGTAAACAAGCTTAATGCTTTGTCGGCTAGGAAGTGATGCATATTGATTAGTTTTGGGTGGTCAACAGGAGGCTGCTGGCAAGGCTCCCGTCAGAACAGCGTGGCCTTTCTATATCAGCTGTGGGGAGAACTCAATCTTGGTCAGTTTGCAGGTTAGATCGTCTGTCTCGTTGTTCTTCTGTCTACTGGTTGCTTTTGTTTCCGATTTATCCAGTTGTCTGTTTGTATCCTCTTTTTATGCGTAATTCTTTTGTTGTTTTTTTAAACACAGAATTCTAAGTTACAGGCTTTAAAGTATCCTGTCGACTTTCGAAAAGGCTGAGGTGATCTGGAAGTCCACTAATAAGGGAGAAATAAATCTCTCCTAACTAGACGGCCCATCGGAATCTATCACCTGGTTTTTGCCGTCTGTGGCCAAGTTACTTCTCCTTTGTCTTGTAGACAAGACACATGAAGGATTTCGTAAACAAGAAGCTCCCAAACATCGATGACAATAAGGTAGTTCTTAAATTCTGGGTGAATTCAGGTGCGCACAAGGTTTGACGGGTAGTTAGCGAAAGTCCTGAAGAACATGAGAGACTCACCAGCGTGAAGTCTGGACTGGACTGTTTATCGTGCTGATCTGCTGATTTCCACTGAATCTGTAAACTCTGACTGAACCATGTAGACGGGACTCGATCCCTTTTTTAGGGAAGAGGTCACATGATGATTTTTGGAACAGTACGTCATAGCAAAATGGCTGACACATTTTTGGATAGGGAAGAAGCATCTATTTTGGTTGTGTACTCTCTTTTCTCACCCAGGTTATTTAAACAACTTACTTCCTGTCTTTTTCAGAGGGCGTAATTTCATTCAATTTTGTCATTTATTTTTATAGAGTTCAAAGGTTAGTTTATTTGCCATACATTGAAAGACTGAAAAGGTTTTTTATAAGGTGAAGATACATTTAAATTATTTATGAACAGGAAAAAAAATGGTTGAGATGGGATGTTTGTCAGGTTAAAGCTAGTTGACACATAAGATAACGTTATTTTATTGCGACATTGATATACCAGAATAAAGCCTTTCCCTTTAATTATGCATAAGAACCATATGCACTGTCCATCATATTTACTAGTGATTATACCATATCACCAGATTCAACAAATTCAGACAAAATTCCAACCTGTATACCTTGGTTTCGGGCTTTGGCCTTCGTAAACACATAGGCGGTTTTGATATCCAGTTTCCTAGCCTGTTTGGTAAATTACCTTTCTTAGGAGATTATGTAATCGAATCTACCCCTGGACTGATGAGGGCCAAAGCTCTAAAACATATTATATAGGATGATTTTTGTTCTAATTTGCTAAAACTGGTGTTTCGGCTCATTCTTTATCATCACTAGTCAAGCTTTTGCTAGGGTGATGAAAGATAGATCGTTTTGATGTATAAGTAAAAGGAGAGGCGCCTCTTTCGGTACATGAATATTATTCTTCTGCAACTTTATGTTGTATGTATATATATATATTATAAATAAAATATTAGATTTTCTTCTGTTTTTTGATTGTTATTTATACAGGGTGTACCAGGTAAATTGGGACTAACTTTGACAGTCCATAAAACAAAAACTACTTGAGATTAAAAACTTGTTTTTTTTTTATTATGTAGCCATATTCATGTAAAATGCAACAGTACATGTGTGCGCAGTGTAGTGATGAAGAGTAACCGACAATTTGAAAATCGAGCTGCCATCATCGTTGCTCTGCGCCGGAAGAGATAGTGGATTTTCTTAAGTTGCCCAAAACCACTATTTATCGTGTCAAGAAGCAGTTTGATGAGGCCGACAGTACCAAAGAGGGGATAGCTACAAGGAAAAAGCACTCGCGTCGATCGGACAGGGTAAGAGGCGAAGAATTTGTCAAAAATGTCAAGGAGAAGATTGATGGAAACCCTGGGAAGAGCATGAGGGCCATAGCCAAGGAAATGGACGTTGGCTCTATGACAATTGTCAGAACTATCCATGAGGACCTTGGTCTCAAGTCTTATGCCCTTCGGAAAGGTCAGTTGCTGACTGAGAATTTGAAGAATAACAGAAAAGGAAAGGCTGCTGCCCTCCTCAACAACCTGAAACACGACTCTTTTGGCATGCTAAGGTTCTTCTCTGACGAAAAGAACTTTGACGTGGACCAAAAGGTAAATCCCAGGAATGATCGCTGGATCTGTAAAGACCCCTCAGAGATACCTGTCGTGATGCACACGAAATTTCCTGCCTCCGTAATGGTCCTTGGCGTTATCAGCAGTGAAGGTGATGTCATGCCTCCCCATTTCTTTGAGAAGGGCCTTAGGATGAAGGCTGACACCTAAATCAATGTTCTGGAGACCGTTGTGAAGCCTTGGATGGACATGGTGGCCGCAGGAAGGAAGTATGTCTTCCAACAGGACTCAGCTCCAGCCCATAAGGCAAAAAAGACACAATCGTGGCTGACACTTAACGTTCCTAGTCACTGGGGTCCTGATATTTGGCCCCCTAATTCTCCAGATTGCAATCCCCTCGACTACTATGTATGGGGCGTTGTTGAGAGAGATGTCAACAAAGCTCCTCATACCACCATCCAGTCTGTCAAGAAAGCAGTTCACACGGTGATGACCCAAATGGACAAGGTCATCGTCGCCAAGGCCTGTGCTTCATTCCGCACTCGCCTCGAGACTGTTGTAGCTAATAATGGAAACTACATTGAATATATAAAAACTATATCCTTTTATCTACTACTGTGTCAAATTTCATTCGGATATTTTAATTTTTACTTGCAAAAAATTTCAGTTAAAATACCATTGTTGAAATTCCCAATTTACCTGGTACACCCTGTATATATATCATTAATTTATATATTATCTTCATGATAAAGAAGTTCTTGCCATGTTTAAAAAAAATTTAGCACTTCCATCACTACCAGTATGGATAGGAGTTCCTTCTTCGAACCAACCATATCTTATGCATCATAATATAATTGTTCAAATAAAAGACTCAATTTAAAGTTTGCCCGAAGAAGCATTGCTCGAAGCATATTATATATATATAATTGTATGTAATTCTACTGTCCTCAAAGCTTATGTCCATAGTTCTTCTAAAATACCCATTCCAAGAGTCTTGTATCAGTATCACTATAAAAGGAAGTTCCAAAAATACAATATAACAGCGGTATGGTAGATTAAACTGGCGACACCGCTGGCAGGGTTTACTACTGATGAGTCAGGCCCTGCCTTTAATTTTTCTATTGCAGTAAGGGCAGTAAAAATTGTTTAATTTTCAAAAGAATCATACGCGTCTATAATAGTTTCGAATATTCACAACCATGCCTTCTTACAATGGTTCCTCAGCATAGAGAATCCAGAAAGTCTTAGCTTACAAGATGGATGAAACATTTATAAGACATTAATTAAGTTCCACATCGACCGGGAAGTTTGTACAAGAATACTGATGCTCTTTCCAGGTCAATACTGGGCTTTAATATAGGATGGCTGTTATAAAGAGAGAAACCTGTATACTGCGGTTAGAGTACTAAAAGAGTTATATATTTTAAATATATAAATTGATCTATTTCTAAAACCTATTTAATAAATTTTCAAAGTATTATATGCATATGTATATTTTTGAAAATAGAGCAATCCATAAATATATATCTAGTTAAAAAATCATATATTGGATCAAAAATATTAATTTACCAATATTTCAGTTAACTGAACGCCAACCTTTTTCTAGGTACAACAACTATTTATGTGAACAACCAAATATTTGTAAAAAAAAATAGTAAAAATGTTATATTGTACTGGGATAAGGTGCATAAATTGCCCGAAAGGCGTCCGTGGGTAGCTTTTCTTGGTTAATCAAGAATAATGGGCATTTGCCCAATTCTGGAATAATTAAAAATCAACGAGAAAAGTTGATATTTATTACGATAGATGGCACAAGCCTTCAGCAACTTTCAGTTGCGCGATAGGGAGATGCCTTTTTCATAACAAAATATTTGTTCCTTAGAATTTCAATATATGCTTTTTTATTTAATATTTCATATATTTTTACCTTAATTGTGCATACCTTAACAAATATATTTTTTAAATACAGCCTATAGACAATTTTCAAGACTTATTTGATGAGCCAACTGCCAGAAAAGATTAATGTGAACGTTCACTAACTCCTTCCCACCACATATTCCTTAACTCTGCCTTTGTCGGTCCCAAGCCCGGATGAAAAAGGATGAGGGTGAGTAGTAACAAGCTCACTAAAAAACCTGGGTTCAGCTGGCCCGGCTGATAGTACCCTGTAAGGGCTCCTGGTCCAGGGATACAGGATGAGCAGCATTTATACTCCATGTTTGGAGCGGCTGCACATGGAGTCTGTTTTTCATGTCAGAGGCGGCCATTTCTTCTGGAGCTAAGTCGGCCTGCCACTGAGTAGTGCTCCCAGTCTTAATGACAAAGGCAGATGCATTCTTATTCAACCAGACATGGTCTCAAGCTTTACAAGCTTGATACCCTTTGATTGAGTGGAGATAAGAAAGAAGAAGAAGACATATTCCTTTAGATAGTGAACTTGAACAGCGGTCTTTATTCCATTATTTTATTCAACTATTTTCACACAGGGTCTGTTGTTTGAGAAGACAACAGTGAGAAATTATAGTGTGTGTGATGATTTCACATGTCATATAGTCCATATAACTATATAAGATACTCTACATATATATATAGTTCTGTGAAAAATAATACAAAAGTGAATTTGTACTTGGATCAGGTGGATAAATTAAGAAAAAGGCATTTCCTGATCGAGAAACTGAAAGTTGCTGATGGCTTGCGCAATCTATCGGAATAAATATCAACTAATCGTTGATTTTTAATTATTCGAGAATTGGCCAAATAACGTTTCTTGATTAATCAATAAAAGCTACCACGTACGCGTTTCGGACTGTTGGCCCTCGTCAGAAACTTTCAGTTGCACGATCAGGAAATGATTGTTTTCTTAATATATAATTCTGTTAGAGTGTTGTATTCGTCATTGTAGATCACATTGATTCTCTGGTTGTTCTAGGCCCGAGGAAGAACCGCCCGCCACCGAGTAAGTATCTGACAGTACTTCAACTTAAACTTACAAAACGACATTAGACAAATATCCCGGAAATGTTTCTTTTGAACGAAAATTCGAAATTTATTTGAAGAGAAATAACGATTATTTCTATTCTTAGGGATGAAGTATGATAGGATGAATTGGGAAGAGTAATGATAAACGGAAAATAAAGTGTCCAAGTTTTGGAATCGAACCTATAGTGTTCCGCTTACCGGGCAGATGCCGTTTTATTCGTTTACCCAAATTATATATTAAAGAAAATAATATTGATACTATTAGGTTCATAATCATTCACATAATAAAGAAAAACAGGAAAAATTTGATATCTATGAAATTAAGCGAAAATCTTCCACTTAAAAAAAGGTGCTTGAAGAAACTTTAACTCCAACCGAAAGAAAAATAAAGGAAATTATTGTCAGAGAGAATCCACCTTCTCAAAGGAAAATTTACACAATAACCAACGTACCACTTTCTACCGTTAACCGTATTATTAGAAAAAAAAATCGGCTTAAAAATACGTAAAAAGGCGAAAGTTCATGTCCTCAAGCCGCACCTTATTGAGGAACGAAAGACCTGTAGCAGGGCCCTTTATGAAAAGTACCTGGCAGGTGAAAAATGGAAGGATGTTGTTACTTCGGACGTGGCATGGGTTTACCTCAATGATAGCAACCAACCCCTTGCCATTTACCAAGCCAACTCTCAAATAAACACCTTCCAGAACTGGGCCAAGTAATGCAAGGAAAGTTCCTCAAAGGGCTCCATGATCGCTGCAGGTTTCTGCTACAATGGGAAGTTTCCAATAAAGAAGGCAGACTCAAATGTGAAGATAAATTCGCAAATCTATCAAAGACTTGTCTTAGACCCATTATTCGACAATGGGGTTTTTGTATCCAAGTGACTCAAGATCCATTTGGATGCACCAGGATAAAGCCACGAATAATACATCAGGTTCAACACGTCAATACCTGGATGAAACTGTATTTCGTACATCCCTTTTAAACACATCCTTGAAAAATCTCTAGACTTGGCCCCTATGAATATTTGTTTTTTTGGCTTGCTTAAAATTTCTCTTAGATATAGAAAACCGAAGACACTAGAGGGTCTCTGGAAAGTCTGAGAACGTAATATTTTACGAAATCACTTATAATTTTAGGCATTTAGAATTTTTTCAAGTATTTTTTTATGAAATATAAATCAATGCTTATTCTTTCGAATAAAAATAACAACCCCCAAATCGCGCGCTTCTTTTGCGAGCTACAGCGTTTCAAATTCGTTATGTTAAAAATGGAACACCTTGTATATGTGGTAATCGAGGGGACAATCAGGTGTGGAGAGATTTCCAAAAACCTCTCTGCACCTTGGAAGACCTTTCACAACTTTCACAGAGTACAGACAGTCGTGGTCGAGGCAGAATGGAAGACTTGGGATAGTCCACACATAGAACGAAGAAAACAGTTGCACTGGGAAAATTCTGTGAACAGAAAGAGTTGAGCTGACCAGAAAGCTGGAGATTGTTAAGTGGAGTTTCATCTAAGGTGGCATAGTCATATTCTGCGAATCAACTGACAAGTGATCACACAGACTTAAACAAACCTAACTTGTCATGTCGTTATATAAAAGTTCCAGCTTGTCACTTCGCTATGAAACAAACCTAACTTGTCATGTCGTTATATAAAAGTTCCAGCTTGTCACTTCGCTATGAAACAAATCTAACTTGTCATGTCGTTATATAAAAGTTCCAGCTTGTCACTTCGCTATGAAACAAACCTAACTTGTCATGTCGTTATATAAAAGTTCCAGCTTGTCACTTCGCTATGAAACAAACCTAACTTGTCATGTCGTTATATAAAAGTCTCAGCTTGTAACTTTTATATACACTGGTCCGCAAAATTAAAGGAACAACATTTTTTTTTCATTTATCTCAAATTTTATTGAACATTTATCAATGAAATTCTATACACAAATTTATTATTCCATTATTGATTAGAATACCCGAAATCAAAGAATTCTAACACGTATTTTATGCAAATTAGCAGGTCAAGCAATGATCTTCTTGCAGTCAGTGCATAAATATCTTGGATATTGTTGTTAATATGGGGTATGATCGCCTTTAACTGATAGACAGGCTCTACATCGGTGACCCATACTAATAATTAGGGAGTTTATCAGTTCCTGTGGAATCAACGCCCACTCTTGTGTTAAGGCTGTTTCTAGCTCATGGGTGTTTCTAGGAGGGGGTTGGAGGGATGAGATCCGCCGTCCTAGGTTGTCCCATACATGCTCAATGGGATTTAGGTCTGGGGATCGAGCTGGCCAATTCATCCGAGCAATTGCATGGTTTTGGAGAAAAGTGTCGACCACACCAGACCTATGTGGACGGGAATTATCATCCATTAGAAGAAAATTTTCTCCCATTTCCAATGCTTGAGGCATCACATATGCTGCCAAGATCTCGTCCCGATACCTCTGTCCAGTCAGGGTTCCTTGCCGAAAAATATGGAGTGCTGTGCGACCACCCAAGAAGATTCCAGCCCAGACCATAAAACCTTGGCTTCTGTAGGGATCCCTTTCAACCATATTCGGGGATTATTTCTGGTTACTACCTCTCTCCAGACAAAGACACGACGAGAATCGCTGTTTAGAGAGAATCTGGACTCATCAGTGAACATTACACGCCTCTATTCATCTGGATTCCAGGCGACATGTTGTCTGCACCAAAGTTTCCTTGCTCTCTTTTGAGGTGGTGTCAATGGCACACAAATTATGGGTCGTCGAGTATAGAGGCCCTTCTTGTGAAGCCTTCTGCGTATTGTATCAGTTGATACTAAGACTCCTGTAGCTGCATTGAGGTCACTTCGTAGTTGCGATGCTGTCATTCTTCTATTGCGACGCACAAGGAGACTCAAATAACGGTCTTGATTTAACGTTGTGACCCTTGGCCGTCCTTGTCCGGGTGTTCTGGCAACATTAGCTTTCGTTTGAAATTTTTTCCAAAGCCTTGAGACAACGTTTCTTGTCACTTCAAGCCATATTGCTACTTCTGCCTGTGATTGGCCTGCTTCCATCCTTCAAATAGCTTGACATTTTTTTCTTGTGATAAATGCTGCCTATAAGCCATGAAAACTTTAAAAAACAAAAAGGTTCAATATGAATCTAGTGGAGCGTAAAATTAGGACGCTTTGAGAAAGACTCAGGCACGTGCTGGAGGCGGAGTCAACGTAGACGGTGGTATTTTGCATATTGGGAACAACTTTAATTGTTTTTCTGTTTTACATACTCTCTTAATTCATGGAAGCTTTTGAATATACCAAAACTTGATATATATATCCCTTAATATAACTTTTCTTTTTCTTTAACATGTGTTGTTCCTTTAATTTTGCGGACCAGTGTATAACATACTTAGCTTTTCACATCTCTATTTAATAAATCGAGCTTGTCACGTCGCTCAAATGAAAAGCCTCTTCCTCTACAATTAGTGGGTATCTGATATATTGGAAAAATTGTGTGTGTTGTGGGTGAATACAGTTTTATATTTCAGAGCGACATAAACCTTCCTAGGCATTTTTGTTTCATACATTTCAATTTTCAAAAAAAATCCAAGAAGAGCACAGGCCACTACTTATTTCCATAAAAATATATCAAGTAAATATTGGTTTTAAATTTGTTGGGAGTTTCCTATGGTTTAGGTTTATTTACAGCTGAAATTGTTTCAAAGAAATGGCGAGAGAGAGAGAGACTATTGACTATTGAAACACTTTTATTGACGTCTAGTCAATTTTTACAAAATGATTATGATAAAAGTAATGAAGAAATAATGGGAATTTACAATGATTTTAGGAGCTAGGGAGGCTCCACCACCTTGATAGGGTTCTCCTCCAGACAAGGAGGGGGTCTTCTTGGACTCCCCGCATCTCCAGGCCCAGGAAGTACTTGTAGATGCGGGTCTTGGCGGACGCCATGATGGCCAGGGCGTCGTCCTCCAGGTCATGCCCGAAGATCCAGCTTTGCAGGTCAGGAGGCCGTTGGAGGATGGTGAAGGCCTCCAGGATGACAGGCCTGATCCGACTACAGGACCAGTAGCGGTGGGCCAGTGACAGGTCTCCGGACCCACAGGCGATGCAGGACTCCCGGGCTGAAGCCGGATGTGCTGGATGGGGAAGGGCGTGCAGGGCCAGCCGCACGGCAACGTCAGCATTGTGCCCCGAGAAGGCGCAACGCCGGAGGGAAGACCAGCTGATGGAGATGGGGATGCTGACGTGGGGGAACCACCGTCCGAACAGCTGGGTAATGGGCAGCGCAGCCAAGCGCGGACGCTCAAGCAAGCGGCGGGCTGTGCGGGTGGTTAGGCGCTGGAAGGCGGTGGTCGACCCGCGCACCACGATTGCGTCCGCCAGGCTGTCGACGCGATAACGTCCCCGGGCATTCTGGGTTATCAGGCGTGTGCAGAAGCTCCCCAGAGCAGCGACGTCCGTGAGGGCGACACGCGTAGCGATGGTGATGTTTGGAGCAGGCCCGGTCAGTTCTCCGATGCGCCAGCCCAGCCATCTTGTAGGAGCCAGGAGCTCAGGAGGCCGCAGGAAACGGCAGTCGCCCACGACCCGAAGAGCCCGAAGAAGTGCAGGTTGTAAGATCCGGTGGTTTAGATCTAGGATCTCCGCGGCAGGCTCGAAGAGGTGAAGACTCCGACGACGCCGCGGGGGAAGCCAGATGCCAGGAGTGGACGCAGGAGTCAGCCACATCCCGCTCTCAGCGAGCCAAGAGTGAGCGTTACGGCCTCCACGCAGTGCTGCCTGGACACCCTTAAGGCACGACAGCCGGAGCTGAGTGCCCACGTCGAGAAGTCCCATGCCTCCCACAGAGATCGGCCGCGCCAGGATGCTACTGGGAAGCCATGAGGTTCGATCGTGCCCCCACACGAATCGAGCCAATCTTGCCTGCAGTCTTCCGATGGTGGTCTCGCTGGGAAGGTAGGCCTGGAGATGATAGTAGATGGCCGAGAGCACCAGGCTATTGGCCGCTTTTACTCAACCAGCAAGTGAGAGACCGCGGACAAAGGGGGACCACCTAGCAATGGCTCGCTCCAGCAACTCTTGCAGGTGTTGATCTTGAGCCGAAGTTCCCATTCCAGGAGTCACTAAGGTCCCTAGAATATTGATTTTCTCCCTGTTCCAGGAGATTGCCGACGGGGAGTCAGTGCGGTTCCTCCATCTCCCGCACCAGAGACCCTGGCTCTTACCGAAGTTGACTCTTATTCCTGACGCACGCCTGAAGTCCTCGAAGATCTTCCTGACGACCTCCTGCTGCCCATCCTCGCGGATAAGCAGGACGATGTCGTCGGCGTACGCCAGGACATTATCCCGGCCAAGTAGCTGTTCCAGGCGTAACAGGAGGGGCCCGGTGGAGATGGTAAAGAACGCTGCGCTGGCAGCGCAGCCCTGCCTCACTCCGTTGAGCATGTGGAACAGAGGAGTTCTCCCAATCCCCTCAATCCTCGCCGCAGCCTCGGCCCCAGCGTAGAGCAGAAGAATCCACCCCACGAAGACTGGCGGCAGACCGACGGAGAGAAGAGTGGACACCAGGAAGCCTCTGTCCAGCGTGTCAAACGCTGACTCCAAGTCGATGGCGACGACTGCTAGTGGGGCTTCATCTCTGCAGGCAGTGGCAACTTCATCAGCTACGCGGGCTATGTTCCAGGCTGGTGTTCTACCTGGAACGGCGTAGCTCTGGAATTCAGGTACGATGTCTCGGAGATGGGGTCGCAGTCGCCAGTAGAGGACCCCGCTGAGGACTCTGTAGTCCGTCGTTGGCAAGGAGAGGGGTCGAAGTCCGGCTAGGCCCGGACCACCGTGCGGTTTTTCTATCAGGGACATTTCGCTGCGCCGCATGGAAGTGGGCAGAGCCCCGCAGAGCTGGGACGCCTCGAAGACCCGACGGAGTGCACTCGCGAAGTAATCCTCAAAACCCCTGAAGAGCTCGCAGGGCAAGTCATCCCACCCGGCCGCTTTCCCAGTTGGCAGACGACCGATGGCAGCAACGATCTCTTCCTCGCCGATCCCATAGCGGTGGAGTGGATCGCTTTCCTCAATGGTGACCCTTAGAGTAAAACCCCGCAGGAAGCCATCGATGTCCTCCGGTGAGCACGAAGGATGGGAAAAGCGCTCTTTCAGGTTGACGAAAGCCAGTTCTCTCACCGCTGGTCCCGTAATCATTCGACCTGCGCTGTCGTAGAAAGTATTCGACGACGTTCCCCTGCGACGAAGACGAAAGGCGCGCCCGAGGTCCGGCAGGGAGGGATAGTCCGAGTAGATGGAGACATCTTCGAGCTTGGCTTGAACATATTTTCTCGCCCTCGAGATGTAGTCGTCGTCGTTATTGCGCAGGTCGTGGAGTGACTTGATGGCGGAGGCCAGATGCGCCTTAATATGTCCCCACCTCCTCCAGATTTCCGCATTCCGCATGTCCTCGATGTTTCCCAAGGCCTCGTCAAGAAGCGTTTCTACTGTCCCAACGACTAGCCTCGATCGGAGCATGCTAGCAATGCACGGTGGTCGAGGTTCTGAGGCCTCGCCGGTTTGGAGGAGGACCGCACGGTGGTCGGAGTTCTTGTAGTATAGGCTCCAGTATCGGGTGACGCGGTTGGAGAAGCTTGATGGTATAAGCACTCGATCCAATCTGCTCGCATCCACCCGGCTTCCGCAACTGGAGATCCTTGTTGGTAGGTGCGTGGCGTCGAAGATAGCTGCGGCGTCTACGAGGTTGGCCCGGTCCAGGAGCTCCCCAAGGGCTTCGACGGAACCGGACGCAATGTCGCTCGCAGACTCCTCGGAGATATTGAGGTCCCCAAGGACCCACGCGTCTTCATTGACAGCAGCAGCTGCGATAACCTGTAGCTGCTGTAGCCGCTCATCAGGAGCATGAGAGAGGTGGCAGTTGACAAATGTCGCCTTTGATCCCCGGATGGTAACGTCAAAGGCGGCGATCTTGCCAGGGGACAGGACCTGTTGTCCGATGACCTGGACGCCGGAAGAGAAGATGCAGGCGAGGCCGGATCCTCTGGCGCCAGAAGCTGGAACAACTGCTGCTCTGTATCCCAAGCAGAGGTCCTCAACGCTGTCCAGGGTGGTGACATTGGTTTCTTGAATGAAAGCGATGTCAACTGCGTGCTGTTTCAGGAAACAGCACAATTCAATGCTCCTGTGTCGAGCGGCAATGCCGCGCACATTAAGGCACGCAAGGCGGAAGCTCTTGCGCGCTTCTTGTCTTTGTTCTGATGTCAGATAGCCGCTTGTAAAGGGCTGACTTGGAGCTTCCAAGTCCCTTTATCAACTTTTCATTGAAGGTGTGCAGCCCCAGACTTTGTTCTACGCTGAGCTTTTCCAGGAGCAGCCTTAGATGAGGAAGGGAGACGATAGCCTGTTTCACTTCCTCTTCCTTCAAGCCTAAGAGTGTAACCTCTCCAAAGAATGATCCTGGGAGGCGCTCGAGGAGGGTGTCAAGCTGTAGTTGAGCCGTAGACCCGGCCTTGGGAGACAAGGATCTAGATTTATCCTTGATCTTGTGATGGCTAGAGTTCTCGACTCTGTTGATGTTGAGGTCTGTCTGGGTGGAGGTTTCCGGGGTCCTGGTGGTGGGCTCAGTCTCGAGAGCTATATCCTCTTGAGCAGGTGGCGCGGAGGATGTCTGTGCCGGGGCAGCCACTGACGCAGGGTGGGAGAATGTTGCAGGTGGCGAAGCAGCTGCTGTGGTGTTAGGAGCAGGCGCCGTGGTTTTCACACTGCTCGTCTGGCTCAAGGGTTGGGTGGTGCTTGTCTCCCGGATGATCCGGGGACAGTTCATTCTTTTGTGTCCCATTCTGTAGCACTTGGAGCAACGGAAGCCGTACTCCAAGTAGGCCAGTGCAGAGCCGCCCTTGGCAGTCACAATGATCTTTTTAGGAAGATCTGTGATTTTTTTTCCATTGTTCATGAGAATGAACGCAGTTTTTTTTAGGTCAAGCCAGGTGTAGCCGCCGGAAGAATTCACGGTAGGGGCGATGGAGACTACCTGACAGTAAGGCCTCAGAGTCCTGATGATATCGGCGTCCTCGATTACAAATGGGAGACCGCTGATGGTGATTTTTTCTGCCTTCTTTTGGTAGGGAAGGGCTTTAAGGAGGGCTCCCTTAATCATCAGACCATCCTCTATGATCGTCTCCGCCATATCAGGCCGCTCGAAGCCAACTAGGATCTGTCCGGAAGCTTTTCCTATCTGTACAACGCAGCCTTTCCCCAGTTTGTTCTCCAGAGCCTTGATGTAGTCTACTTGGGTGAACTCCGGGGAGAACTCCAGATAGGTCATCTGGTCATAGGTTCCGGCAGCTGCTTTGCTCCGACACTGAGCCAGTATTTGCCTCGAGACCTTTATTTGCTCGATGGTGTTCCTAGGGCACGATGGCTGGCGCGGCGTAGTGCTGTCCCGGGTGGTTTTCGTCTGTCGAGAAGGACCAGGCAGAGACTGACTCGCCCTTTCCGAAGGAAGCAGACGCTTTCTCTTTTTGGGTTGTTCAAAATTTTCATCGTTTTCGACGATGTCGGCCCAATTCCGGCTTGATTGAGGGAAATTTGCATTTCCGCCGCTTGTCACGGGCAGTTTTGCATAATTTTCTAATGTTTCAGAATTTGTAGAATTCTTCTTAGAAGTAATTTCCGCCAAAATCTCGGCATTCGCTGGAGATCCATCGCCGGAAACAACACCATCATGCTCCCCTTCGTACTGGCCATCCGCCAATACGGAAAACACATTACTTATCTCCATCTTCTCGCCCTCCATCGCCGAAGAACGCGGAGCTCGCGCACCGCGTGGCCGCACGGCCGAGAGAGAGAGAGAGAGAGAAAATAAAAAACATTTAACAATTACACTTACCAATTATATAAACAAAAAAATCACTCTTTCTTTCTTCTTTTTATATTAAAGTATTTTAAGATCATTGATTTATTATTTTAAAACATTTTCCTTCTTTTTTACAACAAAATATTTCCATAAATAATAAAACAATTAACAAAGGTTTTGACCAATTAATTATTATGGCTTAATTCAACGATCATTTGACAATATATTCCGGTAATGGCGCAGATAATCAGAAATCTTCAGTTCCAGGCTCAGAATAACTTTATTTCTTAATATAAATTCAGAAAACTTTCAAATTGAAACATGTTAGATATATATAAAATAAAATTGGCAGATAAGTTTTTTTTCTAAAGAGTTTATTGTAGAAAATACACCGACCACAAAAATAATTGCATCACCTATTAATAACTCAGAAAATTTCTATGAAAAATTGACACTTAGTTAGATTGTGGATTTTCATCTAAGGTGGCATGGTCAGATTCGGGGAATCGACTGAGAAGTAATAACGTGGACTTGTAAGTGGCGATGCATTTTCTGATTTTTATGGGTTTATATAGTCTCAAGTAGAAGTACGGGACCTTCATCTGACCCAATTAAATCATGAACACGGTCTTTTGGGACCAATATGGGTTCATATTCATGGAAATATATACTTCCATCAACAAGTAAAGATAGTGTAAATCATTAGAAACTCTAACTGGCCGAAGTGTCTATTTTTCATAGAAATATGAATGCCGGCCAGGCAGCCTCTATCTTCAAGATAACTCATAAAATATTCTGAAAATTCACATAATTAATAAGAACATTGAGACATATAAATATTCATTTTTATGACACCATACCTAGAGCAAATGTGTACAAAATAGCCTTGTTTTTACACATGAAAGGGTATATTTGTTTAGGCCCCTAATGATCATCAATTGAAATTATCATTTTTTATTATTATTAGAAAAATTGATATTAAGGTAGGCTGCAAAAAAAGGTGATTTTTATTTTGATTACACTGGTCAGGGAATGAGAAATTTCAAGAAAATTTGGTACAGGTCTACCTAGACTAACAAGAGAGATAAAAGATAGAATGTGATTCGAAGGATGGTTTCAGCAGACAGAACAACGAGCAGTTTTACATGTACAGAATGAATTTGGACCATCTCTGAACACCATTTAATACCGTCGTATAGAAGCAGAACTCAGTAATCGCCGACCTTTTTTAAGAATTCTACTCTCTCAGACACTGAACATACAGGCGCAGCTGGTGTGAAGAGAGACGTCTTTATTATTTTAAAAAATGTATTCTGTCATTTTTCTAATTAATCCATATTAAGTTTGGGGATTCATGACGGCAGGATAAATGTTAGACGTTTGCTCCAAATATTCCATCAAGATGAAATTGTGAAAAGGCATACAGCAAGAAACCCTGGCTTCAGAGTGTAGAGTGGCATCAGTTATGAAAGTAGGACCCTATAAGGCTATTCATGGCACAATATGACTGCTCAGGTATACAATGCAGATGTGTTGCAACCTGTTGTGTTACCATTTCTTGAGCCGACTAAAATGCCATTTTCCAATAAGATAATGCATGACCACATACAACCGACATCTCACTGACATCCTTTCCTGGCCCACACACTTCCCATTCCCCAATTGAGCATGTATGGAACATGATGGGAAGGAAATTTGGCACATTTCACAGCCAAGTAATCTTAAACAGATTCGGAAAAAAAAATCTAGTGATTGGTCCAGCATCCCCCAAGAAACCATAAATTACTCTGACATTAAGCCTCATCGTGTTTCTTCTTGTATACGTGCCAAAGAGGAGGCCACTCCAAATATTGCTTAAAACTTTATATCTCAATATATTTGAATCCTCTTTTTTGAAATTTCCATCAATTATTTTCCACATTACCATTATATAGCCTACCAAATTTTCAGAAAATTTTACATAAGTATATCGAGATGATGCAACTTTTTGTGGCCAGCCTATTTTCTCAGTTAATCTAATGGGACCAACAAGTCTGTACTCAACTCTTTTATTTACAAATCTGTTAACCCCAGACTACAGCAATTCTTTCTATAGCTCAAATTAAAATGAACGACCTAGAATAACCTTTTGGTATCGTTTGATAGCATACGTTTTGTAATCATAGCCACCACGAGATTATTTAATAATGAAATAAAACAAAGGTACATTATTTTCAATGAATCTCTTGAAGACAACTCCAACTTCGGGTGATATTACAGGACCTATGAGGGTCCGGTGTACTGGGCTCCAGAAGGCCAGCCAACTCCTTCTTGGATGGAGACGTTCTCTCCCTACTACCTGATGCCGTAAGTAAAGCCCTTACACTGTGGTGTAGTGCCAAGATATATATACAAGTGGTAGTTGTCACAGCGAAGGTGCTGTCAACTGGAAGTTGGGATTGGATTGGTGAATTTTGCAGTCGTCATGGCAGGAGTAAGGAGACAGGATTGGTTGGTCAAGAGAACCGATGCTGACAGACAGAGAGCATGGAGGAGAGTGAGCTTACGCCCCGCGAATTACGCTGGATCAGAAGACACTTCCAGTACGGATGATACTCGGAGACGCTACTGAGGCTTCCCCAGTCGGGTGATGTCACGTGACCTTTATTAAGATTCTGATTGGTCATTCATTACATCATGGAAGATTAAGAATCGCCTTGATTGGTCCAAACGACCTGGGAAGCCATCTTTGATAGTTATAACAGAAAATGTGAGGATGGAGCATTGACCTAAATAAAGTTGTTTTCGGCGAATTCAACTTCGGGGTCCTTTGTCTTGGAGTTCTCTGGAATAAAAGTGTCGTTGACCTAGCGCTAATGATGCGAGATAGAAATCTTTCCTCTTAACTCTAGGCCTAACTGCAATCGTTTATTAATATCTATAATCGTATTATCTCCTTGTTTTTCTCTGTCTGTCTGACATACAGTCCGTATTTTATTTGGCTCTTTGCAGTACATCATGTCATACAGTAAGTTGGTACAGGGTACAAGGTGGTTGGACATAGGCAGGGACATGGTAGAATGACTGGGATTTTAAATTATCAGATACATACATTATATTTGTGATGAGGCGGCAGTCAAATTTTATCTACAGCTGCTTAGCCATGATTTAAGATGCACTAAATAAATTTTGAAATATTTTTTTTAATATTTGCATTTCGGATGCAATTAAGACATTGAATGGCTCTTTAAAAGTGATAATACATTAGTGAATTAGTTATTATTTTATTAAATGATTATCATTTTTTCATGTTTATATTTTGCTACTTTGTAAACTTCCCTCCTTACTTATCTTTTGATTATCATTCATAGTTTGTTCTTACCTTAAATAAATTGCTGTGTCATCCCGAAGTTTGTCTTTCCTGATTTTCCACGGGGCATTTTGGTGGAGATGCTGTTAAATTAGGAAAAACAAACTGAAGATCGCCGTGAAGACCTTGAGGCCATGGGTGCTGTGATCTACATTTTAAGAGATTGGCTCCAGAATTCACCGCCGTGTCAAAGCCAAGACTTCCCTCCAAGATGACGATGTCCCTATAGAGGATATGACGACAAAGCCGCTTTTCAAGCCGCAAGAAAAAGGACGCAAAGGTACTAGGGACAAAGTTCCAAGACTTCGATGGAATCCTTGGCAGAAGCACGTCAGAACCATGTCAGTATCTACAATAATTGCAAACTGTGGGTCACAGCTCCCATCGGAAGGAAGCTATGTAGCGAAGTATTTATTATTTATCGTTCCACAAGGAATTATTTACGTGATTTTTCATCTTCCTCATTTTTTATATCGATGAAAGAGTTGATTTCCCCCATCGTTACATTCGGGATTTAAAGAAATATATTACAACAATTAGGTATCAATTAAAGTTTGATTTATAAAAGGGTTTTTTCTCAAGGCAAATTGCTCGATATTGATCTTTATCTGTAACTCTTTTTATCGAATCTCAATATCAATATTGTAGCGGAGTATTTATTATTTTATTAACAGAGTATCATTTTTTATGTTTATATTTTGCTACTCTGTAAACTTCCCTCATTGCTTACCTTTTGTTTTACATTCATAGTTTGTTGTTACCTTAAATAAAATTGCTGTCATCCTGTAGTTTGTCTTTCCAAATTTTCCACGTGGCAATAAAAAAAAAAATTAAACAAATTTCTTATATTTACTATATTTCTAAATGAATGAGGTATTATGGGTTATATATAACGTTGGGTTGTACCCAGATAGCGTTTGTTTGCTTTGTTTGATCAGAATGGTAAAAAGATGATACCTGAGTTCATGAAGAGATGCATTTAGAACTAGAGCTTTATAGGAGTCATAAGAACTGGGAGGATTACAAAATAAGGGACTGACCTTCAATATCCCCCGTCAGAAGAATCTTTGGCACCGTGGACGTCACTTTTGCAAAGCTTCCCGCTCCACACGAAGTTCACATCCGGCCTGGATGACCATGACTTGTAGGCAGATTCGCTGCTGACCAACATACTCGTTTCGATGTCCATTTCCTCAAAGCAATTCCCTCAGAACCTAGCCTTCTCTGCTTCAGGGAACCTTGCGGTCAGGACAACAGCTGCTATCCATTGAAATGTCCGCCCCGGGACACTCCGATCCTCCTTGAGTGAGACTGCTCGAATTCGAACACTCTTGTAATCATAATGTCGTTTTCCTCTTTGAAACCCGCAGCCAGTATCGCACTGCCGGTCTTTCAGCCTTTTTTCTGTTCTGAATTTTTCTATCCTGCTGCGGTGCCACCCCGACTGGCGCTAAGAGCACTTCATTATGTGTCCATTTCTCACCTCCTATGACGTTCTTGCACTTGGTATAAAAGCGCCAGTATAGTGTTGGTCTTAAAACATAGCAGCAATGGATATTGCGATATATATATAATTAGTAGTGGTGCAAATGATTTTAGTTTGTTTTTAACTGCTTCTGCATAAATTTGCATAACTATTGTACTTTGTATGTGTGCTTAGTGTTATTTGATGAATCATTATTTGAAAAATACTTTTTTAGTTGATTATGTATTTTTAAATATATACATTCTAAAATATTATATATAAATATGTTTTAAAATATTTTATATATATAGAGAAGAATAAAAAATGATCTAAGGGTGTAGTGTGTGAGGTGAAATAAGCCATCATCGAAATCCGGTTGCATGTTCAGGAATTATATTTTCTCTATAAAATAAATGTATGTACGTAAATAGGAACCTATACAATTTGAAATTTAATAAATATTCATTTTGCTTATCGTCCCAGTACATAAGTTAAGATGGTAATAAAAAAAATGCTACAACTCAGTTTTAGAAAATTCTGAAATCACCTAACACCTATTATACATGTTTTTAGGCTTTGGCCCTCATCAGTGCAGACTGGCTTCGATTTCATAACATCCTATTAGCAAATCGGTCAAATAGAGCAATAGGAAATCGGCCTAAATTTCCAAAAAAGTGCTTTAGCTGGTGAAATTTCAGAGCCGATTTTCAGGCTATAGTACAACATCATGTTGTAATAGGATAATATCCGTGTAATAAAAAAGGCCCATCTCTCATAAAAAAATGTATTGTAACTATAAGATTTGGGTAATCATTCAGTACAGAACGTTAGAGTGGTGATGAAGAATGTGCCATAACATTCTGACAAATTCTCCCATTAAATATTCATCTAAATTTTGGCCATTGATATGACCTAGCAACTTTATCAGCTAAACACCTTTGGCCAATTTTGGAATTTTCATTTGATTCCCTTACGAATCTCATGAATTCAAAGCCAGACCTGGACTGACGAAGGCATTTACCCAGAACTCATGGTCTCCAGTTGAACGCTTCTCGGTAACCCAAAGTTGTTATTGTGACTTTGTTACCGACCCGAGTCCTTTATTTTGCGATACCGTCAATAGATAGCGTCTATTTTTATGGAAAGTGACCATTATTTTGATAGATCTACTTTTATGTACCGATGTTTCTGTGAAATGATGAGTCATTATCATAATCAATTTGCTTAAAGGCACTCAGAAATAAACTACGTTAAATATGTTCATAATGTATATAGATATAGTTACAGGAAACAAAAACAAACATATATATTTTCATAATTAATATCTGTATAAGTAGACTTAAAGGCAACATCATAAGATTATTGGAGTGAAAACTCCAGAAGATTTTATAATTGACAATTTATATTGTTTGTTTTATCATATTTTATTTGTCTTTTTTCAAATGAAAGTCATTTTCACAAGACACTCACTCTCACGACCATACAATCACACACTATATAGCCCCAGGAGAAAAAAAACAAAGATACATCTACAAAAACAAACACATACACAATACAGACAACCACACAAACACACCGCACATCCTTACACGCCACGCGCAAAAACAAACCTACACGCTACACGTCACGCACACTACTTGCCCACAAAAACATTACACACGCATACAACACAACTGCACAAATATTCCATTCACCAATACACACTAGACATCGAACACAACCTCACAAACAAACCCCATTTACCAATACACGCCAGACACACAACATGACCGCACAAGCAAACATCATGCACCAATATACACCAGACCCACAACACAATCACTCGAACACGCCAATACACATTGAAAAACGCAAATTTCACATACAGAACACACCCTCGCAACACACACAAACACACCTTACACAAATACACCACAAACACCTCACTCCTTAACCTACCCCTCATCTAAAACAAACGCAAACATGCAGCACGCACAAATACACACACCCCTAACTCATATATCACACACAGTACACTCAAAACACACAAACCCAAACACATACACCTACAAACTATAAACCAACCGTCCCAACACAAACACAACAAACATCAAACCCACATACCAGATACAAATACCACCCAAACACTAACTTTTCAAAACTACACACATCCACACCACACACCCAAAAACACCATACAATTAAACACATACACCGAAAAATCAGACACCCACGAACCCACACAAACATACCACACACTAAACCACTCTTGAATTCCACATACCATACAGTACATACAATACACAACCCAATCACATTCATTAATACATCTCACATTCACTAACATAACACACCGAAAACAAATCCACACACCACACACGATAAACCCACAAACACATATACACTCATACCACACACGCAACAACCACAAACGGCATCCACACGCTCACATCACACACCCTTCATTCATAAACATACAAGCCCACATACCTAACAGACACCATACGCAAACAGACCGCAAATACACAAACACTACACACTTACAGATTAAAAACGACAACCACGTAACACATTAATTCGCACAAACACCACACACTCCTACACACCACTCAAACCACATTAAAAACACCACACACAGACCCACCGCTCCAGCACGAACTATACGTATACGACACAACCGCACACACCATACTAACACACATCCGATCCACATACCTCACATAATCACACCACACGCAAAAACACACCTAAAACAACACACACCCATACGCCACAGACCCCTGCCACACACCTATACACACGCCTTACAACTATACAGCACACACATGACTCAACCCCATCCACCTTACACACACTCACACAAACAACACATCGGGCATCCATACATATCACGCACCCATACACTACAAACACACCACATTTTCACGCTTCGTTCTACCCTTCTTTTATCTCTCTCTCATTTTTCTTTCCATTTTTTTTTCTCGATCTTCTCTTTATTTTAGTGTCCTTTTCTTTATTTTTCTTTAACATTTCAGGTAATAAATTTGACTACTATGCGATTGATCTTATTTGCTCGGAATTTGACCGAAGTGATGATAAACGAGGAGTTTTGAGAAGTATATATTCTATTCTACAAACACACCGAACACGCACACCACTTATATACATCTACTTTCCATCCACACACCAACCATACAAGCCTTTCCCACCAAGCAGCCACAGCCACACAGAGAAAAGTCATAAACATCACGCATCCTTACATATCATACAAATTCTCCACACGAAAACAAAGCTCATGCCACACTCGCCTCACACCACACACTGAATTTACCGCATTGACAGCACTTAACACATTATAGGTTCATACTATAAACAACACAGATACTGCATGAAAAAAAAAACTACACATCCACATCACACACTGGCACGCAATTCTTAATTCATATTTCCTTTAACTTATAAATTTCCGCTATTTTAATTACATATTCGAATGTCTGTCTGCAGGTGCCGACATTGCCACCATCAGAGTGGAAGTTGGCACCCAACCCACATCAAGTAAGTATATGCATATGTGTGAGTGGGAAAAGATAATATTTAAAAAAAATAATGATAAAAAGTGAGATGTTGGTATTAAAATCAAAAAAGGCATATCCTAAGCACGAGAACATGAGATTTTTAGATTGTAGAGTGCCATCTAGTGAAACAGAAATCAATTAAACGTGGACTTAGCCTTTTCCCTGATATTTCGCTAACCCATTTTCTTGATAAATCAAGAAAAGACATTCACGAACGCGCTTCAGGCTCATGACCCTCGCCAGCGTATATATACACTGCGTGACATTAAAAATGGAACACCAAGAAATAGTGGCCAGAAAGTGATGAAACTCGGCAGACAGAGAGAGACAGGGACGAACAATAAGTGATCTTTATTTCAAAATGATAGTCATAATACAGAGCGAGAACGGCGTCGGCTTAGTAGCAAGTAGGACCACCGCGGACGGCGATGCATGCAGCAACACGTCTAGGTAGAGAGTCAATCAGAGTACGGATGGCGTCCTGAGGGATGGCTCTCCATTCCCTCTCAACCACTTGCCACAGTTCGTCTTCTGAACGCGGCTGTGGCAAGGCATGCAAACGGCGTCCAATGATGTCCCAGACGTGCTCGATTGGTGAGAGATCAGGAGAGTACGGTGGCCAGGGAAGCATCTGTACATCTTGCAGAGCTTGTTGGCTAATGCGAGCAGTGTGCAGTCGGGCGTTATCCTGCTGATAAAGGGCATTGGGTACCCCATGAAGGTAGGGGAGTGTCACCGGTCGCAGCACATCATCAACGTATCGTTGAGCCGTCATAATGCCCTGAATACGAAGTAAAGGTGACCTGGAATCATACGCGATTGCGCCCCAAACCATTATTCCACGTTGTCGCACGGTGGGGCGTTCCACAATTGCTGCCGGATTGGACCTTTCTCCACGTCGACGCCACACGCGTACACGGCAACTATCACTGGACAAGCAGAAACGCGACTCATTTGAGAACACGACCCTGTGCCATTCCGTCATCCACGTCGATCTAGCCCGGCACCATTCCAAACGTTGGCGCCTATTCGGTGGGGTCAATGGCAGTCTTCTTAGCGGACGGCATGAGTGCAAGCCATTAGCAACCAATCGACGGGAAATGGTTCTGGTCGAGATGGAATGATCTAGGGTGTCTTGCACATGTTGCAGGATGGCGGTACAAGTGGCTTGTGGGGCCGCCACTGCTTGTCGAAGGATACGCCGATCCACACGTGCTGACGTCACTCTGGTTGCACCGTCATTCCTATAAATTGCCACATTTCCTTGTTCCAACCATCTTCTCCACAGTCGGTGCACCGTGGACGCACCAAGGTGTGTATCAGCTGCGATTTGACGTATGGACCAACCTGCCCTTTTCAGTCTGATCACCATGCCCCTCGTAAAAGCGTCTGTCTGCTTGAACTGCCTCCGTTTACGATAACCTGGCATTCTCTGTTATTACACGTGTCTTTTGACACAAGAACAAAAATTCTATAATGATTTTCCTTGAAGAAGTAACGACACGAATACTGTCCTTTCTGCAAGTTCCTTCCCTTATATCTTACTCCATGTGCGCACGAGAGCTGCGCATTTTACATCATTTGCATAACTCGGTTAGGTGCGTCTACCCTGAAATTTGCATAAATTTCTGGCCACTATTTCTTGGTGTTCCATTTTCAATGTCACGCAGTGTATATAGTTACAAGTATATTAACTAATACAAATTCAACTTCACCGTCCTAACTATATCTGCGTTATGTTTTGCAGCCCGACCGGCATCAAGGTGGAGTAAGTACTTCCGTCTACCTCCCATTGACAACACAGGTCGACACTGACAAAGTTCCAGGCGAATGGCAGACGACGCCCCTCTTACCAAGGAAGAGGAAGACGCCCAGGTCGAGTAAGTTTATTTATTTTTTTATTTCTCCTTTAAACTGCTGAACCCCGCTGTGCGGCTGTCAGGTTGGCCCTGGCCATGTCGCTGCTCTTCAAGTCCGAAGATAGCAGCGACGACGAGGAATAGGAGAGTGGCCCCTTCGGTAAGTACAACAACTCGATATCAAGAGTAACCAGAGCTGGACAACACTACAACATAGAGTTCATGTAGTGGCTCCTACAGTAGTACAACAACTCGATATCAATAGTACCAGATCTGGAAAACACTACAACATAGAGTTCATGTAGTGGCACCTACGGTACTACAACTTGATATCAATAGTACCAGATCTGGACAACACTACAACATAGAGTTCATGTAGTGGCTCCTACAGTAGTACAACAACTCGATATCAATAGTAACCAGAGCTGGACAACACTACAGCATAGAGTTCATGTAGTGGCACCTACGGTAGTACAACAACTTGATATCAATAGTACCAGATCTGGACAACACTACAGCATAGAGTTCATGTAGTGGCTCCTACAGTAGTACAACAACTCGATATCAAGAGTAACCAGAGCTGGACAACACTACAGCATAGAGTTCATGTAGTGGATCCTACGGTAGTACAACAACTCAATATCAATGGTACCAGATCTGGACAACACTACAGCATAGAGTTCATGTAGTGGCTCCAACGGTAGTACAATAAACCTATATCTATAGTTGACATAACAACCAGAGCTGGACAACACTACAGCATAGAGTTCATGTAATGGCTCCTACGGTAGTACAACAACTCGATATCAAGAGTAACCAGAGCTGGACAACACTACAACATAGAGTTCATGTAATGGCTCCTACGGTACTACAACTCGATATCAAGAGTAACCAGAGCTGGACAACACTACAACATAGAGTTCATGTAATGAATCCTACGGTAGTACAACAACTCAATATCAATAGTACCAGATCTGGACAACACTACAACATAGAGTTCATGTAATGGATCCTACGGTAGTACAACAACTCAATATCAATAGTACCAGATCTGAACAACACTACAGCATAGAGTTCATGTAGTGGCTCCTACGGTAGTACAACAACTTGATATCAATAGTACCAGATCTGGACAACACTACAGCATAGAGTTCATGTAGTGGCTCCTACGGTAGTACAACAACTTGATATCAATAGTACCAGATCTGGACAACACTACAGCATAGAGTTCATGTAGTGGCTCCTACAGTAGTACAACAACTCGATATCAAGAGTAACCAGAGCTGGACAACACTACAACATAGAGTTCATGTAGTGGCACCTACAGTAGTACAACAACTCGATATCAATAGTACCAGATCTGGAAAACACTACAACATAGAGTTCATGTAGTGGCACCTACGGTACTACAACTCGATATCAAGAGTTACCAGGTGGCGTGATCGTAGCCGACCAATAGGAGGGCGCCAGCAAACCGTGACAGAGGCCATGACGCTCGTAACTGTATATAGAATTTAAAATTGACCTAAATGAGATAAATACAATAAATGGGATTTACCTTCAACCTTCATCGTCGCACTGTCTAGCTATTTTCATCCTGGCCGACTCTCTTCAGGCCTTTTCCAGCTTTTGCCTCTCCTTGCTGCCCATAATTGGGCTCTTGGAGAGGTTAAGGTCTATCGTCGAACTGCCTCCGTCTGACGTTAACTGGGCAACCTGCCGATGGTTTTGCTTCTCGGGACACGACGCTAATGTTACTGCACGACTGAATCTGCATGAACTGTCCAATTCAACCCAGTCGACCTCTGCCCGAGACTACTGCTTTGACAGTGGGTCCAGCGACCTGTTTAACTACTTTCAACGTTCTCAGGAACTGAATTGTTGAATATTCGGTTCTGGATTTAAAGACTTCGAAATCGGCCTCACATTCTCAGTTCTGTTTAAAATTTGCAGGCCTTTCCTGACTTTGTAAATCAGAGGCATTCGTTAGGACACTAATTGCATGGGAAAAACCATCGTTGGGATAGTTCCTCTAATGTTGATAACCGTAGGTATATTTTTATTTTCTATTAAAAGGTTGTTCCAAAAGTTCGTAAACACTTGCAAAAATTGAAATACCAATATTATTCGCCGTTATGTATAAATACTTTGTATTATGTATAAAGTAATTGTATTATGTAATATTATGTATTCGTCGTAATAATACTATTCGCCAATTAATAAGGAAAACAACGTTTAAAAAAAAAACTAACTTTTGGGACAATCTCTTATTTTTTAATTTGTCATTTGTATTTATTAATTTATTCTAAAGTGCCAAACACTTTAAATTAGCATAGTTTTATATATGCTATCATTGACTGTGTTTGAGTAAAAAAAAAAAACGTTGTGAAATCTCAGGTCTAAAGATCCCGCGGATTAATTCAATCGGCCATACTGGAAGATGCCCTCAGATTGTCTCCCACGGCTCCGCTGATGTCACTTCCAAGTGACCCACTCCGTACAGTCTACGGCCTCCCGTGAAAACTTCCGGGCTCAAGTCGGCGCTAGCCGACCAGAGAAAGCTCCTCCGACATCAGCGACTTGACAGCTGCTGTTACACTCATGTATCTCTGGTCCCGACCCGTCCACGACCCCACTCGAGGAATTTGAGCAGTAAAATTGTACTTCTCAGACTTGGCTATAGCGTCAAAGGGCTCCGGCATAATAATAAAATTTGGTCATGAAGATGGATTAAACGTCGACAAGTGGTCAATCCTAGACCTGATGTTCTGTCAGATATTTCAAATTGGTTGATGAGTTGGCATTCCTTTTTTTTTTTCGAAACTTAAACAAAAGCGGCCTAATATATACATTTCTTTGTACTTTTGTAACTATAGTTGCATATCAGCAATTGAAACATTTTCTTTTTGAAAAATCACATATATTGATATATTTTATTTAAAGATAACTAGGTTATAGTTTGATCAATTTTAGTTCCAGTGACAATAAATACTTTAAGATAAGTCTAAATTACAGGATATGTAATATTTGCAGATTTTGAGCGTCGCTCGGCATAGAGTGAATATATGCGAATAGATTAACATATATACCGAATTAGCATTTGCGGAACCTTCCAAATATATTCTTTTAAATGAAATGTAAAGTTTTTCTTGGATATGACAAAAAGGAGTATACATTGGGGAATCCAACTTTTAATCTCTCTATCATATAGAATATTATCTTAGGATTTGTATATATATCGTTGGTATTGATCAAAGTACAATTAAACCTGGCTATAGCGCCCCTTCTAAATAGCGCCTTCCTCTCTATAACGCCCGATTTTAAACATTAAAATTTAAAAATATAGCACCCTATTTTGGTGAGTATCAAGAGGGGGCGCTATAGACAGGTTTAACTGTATGTTACTTCATAATTTCTCTCGGTTCAAAGCCGAAGCTCAAAAATTGTTTTCCAAATATTGGAATATCTTGGTAAGTCACTAATGCAAACAGAGCAAGAACACCATTTTGATGATATTTTGGATTCAAAAAGGCCAAAAGATACTCGTGGAGGACATTTCTAAAAGAAAATATTTCGACCAATCTTATGGAAATTTATATAAATATATTTTTAAAAATTGAAAGGTAACTTGAATAAACAATTAAAAATATTAGAAACAAACACAATTCAAGAACAAAACCAGAAAACTGAAGAATTGATAGTCACTCTATTTCCTGATGACAACCCAGGTGATATTAAGAATATACATACAAATATAAGAAAATATGCATTAAGATTTTCGAATACAACAAAACCAACAATCATAATCAATGAAGTAAACGCTTTTTTTTTGTTCAGTTTGATGTCGGGGGGGGGGGGATTCTAGAACTGTTTTGTCATAATTTGCCACAGGATCCCCAGAAATTTTGTCCTTATAGATCGAACAGCTCTTTTTTATCGATACCTACTCAGCTGAATAATTATATAAAATTTTCATTTAAAAAGAGGAATTAAGGGTCTGACTCATTAGTGGTGAACACTTACAGCGGTTTCGCTAGTTTAATCTACCAGGGTTCACCACTAATGATCCAGGCCTTCCCATTATAATTAATCATTGCAGTAAGGGCATTCGAAAATATTTTGAATAAAAATCATACGCGTCTTTAATAGTTCCAATTTCTTATAATGCATTATATGTAAATTGATCTTTATGTGATACTTAGTCTGAATAAATATTGACTCGATAATAATCACATTATTTTAAAAACCGAGTTTTAGTACCAGTTTATTAGAGTAATATCTTCTTATATATAAGAGTCAATGTCTGTTGTCTGTTTCGCGATAAACTCAAAAACTACTGAACCAATTGGTACCAAATTTTGCATGTCGCTTTTTATGAACCTGAGGAAATTTTTCGGCTACATTTTTATTAGTATTTTTGGATTTATTTTCTCGTTTGATGAACTTTTTTTTTTTTGCGCGTAGTAAATGCGAGGCGAAGAAACAACACCGGGCAAATAAAGCGACCAATGAGCATTCTGCTTTTTTTTTTTCAAGTTGATTGCGTACTTTTTTTTTTTTTGTAATATATTTTTATACGAGTGTTACTTTTTTTTTACAAAAGTACTGAGTATTGAGAGAGAAATTTATATTACCAAGTTACGGTAAGTGCATACAATGCAATTAAAATAAAAACTTTAGAAAATTAGCGTTACTGTATGTGAATAATGGCTTTCGTATTTTTTATTAATTTTTGTTTTTGCCTTTATTTTTTTATCTCATTAAAAAAATCGTTTAAAATGCAGTCGCAGTCATTAGCAAATATATGTTTGCCTAATTTCCATGTGCTCTTTTATTTTTAACAGAATAAAATTTACATGCCAGTATTTTGAATTATTTTTTTATAAACCATTTTTTCTTATTCTTACTGAGAAGATGGGCATCGCAGTCAAGATCCATCGCAGTCACTCACTCAACTCAGGCAATTTCAAGGGTTAATGCGCTGGGGCGGATACTTCGGGGGTTGGGTGGAAAAACTGACATCTATTTAAACTATAATGATTTTGAAACAACTAAATGGATTGCAAAAAATAATTAAATCAAATACCTAAACACTAATATAATACAAATTTTGCCCTCACACACTTTTTGTCTGTGGTTTATGTGTTACTTCTGTATCGATATTCTATGGCACTATTGTCCTCATTTTTGTCACCATCTCGTGGTGGTCCAATACTGCCTGGAGAGGCTCATCAAATATTTATCACAATAATCGAACGGAAATATAGAAATTAGTCACAACCAGAACATATTTTTAAAGAAACCCATTTCCAAAATATACCAGAGAAACGGCTACATCATATTTTTGTTCATTTGAAAGTAAGTATACAAATTTTATATTATATTCACTACCGTTACAGCCACCTAGTAGTATGTAATTTTGTACAGTTGTATTGTAGGTAGTTGTAGGAAACAGAAAATTCCTACAACCCAGAAGTATGAAATTTACCAAATTGTAATGTCATCAGGTTTCAACAGGTGTACCAAATTTCATACTTCTAGGTTCTAGGATAGGTATCTACTGAAAATGGATCACAAATTTTGAAAAAAAATTGTCCATTATCGATCACTCCGATTATCTAAAAGTCTGAAATTTTTTTAACTTGCAATATGTGTATCAAATTACAGACTCAAGTATCTTTTCGACTCTAAATATGTTAAAATTTGTTTGAAATCTTTGTTGGCAGACATTTAAACACATTTAATTAAAGAAACCAAAGACTTGTGATCGTTTTTTGGGAATATTAAGTATAGTTGGCTCTATTTAATCATTAAAATAAAAACTTTGAATATGCTCCTGATATATATTTATTATTGAAAATGCGCTTAAATATTTTGCAAGATTGAAAATTTTTAAATGTAAGGTCTCTCTCAATATCAACACAAAGATAAAATTATCTATTATAAATAACAAATCGTGCAAAAATACAAGTAGTAGAAAAATGAAATTGTATTGGGATCAGGTGCATAAATTAATGAAAAAGCATCTCCTGATCGTGCAAGTAAAAGTTGCTGATGGCTTGCGTCACACAAAGATAAAATTATCTATTATAAATAACAAATCGTGCAAAAATACAAGTAGTAGAAAAATGAAATTGTATTGGGATCAGGTGCATAAATTAATGAAAAAGCATCTCCTGATCGTGCTAGTAAAAGTTGCTGATGGCTTGCGTCACACAAAGATTAAATTATCTATTATAAATAACAAATTGTGCAAAAATACAAGTAGTAGAAAAATTAAATTGTATTGCGATCAGGTGCATAAATTAATGAAAAAGCATCTCCTGATCGTGCAAGCAAAGGTTGCTGATGGCTTGCGTCACACAAAGATTAAATTATCTATTATAAATAACAAATTGTGCAAAAATACAAGTAGTAGAAAAATTAAATTGTATTGCGATCAGGTGCATAAATTAATGAAAAAGCATCTCCTGATCGTGCAAGCAAAAGTTGCTGATGGCATGCGTCATCTGTTGAAATAAATATCAAGTATTCGTCGATTTTTAATTATTCTAGAATTGGCCAAATTCTCATTCTTTGAAATAAAAGTTGAACAGGTACGCATTTTGGGATGTTGGCCCTCATCAGCGTGGTTCAAGCTGTACCTCAATGACAAAAATAACTGGTCATTCAGGCATGCTGGAAAATCATGAAACGTGTATTCAATTCCAGAAGTGCCTAAGAACGCCATACAATGTGTAAAAATAGCACAAAAGGGAAATTGTACTGGGGGATCAGATGCATAAATTAATAAAATGGCATTTCCTGATCGTGCAACAAAACGCTGCTATTGGCTTTCAGGATGCCTGTTTACAATTTTTTTTTTTTTTTGGTCGTTGAGGCACAGCTTGCAACACTCTGATGGAAGCCAAAATACATACGTGATCAGACTTACTTGATTAATCAAGATTGGGTATTTGGCCAATTTTGCAATAATTACAAATTAACAAATAGTTGATATTTATTCCAACATGTGGCGCAAGCCATTATCAGCTTTTGATCAAATAATAAAAGAACTTTCGGAGATTCTAATTGAATCTGCCTTTCTTACACTGGAGCTAAAATATAATGTAACTCCAAAAAATGTGGTGCAGTTAACTAGTGGAATACAGAACTGGATATCTTCAAAACTTAATTCCACTATATAAGAAGTTATAGTAGTAGAATAGAGTTATTTAAAAGAAATAAAACAAGAAATAGATATATGCGAGAGATTGAAAAGACCAAAAGATAATCGTTGAGGACTTTTCTAGAATAAAATAATTCGACCAACCTTATGGGAATTTATACAAAATATATTTTAAAAATTGAGAGGTAACTCGACAGAGAATAAACAACCTAAATATTATAAACAAACACATATCAAGAACAAAATAAGAAAACTGAGGAATTAATAGCGTCTCTATTTCCTGATGACAACCCAGGTTTTAGTAAGAATATACATACAAATATGAGAAAATATGCATTAAGATTTTCGAATACGACAAAACCAACAATCACAATCAATGAAGTAAACGCTATTATTGATAAATTGAATCCGAAGAAATATCCACAAATATATAATATTTATATTAATTTTGTTGCGTATATGAGCCTTCAAAACACCTACAACCTCCGCCAATAGATGGCGCTTTCGTCTATTTCCAGTCTGGAAATTATGTGGGAATCGCCGAGTGCTGTGGTCCTGTTTCCTGGAGCAAATAGTTGTAAATAGATGAAAATATTGTAAATGTAAATACCCGTTAAATGTTATTCGAGTTATTTTCAATGTGTATTGGAGATGACAATAAAAGGGGAGGAGTGTTAGAAGTCTTGTTGCCGTTTGCTGATGTTACTCTCGCCAACGCCACAGTGCTACTCTTCTGGTAAGTCTCTCGTGTCCCCCCACCAGTGGTAAGGTCAAGAGATACTGCCAGAGGAAAGGAGATCCACTTGAGTGGTGGTTCTCGGAGGTCTTTGGGTGGTCTGCAGGGTAGAGCTGCAGAGGGAAAGCAACAGAGCCCGGGGTAGATGATCCACGAAGGAGGAAGCGGTGTCGTCGCGAAGAACCGCAGGGTCACGCCGCGACAATATTGTGGCGAAGAAATAATTTATTATTTAATTTAATTTAATTATTCAATATAAAATAATGATCAAAATATTTCTTTGTGTGCTTGCTCAATATTCTCTAGCTGTAGATAGTTTTGTTGGTTTGTTGATAATTGTCGACTAGTCGTGCTGACGTCATCAATAAATACTTTCACATCCCCAGATATAAAAAGACTTAATTTTCTACGTTACAACTGGTGGAGAAGCTGGACCGATACCCATTAAGAAATAAAAGGAAACTTGGTTCTGTTGAACCAGAAGAAACTTCTATGAATGTAAAGAAGGATGGTACCTAGGTAAGCAACTACGTTGTTCAACATCTGCCAAGGAACCCTTCCATTTTCTCCGGGGAGGATGGTGAAGATCTCCAAAAATGTTTAAAAGGGTATTTACGTGTGGCAAAATACAACCATTGGGATGAAACCCTCTGTCTTACTAAAGTTTATTTTAATCTGTCTGGAACTGCTCTAAAATGGTTTGAGAACAACGAGGAAAGCATCCAGACTTGGAAGGAATTCACATCTCAATTAGAGAATGTGTTCGGAAAAAAAGAAAATTCAAAATTGAAAGCGGAGAAGAAACTTAAAACACGGGCGCAATTAAAAGGTGAGAGGACCGAATTTTACATCCAGGATGTACTGTGCTTGTGCAAAGAGGTTGATCCTCAAATGAGCGAGGAAGATAAAATCTCCCACCTCATGAAGGGGATAGCTGAGGAGCTTTATCAAGCACTACTACCGAGGGATGTACAGAGCACAGAGCAATTCATTACAGAATGTCGCCGTGTCGAAGCGCTCCGTCATAGGAGAGTTACCCCAACCAGGTACGAGCGCCTACCAAATGTAGCCTCTCTCTGTGGCCAGGATGGTAGAGATATGTCATCTATGATTAGGCAAATTGTTCGTGAGGATATACAGCGGGCATTAGGCTCTCCTCGGGAGGAACCAAAAAATGCTACTATCGAAGAAATGGTAAAGGAGTAAATTGGAAGAACCCTGGCGCCAATCTCAAAGTCTAGGAGAAGTCCCCCTCAGAAGGAAAAACCCCGACAGTTTTTAAATACCAGATATAAGGCCGAAACGATAAGACTGCAACCTGAACCTCGATACCCAAAACAAGGAGGAAGACGCGACACCAATGATTGGCGGACAACTGAGGGAAGGACAATCTGTTTCTACTGCGGACGCCCAGGTCACGTCGTCCGCTATTGCCGCGACAGGAAGAGACACAATGAGGAAAGGAGAAATGAATATTTTCAGATAAAGCAAACGCAATGGTATTCTACAACTCTCGAGCCGAATCTCAGGAGCCCTACGACGAATCATCGAGGAAAATGTTCAGTCGCTACCGAAGCCCTACCCCATATTCCGGTCGAAACAGACAAAATTTCTCACCTGCTAGAAGATCTAGCTGGACGTCCCACCATGAAAACTAGATGATAGATCATATTGAAGGTGAGGCCGAAAATTTAGAAAATCCTCCCTTGCCGACCACATAGAAAAAAACTACATTGACGTAAATATAGACCTGCCAAGCCCTCATGAAGAAGATATCTCAACTGAAAGAAGACATCTACCGCAGACATCTGAAAATATCCCTGGCCATATTTACTAGTTATTGTGACTGACGACGTAAGTCTCCTGCTGAGCATCGGGTCGATGCTCTTTATAGGAGGAGGCTATGTGGCGAAGAAATAATTTATTATTTAATTTAATTATTTAATAAAAATAAGGATCAAAATATTTCTTTGCGTGCTTGCTCAAGATTCTCTAGCTGTAGATAGTTTTGTTGATAATTGTCGACTTGTCGTGCTGACGTCATCAATAAATACTTTCACATCCCCAGATATAAAAAGACTTGATTTTCTACGCTAAAATATGATAATGCACACAAAACAATTTGCGGTAACACTATGGTATTAAATGGGATAGAGCGTGTGTTTTTTAATAAATAAATAAAATAGAATGACAATAAAAAAGTTGACAGAATTTCAGATCTTTGGGGGTGGTTGGCAATTGACTAATTTTAATTTGTATATTCAATGGCCCTCGATTCTTGCAAAAGTTCAATCCCACCAGCGAGTGCAAGTAGTTAAACGGGGCTCTGGCACATTTGTAAGTGTAAAGTCGAACTGCTTTTCACATGTATAGGCATGTAATGCGCTTACAGTAAAAGCACTCGCCTTCTTCTACCCATCATGTTTATCGTGGCCTGTACCACGTGTACAAGGAATAAGCAAACAAAATTGTATATTTAGTTTAAAATTTTGTGACCCAATTGAATATACTAATCAATTTGGACATCAATTGGAAAATATTCTGACCACGAGGAAGAATAAAAATTTGTAAACTCGTTCATTACAAACTATTAGTAGTATTTGACACATTTTCAGACTTTTGGAATCGATAATGGTTTATTTTTTCTATATTTCCTTTCAAAATTAGTGATCAATATTTAATTAACTTCCGCGTTTAATTCTAGTATTTTATAAATTAATTTAATTTTACTAGCATTTCAAGTGTAGAAAATATTGTAGCAAAGTATTTATTATTTTATTAGCAGAGTATTATTTTTTATGTTTATATTTTGTTACTCTGTACACTTCCCTCTTTTGTTTATCTTTTGTTAATCACTCATAGTTTGTTCTTGCCTGAAATAAATTGTTGTATCATCCCGAAGTTGGTCTTCCCTAATTTTCCACTTGGCAAAATCATACTTCTAGGTGGCCGTTGTGGTAAGGAATAAGTTAGAGAAGACAAATTGCATATTTCCTTTCAAACGAGGGGAAATAGGCGCAGCCGTTTCTCTTGCGTAATAAGCTATTGAAGATCCATAAAAAGAGGTCTGGTTGGTCGGTAATGGACTAATTTATCTTTCAAATTCTGTGATCAAATTTTAATATATTTCTATAACACATAGAAGTCTTCAATTCATTATACTCACCTAACCCAACTAACAAGGCAATTTAATAAAATTTAAGACTTTTGGATTGACGGAAATAGACAATTTCTTTATATTCCTTTTCAAATTTTGATATAAATTTTCAATATGCTTCCAGATTATGTAGATGTATGAAATGTTGTATACTCACTTACAAGTGTACAAAATATTGCCACGTGGAAAATTAGGGAAGACAAACTTCGGGATGACACAGTAAATTATTTAAGGTAAGAACAAACTATGAAGGATAAACAAAATATAAGCAATGAGGGAAGTTTACAGAGTAGTAAAATATTTTTTAAAATGATACTCTGTTAATGCAAGTATAAAATAATAAATGCTTGTAAAATAATAAATACTTCGCTACAATATCATACAGAGAAGATTAGCATGGCCCCTGCGCAAGGATGACACGCAAAATCGTGAAGCGTGTGAAGCTACAATATCATACTTCTAGATGGCCGTGTGATGGTCTGGAATAGATTATAAAATAGAGTTTGAATGTTTATCAGAATGAGAAAATAGACATAGGAGTTTGTGGCGTAATGAGCGGCTGGCATGCCATAAAATCCATCGGTAGTATAAAATAACGTTTCAATTAATTGTGAGGATATTTCTGAAAATAACCATTCAAATTAATTTGAATAAATGTGTTACACCCCAATTTCATTATATATTGAAAAATAGAAAAATAACATTATATATATCATATATTTATATTTTTTAAAATGTGGCGCTGAGTTTGTTGTTGAAACACTTTAAAATTGTATAATACCTTGATAAAGGTTGGCGTTCAGCCAACTGAAATATTGGTAAAATAATTGATATTTTGATCTAATATATGCCTTTTTATTTAAAGAATAATTTATGGATGGCTCTATTTTCAAAAAATAACATTATATATTACATACATCTGTACATGAATACACAAATATGTGAATACTTATTATAATGTTTCGAAAATAATAATGTTTGAAAGTTCTCATTCAAAAATAATAGAGTTTAAAAAAATATTCACATTTATAGATAAAACTTAAGGGTATGGAAAGTCTTTGATGTCGCATTTCGAAGGAATTTGTCAATATTACGATAGGATATACTAACGAATGAATTTTTCAATAAACATTCATATAAAATTAACAGTATTCATAGTG
This sequence comes from Cordylochernes scorpioides, assembly GCA_030710605.1. NCBI lineage: Eukaryota > Metazoa > Arthropoda > Arachnida > Pseudoscorpiones > Chernetidae > Cordylochernes > Cordylochernes scorpioides. The sequence goes on from CP092870.1 coordinate 52,307,056, forward strand.
AAAAAGATATAAAAAAATAAGTGCATAATCTGTATTGGAACAGGAGCTTAGAAAATAGCTCATGTTAAAAAAATTCGAAATAACCACTATTTTTTAAAATGCTCCATCTTTGTGAACAATAGACCGTAAAACAATCATAAAACAGAAGGAGGAGATAAAGAACACACAAGACATTGTGTATAGGATCCCGTGTAAAATTTGCAATGTCTCCTACATTGGAGAGACAGATCGCTTCATTAAGACCAGACTCCAAGAACACAAATCTTCTTGGAAGTATGAAAAGGAAATATTTGCCATGGTGGAGCATGCTCTTCAATCAGGGACATCAGCCAGATTGGGACAATACATCCACTATCTACAGGGGTAACTCGCACCAAAGGAAGTTCCTGGAGGCCATAGCATCAATGAAGGACCCAGCTAGCGTGAATAGATACGAAGAAATCGCAGAAACTTCTGTGTCTCTTTTAACCTTTTTTTTTCTAATAATCGCAGTAAACTTCATTTGTTTCTATTTTTCATTTCCTTAAATTTTGTTGAAAAAAACATTATATAACATACTGATTATCGTTAAGATAGAGGTTGCCTGGCCGGCATTCATAGTTCTTCAAATTAAAGATACTTCGGCCAGTAAATCTCTTTATTATTTCGAAATTTCGACAAAAATATTTTGTCCTCGTCAGGAGCGAACAAAAATTAAAACATTAAAATATTTTTGTCGAAACAATAAAAAACATTTACTGGCCGAAGTATCTTTAATTTGAAGAACTATAACATACTGAATTACTACTTTTAGAGAATCCTTTAATATACATGTAATTTTTTTTAATATCATTTTTTTTTTTGCTTATCCCTAGTACACGTGGTACAGGCCATGATAATCATGGTGGGTAGTTAGCGACTGCTTTTTACTGTAAGCGCACCACATGTCTACACATGTGAAAGCAGTTCGACTTTGCACTTACAAATGTGCCAGAGCCCCGTTTGGTTACTTGCACTCGCTGGTGGGGTTGGACTTTTGCAAGAATCGGGGGGCCATTGGAGCATTTTTTTTTTTTTTAAACAGAAAAAAGTGTCCAATGCGGGGATCGAACCCGGGTCGTAGTGGTCGTAAACCAAACGGTTTAACCAGCCTTCCACCGACCCCCCATATCAATTTTTAATTTTTGAATGTATCATTATCATTCATTATTTTTGACAAATGACAAAGTTGTTTTCATGTGATCTACAATAATTTTTTAGTTAAGTTCACTAAACAATAAATTAATAAAGAGGGAACAATCTCTCGAAATATTTTAAGAAAAAAATGTTTTTTTTTACAGATCCAGGTACGCTTTTTTATATAAACCTATTAAATGGATCGCCTTTTGACTCAAACTATAGAAAACGTCATCTTATAGAGAGATATACACGGTAGGATCAAAAAGTTCCCGAACTTCTAAAAAATAAAATACTAAACAGCTTTTGAAAAATGTAAAATCAATTTCACTGTAAATAACAAAGCCTAAAATACAATTTAATTTAGCAATGCCAGTAAATGCGCATGCGTCGTTTTCATTTTAGGCATATTTTTGTTGTAATTATTTAACTCCCGTTGGTTTCTGCAATATCATCATTTGAGCAAAGGGCAAATATCAAATTTTGTGTGATATTGAAAAATGTTTTTTCACATTAGCATTAATAAATGAAGCTTATGAAGACGAAATATTATTACGAACTAAGTTTATTTCTGGTATAAACGTTTTAAAGATGGCCGTAAGAGCATCGCAGATGATTAAAGGTCAGGTCGGCCATTGACGTCAACAAAGGATCGCAATATTGGACAGGTATGTGATTTAATTTTTCCTGATAGAAAATTACTATGTATAATATATCAGAAATTCTTGGAATTTCGTATGGTAGTTTGTTGAATTTAAGATATATCACAGAATATTTTATCAATAGATTTTTATAAATATAGTTATCATCATCAATGGTTGTTATTCTTCTTCTTATTTTAGTTTTACATATGTATGTTTGTATCTAAATGATAAATAAAGTTTTATTAAATTAAAACGTATTTGTTATGCATTGATTGAATATAATAAAAAACCAATAATTGGTAGCAGAGCGTGGTTGATAAAAGTAAGTAAATAAAATATTTTCCTGAAATCTAAAGCGGTACGTAATTAAAATAAGAACATTCAAAATGGCGGAAAATATAAGAATTCCTGAATTTAATGGAGAAAATTTCCATAGCTGGAAATTCAGAATAGAAGCCTTCCTTGAAGGAAAGGGATTAAAAAGGTATTTATATGAAGACCCGCCACAATTAGAAGATAAGACAGATTGGAGTATCAAGGATGCCCAAGCAAAAGGAATAATGACTAGTGCAATGAATGATAGTCAAGTAAGTTTAATTTTGAATTGCAAAACTACAAAAGACATTTGGAACTCAATTCATAGAAGATATGAAGGAGATATAAAAAAACAAAAAATTGAGGCTAAAAATAACCTCTTCAGAATGCAGATGAAAAAGGATGAAAATTTAAATCAGTTCTTACTTAGATCAGAAAAATTACTAGAAACTGCAAGGATATTGGGAAACAGTATTGAAGAAGAGGAATTTGTAGATGCATTTATAAAGGCTTTACCAACAAAATACAATATCATAGTGATGCAATTGAGCAGCATTAGTGATCCAGGAATTCTAGACATAAGAAGAATTGTACAACTTTATCTAGAGAGATACAAATTTCAGGAAAAAGAAGAAAATCCTAATGCATATAAAATGTTCACTAAAGAAAATGTGCACTTTAATAGGAATACAACATTTGAAAATACAAGACCTAAAAGGAAGATTCAATGCTTCATATGCAGTAAATATGGACATAAAGCAAATGATTGTTGGTACAACCCAAAAAACAAAGGAGAAAATTCCACAAGAAAGAACAATGGACCACAATCAAACACACATTCTTGGAAAACAAGACAAAATGTGCCCAGAGCTACAGCTGCTAAAGTAAAAGAAGAACAGACATTTACCACAATCAGTAAAGAAGAGGAGATAAAGGAAGATAAATATCAAGGTTGGATTCTAGACAGTGGAGCAACTTGTCATATGACATCCTCTCTTGAGCAAATGAAAGACATTCAACCTGATGAAAGAAAAATTGTTCTAGCTGATGGGAGCTACACCAAATCAAATTACATAGGAAATGTGAAACTAAATGGTGTGAATCATTTTTTAATACTAAATAATGTTTTACATGTCCCTAGTTTAACTGATAATTTGATTTCCGTAAACAAACTTGTACAAGAAAATAACAAAGTGATTTTTGATCAAAAAGGAGGACATATTATTGATCAAGCTGGATATACTATAATTACAGCAAACAAAGTAGGAGACCTATATTTTATAAAAGGAAATAATAATAAAATAGATATCACTTTCAAAGTAACTAATATCCCATGGGAGGTGTGGCACAAAAGACTTGGACATATAAATGATCAATACATGGAAATAATGAAAAAGAATCAATTAGTTTATAAATTTGACTACAATGAACAGAAATCAATGGAAAATTGCATCAGCTGTATAAAAGGAAAGTATTCAAGAAAACCCTTTAAGACAGTTACTGAAAATCAATCAAACCAGCCACTTGAGCTACTACATTTGGATTTGATAGGTCCAATCAAACAACTCTCAATTGGATCTGCAAAATATGTTTTAACTATAGTAGATGATTTTTCAAGAAAAATATTTGTTAAATTTTTACATTCAAAATCTGATACTTTAGAAATATTCAAAGAATTTTTAGAAAGTACTGAAAACCTATTGAATAAAAGAGCTAAATGCATAAGAAGTGATAATGGGCTTGAATTTGTAAATCAAGAATTTGAGAATTATCTGAAAAATAAAGGCATTATACACCAAAAAACAACTATTTACACTCCACCGCAAAATGGTATAGCAGAAAGGGCTAATAGAAGCATCATAAATGGAACAAGAACACTACTTGTAGAATCAGAGCTTCCCACCAAATTTTGGGCAGAAGCCATGCATAACTTTGTTTATACTAAAAATAGAACACCAAACAAACATAATTTGAAAATAACACCTGAAGAACTCTTTACAGGTAAAAAGCCTACAGTGGCACATCTAAGAACATTTGGTTGTATTGCTGAATTTTGGATACCAAAAGAAAAAAGAGCAAAATTTGACATGATTACACATTCAGGTATATTCATGGGCTACTCATCAAACAGAAAGGCATATAGAATTTTTAACCCAAACACTTATTCAATAGTTGAATCAAGAGATGTAAAATTTATAGAAAATAAAAAAGGAGTATCATTACTAAAGAGTGATCAAAATGAAGTACAGGACTATTGCATCTTTAAGTTTCCAGAAGAAAATTTTGATTATGATTCAGAAAATAAACCATCAGAAGAGTCCAACATTCAAGAACTTGAAGAAGCTACACAACAACAACAAAATAATGTTGTTCCCTACCTCAGGCCAAGTGCAAGAAATAAATATTATTGTGAGCTTTCTTCAGATGAAGAAGAATTATCAGATGATTCAAGACTTGATCCAACATTTGATCCTACAGAACACAACCTTTTTGCCTTGGATGAAATTCCTATACCCAACTCATATGAAGAGGCCATTAATAGCAAAAATCCAGAATATTGGATTGAGGCCATGCAAAGGGAAATGAATTCTCTACAAGAACATCAAGTTTGGGACCATGTTTATCTACCTAAAGGGGTAAAACCCATAAAATCTAAATGGGTATATTCATCAAAGGTTGATCCATCAACAGGACAAACTATCTTCAAAGCAAGACTTGTGGCTCTTGGATGCTGCCAAAAGGATGGAACCTACTTCCAGAATATCTGCTCACCTGTGATGAAAAGTGACAGCTTTAGAACACTTTTAGCATATTGTGTGTTACAGGGTTGGAGCTTAATACACTGTGATGTACAGACTGCATTCCTATATGGAAAATTAGATGAGGACATTTACCTACTTCCACCTCAAGGATATCAGCCTACTGATGAAAATCTTGTCTGTAAGTTAAACCAGGCATTGTATGGGCTGAAACAGTCAAGTAAGGTATGGTACAATACTTTTTCTGATCATTTGGTTAAAATAGGGTTTACTAGATTTAATTCTGATAAATGTTTATTTGAATTTAAAATTGGAAATTCTAATCTTATTTTAGGCCTATATGTTGATGACATGATAATAATTTACTCAGATATCAATATATTAAATGTGGCCATAGGCAAAATTGAATCAAAGTTTAAATTAAAAAGAAATGCTGATAATTTTACCATTTTAGGATTTGAGATTACTCAGCATGAAAATAAAATAACTCTAAAACAAGAGGGCTATATTAACAAATTATTACAAAAATACCATATGCAAGATTGCAAAGGTGTTTCTACACCAATGGATGTTAACACAGATTTTGGAAATTTCCACAGTTCTAAAAAGATAGATCAGCATAAATACCAAGAACTTATTGGTAGTTTGCTTTATTTGGCATGTAAATCTAGGGCAGATATAGCATTTTCTGTTACTGTTTTAAGTAAATACAATACAGATCCTAGAGAAATTCACTGGAATGCTGCCAAAAGAGTATTAAGATATTTACAATTCACAAAAAAATTAGGTTTAGTTTATACTGTGGGTGACACCAAGCTAGAAGGCTTTACAGATGCAAGTTGGAATTCAAAGAATTTTAAATGTTCATTTGGAGGTATAGCCTTTAAATTTGGAAATAATCTTATTTCTTGGTCATGTAAAAGCTTGCCAAATGTTTGTCTCTCAACTACAGATTCTGAACTTTATGCTTTTACACTGGGTGTAAAGACAAGTATTTACATACGATATCTGATTGAAGAATTAACTGGCAAAAATTGTAAGCCAACAATATTTTGTGATAATCAATCAGGAATTACTTTGATAAAATCTGGACAAACTAGCAATAAATCTAACCACTTGATTAGAACCATCAATTTTTTAAATACCAACTTATGTGTATATAATAGCTTTGATATTATGTATATAAATACTGATCAAAATGTTGCTGACATCTTAACAAAACCCTTAAGTAAAGGGAAATTTCATTATTTTTTAAATTGTTGCAATATTATCTCATAACTTTAACTACTGAACTTTAATAAAATTTGAAAATATTAGCCTATAACTAAAGGTTATTGTAACTTGAATAATATAAGGCATATTTTACTATATTCATATGAAGTGTTAACAGATTGTTGACTTCATTTAATCATATGTTTCAAATTAAATTGTAATATTATTAGTTTAAATACTTGATTTTATATCTTTTGTCAAATATTGCTTTATTCAAATATTTAGGCTTAACAATACCTAAAAGTTGTAAACAAATAAATGGGGATGTCGCCGCCATCTAGATGACGTCATTGTTATGACGCAATGCTCGGCCATTCCAACTACTACCTTAGTTACCTGTCTATACTTATAAACTTTAAAACCATGATAAAATATTCAGCTAAATCTTACGGGGGCATTTGTTGAATTTAAGATATATCACAGAATATTTTATCAATAGATTTTTATAAATATAGTTATCATCATCAATGGTTGTTATTCTTCTTCTTATTTTAGTTTTACATATGTATGTTTGTATCTAAATGATAAATAAAGTTTTATTAAATTAAAACGTATTTGTTATGCATTGATTGAATATAATAAAAAACCAATATAGTTGCCAAAAAATCATTAGTGAACATTTAAACATAAAAAAACCTTTTGGTTATTTTGTCCCGCGAAATTTAATTGATCAACAAAGAGAAACAAGATTATCAATTTGCAAAGATTTAATTGAAACTGCAAATAATGATTCTGATTTTTTTTAAACAATAATAACTGGTGATGAAACATGGTGCCTTCTTTTTGATCCACAAACCAAAAAACAATCACTCGAATGGCACACACCAAGTTCTCCTAGGAAGAAGAAAGTTCGTCTTTACAAATCCAAAGGAAAAGTAATGCTTGTGGTGTTTTTTCGATTATCAAGGACTTGTCTATTATGAATTTATTAAAGAGGGGTTTACTATTAATAAACAGGCATACAAAGAAATATTTGTGCGCCTTCGTGATGCGATAGGAAGAAAAATAAACCAACTTTTTAAATCAAAACAGTGGAAATTGCTACATGATAATGCCCCTGCTCATAGAGCCATTATTGTTCGAGACTATTTAGCCAAACACTCTGTATCTGTCTTGCCGCATTCTCCTTACTCTCCTGATATCGCCCCATGTGATATCTTCTTCTTTCCAAAACTTAAAATGACATTAAAAGGGAAGTGCTTTTCATCGTCATCAGAAGTAATTGAAAATGCGACGGTGGAGCTAAATAAGCTTAGAAAAATTGACTTTGAACTAGCAATTCAACAGTTTCTTTCACGCTGGATAATATGTGTAGATAACCAAGGCTCCTATTTTGAAATATTTTATGTTTAAATTACTATATACTATGAATAAATAATTAATTTTAAAAAAGTTCGGGAACATTTTGATCCTACCTTTTATATTCTGGTTAAATTATAGAGTTTGGTAATATTAAATCGATGTAATAATATGCAGATAAATATACCGAGTAGAAAAATATTATTAATGAAATATAATTTATAAATATATTATTTAAAAAAAATAGTTTATTACGAAATAATATATGTGATATCTTGGGACCTCTGGGACCAGTGTTACCTGATGCTAGACGAACCTCGATGTCAACTCTACCGTGCAGTCGTGGTGGAAGGCGACACAGCTGGGCCAAAGGTGAAATAAACAAACAGAGATTCCACTAAGAAGCGTCTGACGTCAAGAAGGAATGGGATGAGGAGAGAGGGAGATCTTTAGAGCAAGTGTTACCTTGTTGAGAGCCAAGCGTATACTAACTATTCTTGCTTCTCGATTTAACACCACGACCTTGCTTCTTTCTAATTGGCTGACCTATTTAGGTGATTCTTTCCTAATTGATAGGAATATGTCACATGGCCGTTGGCTATTGGTTGACCTACTTAGGTATGGTCTTCTCTAATTGGCCTTGCGGCTTTCTTTGATGGAAGATACGTCCGGTCTTGTTCCGGAAATATTGGGCGTCTCTCTACTTTTATAGCTTTTGCGGTCACCAGATACCACCGGTCCTGTCAGGAAATATTGGCTTAAACTTAGCTCGCAGGGTTTCCGGGGTCAGAAGGTTAACTGTGACTTTATTAATAGTCGGGCTCTCTTCTAGGCCTACTTCTTAGGTTTGACTTCTACTCTCACCTAAGCCTGATTAGTTTTAACCTTAATCTTCTCCTGTTAGTCTCCATTCCTTCTATCTGTACAGTTGTTATACTTTATTAGATTCTTACGCGGTACAGATTGATGTTAGTTGAGGCTTTCTATGTGCAGTACATAAGAAGTTATATACAGTCATGGGGTGGAACATGTGGTAGTAGATATCTAGACTATTTACAACAATTCCATGGTCTTAAATCATCACAGATGGCCCCGGATGTGAGAGGGTTCATATGGAGGGATTTAAGAGAGCGGAATAGGAAGACTGTTATTAAGGAAGTAATTTTTTAAAAATTAATTAAAATGAGTTGGTATATAACATGGGGTTGATTTCTGTATATCCATAAGAGATAATAAAGCATAAACAACTAATATTAAACATACAAGTAAAAATAAAAATATGAATAAAATATTTAATAGAGAACATATAATGATTATTGGTAAAAATCTAAATGATTGGATGGGAAAATCATGATCTCTTCGTGATGGGCGTTAGAAAGGGTTGAGGGGTTAGTTATTACTTGGTTGAGGCAATGTCACTTTGACTCAAGTCCCAAACCATTTAATGTGCACGGCGCGGAAGACCTAGGCCATGTTTCACATGTAAATTTAAGGACCGAATAAAGTTACAGTACCACAATCGAAAAGTAAGATAAGGGGGATTGTTATGGGTTTTAGTAATTAGTCGTTAAGACGTACGCATGCAGGATAAATGAGGGCGAAGATCAGTGACCAGAAATCAAAGTTTTAATTAGAGTCGTCAGGGGCTTAGCGAGAAAAAGAGTAATATAAAAAAAAAAGATGTGCCAGCGTGTGGCATAAGAGTGCCCTGGAATATGTAAAAAAAATACAATTTGCACGTATCCAAGCCAGAAGTAGGGATAGGTAAATCCGGGGGACGGTGTGTCAAGATTGTTAATTACGAAATCAAAGTAGGTCAAGTCTAGCCTGCGAAGGAGTTAAAAGTTCCTGCGGAAAAGGGTTAGTATTTATTAAGAAGTAACCTTTAAAGTGGTTGTTTAAGAGGTTATTGAAGATTGCCCTGTTTTTAGGTCATGATTTTTAGTTTGATTATAAAATAATATATAATTGAGATATAAAATTGCGAGATTAAGGCTTTGCATATAGCGTTAAAGGATTTGAAAAATCGAAAATAGAATTGCGAAGTTAAATGCAAAGTAATCTTTAAAAAAAGTAAAAATAGTGATGATATGATACAAAGATTAACACACTACAGCAGTATATAAGGGGTAATATAAAGTGAAAATATTAAATGAAAATTAATAATGAGCAATAATATACTCGATAGCATTGACATGGTAGCGGAAGATGAAACAATGTAAATAACATCTAATTTATAAAGTGAGAAAAAATATAAAATGACAAAAGGCAAATTAGTGATATAAACATGAAATATAAACTTGAGATTATTAGATATGAAAGATAAAATATAAAGTTGATTATAGAATAGAGTCATAAAGCAAAAGTAAATAAGTTTTGGTAAAGAAAAATAAAATAAAATGACAATAATCTAAACTGATTGGTTGACGTTAAAAAAAACTTATAAGAGCTAGATATTGATTAGATAAAGAATATTAAAATGAAAAATTTTAAAAAATGTTCATCGAGAAAGAAGAGTAAGTAAGATTATACATAGAAATTATATATCGTGAAAGAATGGAAAGTTGTAGGCCAAATGTAATGTTCCTGTTTTTTAGGATGGGTGGAGAGAGCTTTAAATTGTCCTCGATCGCGATATCTTTGGTCTTGTTGGCCTAAGTTGTTCTAACTTATCGAATTTGTTTTAAGTTTGGTGCGACTCGTGGATCACATTGTTTCCAACTGTGAAACTTACTGAGTCCTAATGTTGTCGATTTTTTGTTCCCTGCGCCACGTTTAGGTGAAAACGTGATTCTTCCTAAAGCGGCATTTATTCTGTGTGTGCAGGAGAAAAACGGCGATCTATTCTAACCGATAAAGGGTTGTTTTTGTTGTTTTTTTTTTAAACATGTGTGGATGTGTGTGATTTTTAGGTAAAGTGTTGTCTTTGGCACGCACTAATATTTAATTTAATAGGTAGCGAAAAATCCATTAGCGTGACATCGGGGTGGCGACGGGTCGTAACAAGATGTCGGCTGTTTGTTTGCTCGTGTGCAGCGGAAGAGAGGGGAGCGAAGCTATTTTTAATGTGATTCCGGCGGTGGCGGGCATATTTATTTGGGTCAGAGGCCCTTTGTGGGGCTGCTTGCTTCTTCCAACTTATTGGAAGATCTCTGCATTAAGGTGCAGAAAAGGCGCTGAGCAAGTCGGGGGTATAAGACGGGATTTCTGCGCGTCAAATATTGTGGGACATAAATGGCCGAATTCTATCAAGTGGACATCAGGTGTTACGCGAGGTGTTGGAATTAGAGGCTGGGGCGCGAGGAATAAGATATCTTCTGTATAGTATTTAAGTTTGTTCACATGAACTGTATCATCTTCTTTATTTAGGGGTCGATTGAGTCTGTTAATTCGGACTACGCTCGGAGATTTTATTTCTATAATTGTAAACGCAAAAGCGTTTTGATTTGTCACGTTTGGTGACAAGCGTTATGGGATTGACATCGGGAGATACAGAGGTTGAATTATTCCGTGTGTTCAAGCATTTGTTAGATTTGTGTTTGTATTTCGAAAATTCGGATATTGTATCTGTTGATATTAAATCGAATGGTTTTTGGCGGACTTAGTAAAAATGTTATTCATTGATATCGGGTTAGAATTGAATGAAATTGCGACTATCTACGTGGACAATGTGTGATTAAAGGTGTCACAGGCGTGATGAAGGCGTCTTTGGCCTGGGAAGTGAAAGAGTTTTGTGGCGTAGCTCTGTGACACGAAGCGAAAAAATTGTAAATGAAAAGGTGTCACGTGAAGTCTTTGTTTTGTACAAAATCTAACCTGTTACACTAAGAATAACAAATTTACTAAAGTCATGGTTGCTGGTTGTACGAACATATCGAGAATTTTTATATTGTTAGTGGATATGACACGTTTAATGTGAGAAAAAAAAAGATTGTGTGTGTGTTTAGTAGGGCGACGTAATGAGGCTTGTGTGGCTCGAGATTGGAGTTGGATGTTAAGTCGCGCACTAAAAATTTGTTGCCAATTGGAGAAAGTGATGAGGGAGGGAGTTGTTTATTTTGTTGAGAGAGATTTGTCGCTGATTAACTATGCATGTAAAAGGAAGGAGTGTAGTTATGTGGGAATTTAACGATTGGAATAGTTTTGGAAGGCTGTGACTTAGGTTATTTCTGTCTAAAGATATGCAAGAGGAGGACATAGAGGCGTTGAAAATAGGATCAGGAACATTATAATGAGGTTAAATAAGAGTGTTGGAGTTTACCACGTGTGAGCAACCCGTTATAGGAGGGGAAAATTTAGTAAATGGGACAGTTTTATTAACCTGTCCATGGGACACGTGTTGCTTGCACGAGGTGAATTGGTACAAGGTAGTTGGTAGAGGTACATTATCTTGATACAGGAGTAGCTGAGAACAGTTTATAATTAGTAGAAATATTTTTATGGAGTTAAGGGATAATATGCCAAAAGGCATGGGCGTATTTATTATATGGAATTTTAGGTTCTGCATTATATTACCTATTCTTAAGTTTAAAAAGATATAACCTATGGTGAAAATATTGTTAGCTATGGCGTTAATAGTTAAGTTAAATGGATGGACAGGTATTTTTCTTTTACAAACTGATTTCTATTATTTTAAAAGTATTCTGCATAATTATAGCGATAGATGCTTCTGTATCAAGTAGTAGAGTAGGTTTACATTATTGGACAGTTCAGCTCGAACGAGCAATTGTTCAACAAAGGTTATAGAAGGAGGAACCTACTGTTGTGCGTCTTGTATGTCGGGACAGTCCTGGTCTTGTGCCGTGGTTGGAGGATCTTTGGGACAGTCAGAGTTCATTGCTTGCGCTGGGCTCGTGGTTTAGAGATGGTCGGGGGAGCAGGTAACATACGCTCGCGTGTTGGTAACTCGGAGGGGTGCTTGCAGGAGATTTGGTGGCTTTCTCAGTCTTGTAGAGTATTGTAGTTGGGCCCGATCTGCTTGGGCGTCGTAGTTGGTGAAGAAGCTCTGCGCCTCGTACGAACCATCGTAGCGATTCCACCTCTCGCGATGTCCGGTCACGGCAGAAAGCTGATGTAGCGTCGTCGTCAACCTCCCCAGGACATCTGACACCGGCGGTGGGGGCGTTGCGTCCTCGTGGCTGGGGGGAACTTCCTGCGTCCTACCGAGGGTGGTTTCTTTCTTCGGAAAAGTGGTGCTTTCTCCACTTTCGTAGTCGGTATCGGTCTTCATGGGCTCCTTTGAATCCTCCTCTCTTCCCTGTTCCATCTCTCTGTACAGACAGTGGTCTACTTGCTTACTTGTACCTTGGCGTCCACTATCCTGTCGACTCTTCGGGACGGGGGAGTCTGTGATATCTTGGGACCTCTGGGACCAGTGTTACCTGATGCTAGACGAACCTCGATGTCAACTCTACCGTGCAGTCGTGGTGGAAGGCGACACAGCTGGGCCAAAGGTGAAATAAACAAACAGAGATTCCACTAAGAAGCGTCTGACGTCAAGAAGGAATGGGATGAGGAGAGAGGGAGATCTTTAGAGCAAGTGTTACCTTGTTGAGAGCCAAGCGTATACTAACTATTCTTGCTTCTCGATTTAACACCACGACCTTGCTTCTTTCTAATTGGCTGACCTATTTAGGTGATTCTTTCCTAATTGGTAGGAATATGTCACATGGCCGTTGGCTATTGGTTGACCTACTTAGGTATGGTCTTCTCTAATTGGCCTTGCGGCTTTCTTTGATGGAAGATACGTCCGGTCTTGTTCCGGAAATATTGGGCGTCTCTCTACTTTTATAGCTTTTGCGGTCACCAGATACCACCGGTCCTGTCAGGAAATATTGGCTTAAACTTAGCTCGCAGGGTTTCCGGGGTCAGAAGGTTAACTGTGACTTTATTAATAGTCGGGCTCTCTTCTAGGCTTACTTCTTAGGTTTGACTTCTACTCTCACCTAAGCCTGATTAGTTTTAACCTTAATCTTCTCCTGTTAGTCTCCATTCCTTCTATCTGTACAGTTGTTATACTTTATTAGATTCTTACGCGGTACAGATTGATGTTAGTTGAGGCTTTCTATGTGCAGTACATAAGAAGTTATATACAGTCATGGGGTGGAACATGTGGTAGTAGATATCTAGACTATTTACAACAATTCCATGGTCTTAAATCATCACATATATATGTATAATATTCAGGGGAAAAATGGCAATATTCGTATATCGCGCGAACGCTAGGTTAGGATTATAATAATCAAAGTGGGTAGCTGACAACTTTACAAATGATATATCTTTAAGGTATTCCATATAGATAACCAAATATAGAAAGGTTGAATCATTTCTCAAATTTAAAAAAAATTAATGTCATATATATATATATATATATATATATAATTGAATGTCTGTCTGTCTGTCTGTTTGTCTGTACTCTATAGATTCAAAAACCATACATCCAATCGCCGTGAAATTTTGGGATATTATTAGGTATATCACCTGGAAGGTTTTTGAAAAATAATTTCATGAATATCTTGAATATCCTTAGAGTTATTTGCAGATTTGTAGATTTAACTCGCAAGCAGCGCCCCCATTGTGACGATGATAACAAGTTTTCTTATCACTAAGTTTGTTATCTTAAATATTATTTATCAAAAGTAAGATTATCTCAGGATGACACGGCAATGTGACACGGGAAAAAATGTTCACTAGTTTACGATTAATAACGAAACTACAAGGTGCGTTCATTAATTTCCAGGACTGGTTAAAAAATAAAATAAATAAAAAAGCTAAAGAAAAAATTTTATACAGAGTTAAATATTGGACATTCGACCACACCTGACTGAAAGCACGAGTCTCGTGGCGCACGCGCCGATCTAAAAATAGAACAAAACAACTTCCTTGTAAGGTTCGCATTTCTAATTTTAAAATGGCCATTTTCGAAGAGCAGAAAATCTGCATTAAGTTTTGTTTTAAATTGAAAAATAGTGCTACTGAGACGTATGAATTGATTAAAGAAGCTTTTGGCGATGCAGCTTTATCCCGTTCAAGAACTTTTGAATGGTTTTCACGCTTCCAAAAAGGTCGGGAAAAGGTAAACGATGATCAGCATACTGGGCGTCCAAGATCATTACGTTGCGAGGAAAACAAGCTCCAAATAAAGGAATTAATTAAATCTAACAGAAGAATTTCTATTAAAGACTCATCTTTAGAGACTGGACTATCTGTAGGACTGTGTCATCAAATAGTAACAAAAGATTTGTACATGATCCGGACGTCTTCAAAATTTGTTGCCCGGATTCTAACAGAGGAACAAAAGGAGGTTAGAATGGATGTCTGCAAAAACATGGTTGAAATGACTCGGACCGATCCAGAATGGATGCAAAAAATCATTACCGGGGATGAGACATGGGTGTATTAGTATGACCCGGAAACCAAACGTCAATCCAGTCAATGGATTGAAGGAGGGGAACCGAAACCCAAAAAGGCAAGATTTACAAAATCCAAAGTCAAGACATTGCTTGTTACATTTTTTGATATTAATGGTTTGGTTCACCATGAATTTATTCCTTTCGGACGTACAATTAATCAAGAGGTTTATTTAGGGAGGCAGTGCGCCTTAAAAGACCTGAAAGATGGCAAAACAATGACTGGATACTTCACGTCGATAATGCGCGGCCGCACACAGCCCATGTTGTTTTGCAGTTCTTGGCCAAGCATTCAACCATACAGATCCCTCATCCACCCTATTCCCCCGACTTAGCCCCCAATGACTTTTTCCTCTATCCTAAATTGAAAATAAAGTTAAAAGGAAGTAAATTTAACAACGTTGATATGATACAAGCTGAATCGAAGGCACCCTTGAGGAACCTCTCAAAAAGTGATTTTATCTCCTGCTTCGACAATTGGAAAAAAAGATGGAACAGGTGTATTGAGGCAGGAGGGGCATATATTGAAAAATATTAAATTAGTTTTTTTGTTTGTTTTATTTCTTCAAAGATACAGAGCAGTCCTGGAAATTAATGAACGCACCTTGTATATCGTTTAAAAACCAATGTTTCAAATCACATTTGATAAGTAAATGTAAAACTATTTTTAGTTTAATCTATATTAATAGAATGCAAATTTCATAAGTGTTGTTCACTAAAAACTTTCGTTACAATGCATCAATTTCGACCAAATTTTCAACATTTATGTAAAACGAGATGGAGCAGGTTTTGCTTAACATAAAAATATTTTTCCTAACTTTAACATGCGTAACTTCGCTGTTGTCGATTAAATACAAAAAAAAATCAACAGAGTTAATTTTATTTATATATAAATACAAAAAAAATTCAGCAATTCATTCAACTCAATCTAAAAAAATATTCAAGACAAGCAATTTTAAGATAACACCATATGTAAAACAGTCGGCCAAGAAAACAACAACGATATTACATCTTTCTCACATATTCACACACAATCTTGATTAATAATTAAAACTAATCTTCAACATTGTTTATTATACTTCATAATATATAATATTCGTTAGGCAAACTTTCACTCGGATAAAACCAGGGCGAAGCCGGGTACACATCCGCTAGTTATTATTTAAATGTTTTAAAAGTTTTTCTGTTTATTATTATTTGGTGATAATTCAAAATATTAACCACATTGGAATGCCGTCGTGGCGCCTGTCACACACACACGTGGGCCACACTCTGGTATCTTGGCCTTGTTATTCATGTAATATTTTCTACTCTGTTAACCTCCCTCATTGCTTATCTCTTTTTTTTTTTTTAGCATTCATAGTTTATTCTTGCCTTAAATAAATTGCTATATCATCCTGAAATTTGTCTTTCCTAATTTTCCACGTGGCAATATATATATTAAATAACTTCTAGTCTACTTTACTCGATATTTTTCGAATATTGAAAATTCCGGGTAAAATTATTTCTAAAAAGTAATTCTTAAGACATCAATGGAGTCAAAAGCGGTTCCATTGAATTTTAGGGATAATGGATTCTGTGGGTCATTAGTCTAAATAAACAGTCAGGCTGAGCAGATAAATTTTAAATTATATATAGAGAGATAGAGATATAAAATATATACTGTAGAGTCTAACATAAGAGACTATGTAATTGAAATTAAACTGGTCTCTGTTGGAGATAGTATCTCATCAGAGATTCTAGAAAACATGAAATACAACATATTTAAAGATAGCTCAACTCCGTAAAAGGTTGATTTTGCCACCTATTTCGACAGAATCCAAGAAAAGCCTCTACTATATCTAGTTTCACTTAATGTTATGCTCAAGACATACCATTTTGTCACTAATCACTAATGTGAATGTTTTTCAATCCTGTCTACTTGTATGCTAATTTATTAGCGAATCTTTTCATTTCAATTCTTCAGATACTTATTAATAATTCATTTACGGTATATAAAAAATAAATGCCCCTTTGACCCGGAAAGCAAGGCAAGAGTAACTAAGATATTTTCCGAGGCCCTGAGCCCCACACCATGGCCAGATACGCCAGAACATCTGCCAACTGAGGAAGGAGAGCCGGTCCGAGATACAAAAGAATCTCCGCGCGCGCGAAAACTTCTTTAGAGACTATATTCAACTAAACACCCAAGCGAAATGGAGAAGCTATGAGAAGTTAGTTTCCGACATCGCGGCGGAGTGCCAGAAATATACGTTTCCGAGGCCTCTCGTCACAACCCAGCCGTCTCTTTCCTATACAACGACGATGACATACTCCTAAATGTAAATTGAACCATTTTAAACCACACGTACCATTTTTATCGCGAAATGTGCAGAGCTGACGGAAATATAGCTTTAAAAATGGCATCAAGGAACACATAAATATAACCCCGCACCTCGATATAAATTTTACCTTATCAACTAACAATATATCTCTGAAACGATATAGTGCTCGCAATAAAGAGCCTCCCGAAAAGTAAGATTGCCGGTTTGGACGGCGTTTATAAAAGGTTCCAGGACACCGCAGTGGACATTTCGCTCGAATTTTTACAGTTGCACAGAACGAGGGGGGCACATGTGCAGAAACAGAATGTTTCTCCTACCGAAAGGCCCTAGTCCCAAAACACTAAGAGATTGGCGACCCATTACTTCGATGAATTCGACTACAAAATTCTGTCAAAACTTTTACTAGCCAGAATCAAGCCCTACTTCCCCCAATTAGTGCCCAACGAACAAAAGTACACAATCCCCGAGAAATCAATCTACGACATTCTTCCCGACATCGAGGATTCTATATACAGTTATCAGCGTCATGCGTTCTTAATTCTGTCACCGTTTGCTGCGCCACCACGTGGCGCGACGGTGACCTTGAGTGGCGTAATGACAGGGTAGGAACAAGAAATCACTTGCTATCATTATCATATCATTTTATGTATATATCAGATTTAAAATATATTCATACAAAAAATCTAAATAATACAATTTTCAAATATCGTTGTGAAAATTTACATTTTTATTTTTGTATTTTAAAAACACACAAAAATTGAAGCGGGACGTTTCAAAAGAGTGCCATCCACGACGCCAATTTATAATTGTAAAGAATAGTATTTTAATAAAACATTTAATCGGGTAAAACCCGGGCGTTGCCCGGGTCATTCGGCTAGTAGCATATACACAGCGAATATCTTCAACACGCCCCTCGCCATAGTTGCCCTCGACCTTGAAAAAGTCTCGCTTCGCTCGAGAGAAATTTGTCATCGAGACGCTAAAGAGACTCCAAATTCGACCGATTATATAAGTGGATATAAATAATCTTCAAGAATAGCACCACCCACATTGACATAAACACACCAACATTCGATGTGATTAGAGGAGTGAGGCAGGGCTGCGGGCTCTCGGCACTGCTATTCTCGTTTTCGACGACGGCCCTTATACACCACCTGAAACGAAACTTAAATCCACGACCACCTTACCTGCGTATGCCGAATATTTTATCTTTTTATTGAAAAAGGAAAACGACTTTAACGTATATACACCTGCTTCAAAAACCACGAGATAATTTCCGGCGTTAAGGTCAACTTCGAAAAAAAGCAAGGAACTATGGTGCCAAAGCTGGAAGGAGAAATCGGGCACGCAAAAAAAAAAACCATAATGATGACGAACGGACCACTTGGTTACCTCATCTGACTTCAATAAAAGTCCCTATATATCAAATTCCTTTCAAAATTATTGTCTGAATCCCAATATACATGCTATAAGGTATAATAACTTCCTGAAGTTTTGTCAATGAGTGTATATGATGCGATATGAAAGTTCCAGAAATTATCGTAATCACACTATAAAATCCCTAGCAAATATTTACGCTTTTATAATTTCAATCAAAATAATAAAAGGTGGGTACAAATTATCAGATATTTTATAGATTACACAATCAATTCCATTTTATAATCTAGCTGCTTGACCAAGATAAAGATATGTGAAATGGTGAGCAACAGATAGGATTACATCACAGCTATATTTAACGGAGGGAGGGACACCCCGCCCAGATGTTTGTGGCTTTATAACCCCGGTATCTGCGGACAGCTCTCACATCCACAGCAGGCATGTCTCCCCTCTCCACCGTTGCCTTCTGTCTCCTCCTGGCCGCCCCAGCCCTGGCCATCTACCCGGCCTCCCCGGCCCTACAAGTTCGGCTACGAAGTAGACGACGGCTACTACAACCGCCACCACCACAAGGAGGAGTCCGACATCTACGGGGCCAAGACAGGAAGCTACGGTTACACCGATGCCCATGGGATCTACCGTCACGTGTCTTATGTCGCTGATGGACAAGGATACCGGGCATTTGTGTCGACCAACGAGCCTGGAACTGCCTCACAAGATCCTGCTGACGTCAAGATGTACGCCAAGCCTGTGGATGTCTACCCAACGTCTACCTACTACAAGTCCGAACCTTCATACTACAAGCCCAAGCCAGCATACTACAAGCCTGAGACAGCGTACTACAAGCCTGAACCTACTTACCCCAAACCAGAAACCATCTACAATAAATATTAAAATAAATGTATATTGAATTACTATAGAAAAGAATGATGCTAATATTGTTAACACCATTGTACATGGAAAAATGTTTCTAAATGAAGCCTTGTCAGCATACTATATACTTTGTGCTTCATATATCATCATATATAAAGAATAATAAATATTTATTTATGAAGCTGGCCATTTTATATTTAAAAACCATATTAACCAAATTTTAGGCATTTGAATTGGATTTATTTAGGCATTACAAATATATAACACAAAACTGTCCTTGATTCAACAACATTTATTGGGAATTTGACAAAGGTTTGAAAGCTATTTTGTTTAGGTTTTTTAAAATGTCATTAAGAACATACGAATCTTTCATAAACTGGTTGAGTAAAAAAACGAAAATAGATTTTAACATGTTATCACAATGGTTGAAACTTTTCCCCATGTTTAGCCATATGTTGAACGTACAGTAGAGACAGTACTAAACCTTTATTCATCGCGATGGCACACGTTCTCTAAGCCATTTATATAAATTATAAAAGATTTCTAGAACCCATTTTTATATTTCAGAAAAATAATTATAGAATTATTTCACTCACAATTTGAGGCGCGCCTCTAAATAAATTATTGATAATATTGAATAGATTTTCACAAATATTTGACAAAACCGTTCTCAAAACGGAAGAATTTTTTTGCAAGAGTTCATAGTTCAATATAAAATAATCCATTGTTGCAATAATAAGATATAAAAAAGGCTTTAAAGAAAATTCATCTTAAAATTACAAGACTCCTTTCTTTTAATTTTCCAAGCGAAAAATATTGTTTATAAATAAAATCTTAGACAAGCAAAATTTACAAAAATTAAAAATGTGAAATGTATCCTAGGTTTTCATAATGAACTTTTCATGGTATATTGTTGCTGATTTCTAGTTAGAAGTGCGTTCAGACATGCAGTTCTCATTTATAAACATTTTTAATACAGATGGATAATTCAGGAACAGAACTATTGAAGAATTATATTAAGAGCAAAACGAAGGAAAGTGAGAATTAGAAATAGGTTTTTATCATTCTTTAATATTAAAGAAGACAGAGAGTTAGAGAGAATTAAATAAAAGAATGCTTTAAAAGAAAGGTTTTTAATACTATCAAGATAAATTAACATTTATGAAATGATATTTAAGAAACAGAAAAAAACCTCGAGGTTAATATTAAAAACAAAATATGCATTTATCTTGAACGCTCACATGATCCTTTTATGTATATATTGAACGTGCAGGCATTTTAAAATGTAAAAGTAAAATGGGTCACTTATTATTAAAGGGCGGACATTTGAGGGGACATTTTCATAAAAAAGGTTTTTTTTTCTTGGCTTATCTTTACACAAGGTGGGTAGATGGGTGTTAATCGTGGTGGGTAGAAATAGGCGACTGCTTTTACTTTAAGGGCACCATATGTCTACAGATGTGAAAAGCAGTTCGACTTTGCACTTACATATGTGCTAGAGAAACCGTTTGGTTACTTGCACTCGCTGGTGGGCTTGGACTTTTTGTAAGTGCATAAAGGTAGGAAAAATGTTCAAACTTAAATTATTTGAAAACACTCTCTTATTGCTCAAAAATATAATAAAAATCACATAAGGTTTATTAAAAAAGTAAAATGTAAAATTGTACTGGGATCAGGTGGATAAATTAAGAAAAAGACATCTCCTGAATGGTCAGTTATTATTATTCTTTTATCGTTGAGATAAAGCTTGCACAACGCAAATGAGGGCTAACATCCCGGAACGCGTACGTGGTTACCTTTATTGAAGGACCAGAATGTGTATTTGACCAATTTTGGGATAATTGAATATCAACGAATAGTTGCAGCAGAGTTACGATTTATTATATAAACAAATTGATTTCTTTTTCTTACCACAGTTATAGCCGTACTTCCTCCCTAATGTAATATATCTGACATTTGTTATATATATATATGTTATTTAAAGGTATTATTTTAAAATTATATTTCATCGATTCAAATACTCTGTTTAAATCGACCGCCAGAGGTCAAGCTTTCTCTATAAATACTCATTGTTGTTGTTCCCCGTGGGTCGGCCCAAAACCTTTGTACATTATGTAAATAAGCTTTTCTTTTTTATTCTTACGCCTTAAGCCAGGCAATACTTTTATCCAATTATGTTTTTATATTTCTTAGCTCAATTAAAGCAATTTCTAATCTTTACTATTTTTATTATTTTACTTTCAAGATTCTTGCCACGACTGCATCACCAGTACCATATAGTACTAAAAAGAACCAGCAAATAACTCCATGGCATAAACCTCAACATGATCAAAAATACAGCAGAAAATATCTCTATTTTTATAGAAAATATATATACCCAAAATTTTAATTATTTAGTGAATCTCAAACTTAAAACTATGGATGATAATTAGTGTCAAATGTTCTAAGAACAGATGTTGCTCACTTTTATCTAAAGGGAGAATTTAACATTAAAAACAGCCGCATTTGGGCAACAGAAAACCCTAGGATTTTTACAAAAATACCAATTCATCAGCCCAGAGTTACAGTTTTGTGTGGGTTTACTTCTTCTTTTATTATTGGGCCATTTTTCTTTGAAAAAATCAATGGAAGAACTTTTAAAACCGTTTTTGTAACTGGTGAACGTTATGTTCAACTTTTGAGAGAAAAGGTTATTCCCATATTGCAGGACAGACAAGCACTAAACGAAATAACATTCATGCAAGATGGAGGACCTCCTCATATCTCCCGCGGTGCCAAACAATTGCTGAAGGATACGTTCGGTGAAATTCGTTGATAAGTCGCCACTTTATATACCAGTGGCCTCCAATATCACCAGACTTGACGCCTTACAATTTCGGTTATGGGGGTACATTAAGTCGCGTTTTTATCGATGCCGGCCTACCACATTGGCCATGTTGAAGGCTTCTATCAGATGGCACGTTTTATAAATTTCAACTATTTAATTGTGACCATTCTGTCACCTATCGTCTGCAGGCGGTGTTTGAGAATGAAGGGCGCCACTTTGAGCAAGGATTGTGACCTAATACAAGAAAGAAGGCAGTTACCTCATGTGTTATATTTTGCAGCTCTTTGTTTTGGGTTATGGGAATAATAAATGCTGTCCTCACATCTTGACTAATTTATTTTCTGTGAACAGTAATTTTTTGTTTGTCATTTGCCCACATCTTATATTATGTCGTGCAGGCCAAAGTGTTATAACTTCTCGAATAACACTGGTATACACAATTTTACCCCTTATGTTTAGTTTATCGCTTTTCGCTCATTAGAAGAAACAGCATAAGGAATATTCTGTTTCCCCCCAACTTTAGAAATTTTGCGCAAAAAATAATACAAAATGATTTTACTACCCCGTTTTTCAACGCAAAAGGTCGATTTAAAAATGATTTTTTTGAGGGAATACATTTTCAAAATTATGTACAGTATAATAAACAATGATAACATTTGACAAACCCATAGGATATTTGGAATAAAGTACGACAAATATATTTTGTCACTTCCCTCTATATTTAATTTTTGGATCATGACAAATATCCAGTTAAATAGTCAAGTGTCGCCAATTAGTCAAGAAACTATACATTCCTTATAGCACGAAATCCTATTAGTAGTGCCATCATAATTTTTGGTACTATATTAACATTTCAAAAATCGTGTATTGATATCAGTAGTTATTTTCAAACATTCAATCTATTTCACAAAACTCCATTTAAAATATAAATATTTTTTGCTACATGTTTTAATTCGCATATACCTATTTTACATATCTCAGATTGTATTTAAAAATCGTTAACCATTTCTTCTAACTTTTGGCGAAATGGTATTTTATGAATTTATCATTTGATATTATTAGGGTTCTTTCCTGGTATTCAAAAAGGAAAAATACGTGTCGTTCAGTTATATTTTTCAATTTATCAAACAATTTGGCCGCTGAATCGCTGATTCTGGTAGAGCGCCATCTAGAGAATGAAGTTGTAACTAAAATCAATTTCGAATTTTTCATTATTTGCCATAAAAAATCCCATTGCATCCTGAACACAATGGTGTTTAAGGCATTGCTCAAGCCCAAATATTCGCGGAGTTATTAATTTTTAAAGTTGTGCGGGACTTTTGGATCACCCTGTATATAACGCTTTAATTTTGATAATTTTACTCTTAATAGGCCCATAGAAGAGTTCTAAATAAAAGAAAACTTATCATCTTGATCATTTTTTAAAAGTGATTAAGAAACCTTGTTATAGAGTAGTGAAATATTTTATCTAGAATGTTTGATATTTTTACCAAGCTAGCTTTTATATCTGTCTTTTTCTACAAGATCACATTGAATTCAAAAATAAAAATTGAAAATCAAATATTCATTTTATTCCATCAAAATGTTTTTGCTTATTGATATTCGATTTTAATTCAGCTGTTTCATTATTATATAAAATCTTCCTGAGAAATCAAGGATTGGGAATTGATATTTCAGGTATCCTCTAGGACGATCTATTCTGGTTGTTCAGGTACAGCCACACTGACGTCAACTCTCGAATGTTTACGTGGATAGATTTTCTTGATTATCAGGAAATGGTGGCTGTGTGGACAATACGGAATATTCTGAGTAAAATAACCAAAGGTCCAGTTTATATTTTTACTGAATGTCTCCAAGTTCAATAATCATGGTTAGCGACTGAAAGTGTACGACATGTCGCTAAACATGTTGGCAACAGCTCGACCTTTGTACTTACAAGTCTGCCAGAACCCCATTTGCTTACTTTTACTCACTGGTAGAGTTAGAATTTGGAAAGAATCGGAACCCAAAAAAGTGTCAAATGCGGGATTCGATCTCGAATCGTGGCTGTCAAAAATCGACCGTTTATACTCCATCTCTCTCTCTCTCGACCAAACACCATTATACAATTTCACTATAACCGCCCCTGTACTGATGAGGGCCAAACTCCGAAACCTTGGAATACAAATTGGCTTCTTGTATGAATTTGTCAAAACTGGTGTTTTTTGAGGGTTCAGGCGAGAATCCTCACGCCACTTCGCGCCTGGCGGCGCCAGTGTGGCGGTGGGAACCGGCCGAGACTGGAACCCGGCGGGTTTGGTTTTGGTTTTGGCTGGAGCGGAAGTATCTCCGCGTCTGGCTGTGTGTGGTGTTCTCCTTATGTTCCGGCACTGGTTATAAATAAAACCGGTACCAAGGGAGCTCCGACGACTCAGAGTGGATTATTGACAAAACAACGGGCACAACACAACAAGTACACTACTTCAATATATTCTCTAAAAAAAACAATTATTTCATTTATACCTGAACTTGAAGTCAAGGAGTGAAAAATCGGAGAGGTATAAGAGTTAGTTCCTCCTACTTGTACCCTTCAAAATTGAATTTTACCTTTTAGTATTTTGTAAATGTACACTCATGGACAAAACCTAAGGAAGTTTTACTTTCAGCATGTATATCAAGAGATAACTAAGTGTGACAAAATTGTCTCTGTCTCCTTCAAAAAAAAAAAAGAAAAAGACGACTGGCGACATCAAAAACATTCCTTAAACTTTGTCCGTGTTTGTGTATATTAATAAAATAATAATTAGGTTACAGGGCAATGGGCCCTAATAAAAGCCTTTTTGTTGTTGTAAATAATAATTAGGTTTGCATATATTTATATCTTGTCAGTTTATTCATTTTATTTTGTTCTATATTTCACACTGTAACTAGAGATCTTTTATCATTTACAAGAACAATAAACTCTCATACATGGTTATATTAGAATTTGAAGGATAATTTAAACAAAAGAAACGTGAATCATAGAGTTTAAAAAATAAATGTTCATATTCGAATTTCACACTGAAAAAATCGATTTATTTCTTTACCATTAAAATTTGACATTATAGAATAAAAAATATAACGCAAATATTCTCTAATATTCTCTAAAAGAGTTTTAAAAACGATTAATTTAACCCGTAATTACTGGCGTTCGGCTTGAAAGGCCGTGTGAAAATTTAAAATATTTGCGAAATTTTCAAAATGCAATATTTTTCATCAAAATTTTAGGTAGCTTAATAAAATGCATTTATTTGAAGAACTTTTCATTTTAAGAGAAATCTATTTTGTATATCCCGAGTTATTAAATCAAACGGCCTTTAAAGCCGAGCGCCAGTAATTACGTCACTGGGAATTTTAGCGCCCCTATTATTGGCCGTTTCACTTTTGGTTTTATAGACGTTCAAACGCAACAAATAAGTTGAGCATTCGTTTTTTATTACTCTTGTTTCAATTATATGCATTCTAAATTGTGTTTTGTGATTGTAATTTTGTATAATATAATAGAAGTTCGGTTCCACTTTTGGTTTTTCAAAAAACAAAAAATTGGTACCCTATGTCCCTAAAATTGGAAAATATGTTATATTACTCTCCACAATGCATTTGACCACAACAATTGATCAAGAAACTGCTGAACAATAAAAGCCCGAGATAATCACATTTTATAATATGACCAAAGGTGGTGTAGATGTAGTTGATCAGACATGTATTCAGTTGGAAGAAGAACCAAAAGATGGCCCCTGTGTTTATTTTTCAACTTTTTGGATGTGGTTGCAATAAAATCAGCAGTAATTTATAAGGCTGTCAAGCAAGACGGCGGAATGGCTCGAAAAGATTTTATAAAGCAGCTTGCTCTACAACTAATGAGAGATGCCTTGAATATGAGAAATCAAGCCAAATATTTGTCAAGAGATCTGCAAGTATTAATTCAGAAGCATGCTGGAACTTCATCACTTGAGGTAGGCAAATATTTATTTGATATTCAAACGAAATATCAATAATATATGTTATCTAGGAATCCACAAGCGGCAGTCCTTGGTCCAAAAAACGCAAAAGATGCTACCTATGTAAAAAAGATCGTCGAACTGAAATGCAATTCAAAAAATGCAAATAACCAATCTGCAAAGATCATTCTATTGAAATATGCTTGAATTGTGCACCTAATCTTGAATAAAATATTTCAGATAGAACTTTTTAGAATATATTTAGAGTATTTTTGATAGAAAGAGTTCCTTGTACATTTTCATTTAATTTTGTTTAGAGCTCTGTTTATTCGAAAAAAAACAAAATATTTATTCTTTGGAAATTATGTGTATACGTTTAATTTCTTTTTTTATTTTATAAATAACATGGTTTATTATTGATTTTAAAAGATGGCCTGAGAGGCCGAACGCCAGTAATTGTGTAAGGAAAATAGGCGCCAGTAACTAAGGGTTAACCCTTAAAAATAAAATTGGTATTTAAAACTACAGAATAAAACGACCAAAAAATATATAAAGGTAAATTTATGTGTACAAAAAAACTATTTTCAATCCTACGTTTGGAAATTAAATATAGTACTTCAATGCTATATGCAACTACTATTCAAAATAAACACGTATATCTTTTAGGAAATATAGCAAACTATATGAAGAGGAAAATCACTCAGCATTTAGAAATATTACAGGTTTCGATATAATAAAATAGAATTTGAATATAAAAAAAATCTATGTAACTACTTAGAGAAGAAAGATTTTGCAACATGGTTGATTTATTACTCAACGTTGATAGGCTGATTTGAATCAGACGAGGAAAGGGAACCAATCAGCGATACGATAAAACGGACACATATAAACATTACCGTCACTTTCCGTGTTTAAAAGGCTAGCCCTTGAAAATAACAGTATATGAAAAATTTTCTCTAGAAGTATATATTCTTTGATGAAAATAGGAGATTGGGCCTGGTCGAAATATGGGTAAATACCCCCCCCCCCCCCCCCCCCCCAAAAAAAAGTTGTTTCTTTATGAATGGATTTCATTTGGATTACTCTCTATTTGGCATTAATATAGGTAAGAAATGAAGGAATTAATGCACAAATATATATATTTTACACAAAAACTTATATTATCCTTACTACGAAGAAAAATATTGGGTGGGCTTGTCTCATCATTCGTAAACCCTCCCAGCGGTTACTTCAATTTAAACTAACAGACCACTTCTTAGAGCTCTAATACTGTATTGTATGAACTGCTTATATATGCTACACTGAAGGGTGGAATTTTATAAATAGTATCCAAGTAAAAAAATGACATAAGCCTTTAAGGCAGTAGAATTACATATAAATATTTGAATCGAGCAATGCTCTTCCACAAACAATAAGGACAAGGCCAGTTGGGCATAATTTATTCTTTGTTGGTCGTCTGCAGCAGTTTAGATATTTATCATTTCACGGAATAAAAGAGGAATCCACAGATGGCACATTTTGTACATGCAGAGATTTCTTTTAGGGACAGATTTGTTGTTTGAATTCAATGTTAATTTGAACGCACTTTCAAAACTATATATTTAAGTTTATATAGATGGAAATTTGTCTAGAGCAAATTGAAAATAAAAATGAAGGTTGCCTTTACCCTCTAAATAGTTTCTAGAACTCAGAGCGCCATATATTGACCATCTCTTAAAACTAGCGGACTCGGCTCGGTGACAAATCCACGACAGCACCTTTAGCAAACTGAGAAGAGTCCACCTAGAGACTATGTTTTCGGGCTAATGGCCCTCGCCAGCTTAAGGCGAACTTTATTTCTTGATATCCATAATGGTTTAAATGAAGTCTTCACAAATTCCTAAAGAGGTGTTTAGCTGGTAGAAAAGAGATTGGGCCTGCGAAAGCAGAGCCAGGGATGATATAGACTCCTGTGGTCCTTGCATCCCGGTTACCTCCTCCAGTCACCCAGCCAAAGGAATGATGCATCATTCTCCATGCACCGAGCGGTCATATGATATGGCCCCTCGCGCCCGCCTCTATGGTCTAGCTCAGTGGAGTCGACCAGGCACCCACAGGCGTCTTCGAGCGTTTCTTAGCCTGGTAGACCAAATCTATGGCCAAAGTATTATGGAAATTTTGTCAGAAGAAATTGATCTATAAAAATGAAGGTCACCTCTTCCTCCAAAATAGACGATAAAAGGTGCCATCTTTTGACCGTATCCGCAAACTAGCGGACTCAGGTCGGTTTCAAAGCCACGACATCAGGTTTGGAAAAATGAAAAGCCTTCACATAGAGACCATGGGCGGACCTAAGTCCGCTAGTTTGCGGAGACGGTGAACAGATGGCGCTTAGTTTTAGCGTCTATTTTAACAGGAATGGAGATCTTTATTTTTATAAAATGTTTTAAAACTAACTTTTTTGATGATTATCTCTGCTATTTATCAATGTATTGCACAATAATATCAAGGTAAAAATAATAAAGTTTATTGTGCAATAAATTGATAAAGAGAGGAAGCAATCCCTCGAAATATTTTGAGAAAAAAATGTTTTTTTCTTTAATAGATCCAGACACGTACTTTTCAATATAAGAATGATATATTTTTGTTATTTTTAAAATAAGTGACATGTTTACATCTTTTTTTTTTTTTTTTGTGAAAAAATAGTACAAATGTGATATTCTACTATTTTCTTCAAATTGTTTCGCGTTCACACGCAATTCTGGCCTTAACTACCCGTTTGATGATTTTTCAGGATGCCTGAATGACCTGTTTTTGGTCGTTGAGGTACAGCTTGTACCACGCTGATAAGGGCAAACAGCCCGAAACGCGTATGTGGTAATCTTTTCTTGATTAATCAAGAATGGGTATTTGGCCAATTCTGAAAAATCATTGATAATAGTTGATATTTATTCCGATAGATGGCACAAGCCATCAGCAAACTTTCAGTTGCACGATAAGGAGATGCCTTTTTATTTTTCATGTTTACATCAGTTTACCACATTTTAAAAATAATTACTGAATCTTAAATTCTATTTTCGAATGTTCCAACTCCCGCGTAATTCTGAAATTGTGATTTGTGTGTTCGGGGGCATTCTTCCATCCTTTAGTGAGAGTAAATAATAATGTGTCGGATATATGCAATATTTTTCTGAAATTCTTTGTATTTATAATTCTTCTTTCAAAAATGCTCATATGTAGATGCCTTCACTGAATATTCTTCATAATTACCAAGGTTATAAGAAACAGCCCAATACAATCGAATAAAGGTATGGTAGATCAAACTTGTGTGTGCGATTTCTCTATGAATATTTACCGCTGAAGAATCAAGTTATCCCTAATGGTTTGCATTGCAGTAAAAAGGAGGAAATAAATAGTTTCAAAATTGTAATAATAGCGGGAAAACAGCTTCAAATAGTATCGTAGGAAGTCGATTTGAAACATCCATTTTTAGAGCAGCGTCTGTATTCCGTGAAAGGAGCGGCTGTACATGGCGTCTGTTCCTCATGTCAGAGGCGGCCATTTTATATTAGATATTCATATACCTAAAGAGACACCTCTTCTCCCTCATTTATTTATGTTTATCACCCTAGTAAAATATATATTAATGGTGTGTGATAAAGAATGAGCCATAATACAGGTTTTGGTAAATTCAGACAAAATGCCAAACTTATACTCTGGTTTCCTGTTTCACGTTGTGTTCTAGCTTCAGAATCGGCCATTGCCACTTCACCAGTTAAAAATCTTTTTAGTAAATTTGACCGATTTCATAATTCCTCTTGTAGGAAGTTATGAAATCGAAGCCGGCCCTTTACTGATAGAGCCATAGCCCGAAACTATGGTATACAGGTTGTTGGCTTTTTATCTGAATTTGTTGGAACTGGTGTTATGGCTCATTTTTATCACGATTAGTGGAGTTATTTACTATGGTAATACCAAGGTATCGTTCTGATACATCATTAAAGGAAGATAGGCCTCTCTCTATTAAGGTGCATTTTTTCTCTCTCGTAGGTATATATTATATTTAAAGTTTTATGGAATAATGAAAGTTTTACTCCATAATTTTAAAGTTGTGATGAATCTTTGAGATTTGAAGGTAACAATTCGAAAAATAGTAATTGTCAATTAAAGAATTTATTTTTTAAAATTGTTTTATCCCGAACAAATTTTTTTGTAATCATCATTCACACACACACAAAAAAAAGAAGAATCAAAAATAAGATGTGTGACTCTTATTATATCTTTTGATTCAGTTTTATTTTTAATTAGAATGGTGAACATTTTATTTTTTAATTTGTGTACATCTTATTATTGCGTTATTCCTAAATGAATTTAGTAAGCACGACGCAAAATTACATCAAAATAGGAAATTTCTATTTGAATGATTGTATATATTTTGAAAATAGCTCCGTTTATATAAAATAACGGAATAATCTGTTATAATTCTAGTACCTATGAATTTTTAAAGATGGTTAATATATTTTAAGAATTATATTGGGAATTTCATCATATGAACAAGGCAAACAACACACACTTGAATATGATGTTAGACATAAATAACTATATGCTATTAGCGAAGATGGTCCAATGTTTGGTGAGATTCGATTTTGACGACTATAGAATACTTCGCAAGTATGAGACAATGTGGTTGTTGTTTGGAACATGGAAGCACACAGAATGAGAAGAATGTTTACCTACCTCTTCCAACATGGAGGTGGCTGCGTGCTGGCAGCATCAGCTCGCGTAGGTCAAGACTCCTGTGAAATATTGTAGTGTTTACAAACACTGGGAAATACCTTTTCTTATTCCAAGTACACATAACCATACTAATCATAGTAGGTATTAAGATGCTCATTTTACTGTAAGTGCGCCATATGGCGACATATGAAGAAAGCAGTTCGATTTATACATTTACAAATGTGCTGTGGACTTATTTGGGTACATGAACTCACTCGTGGGATTAGACTTTTGCAAGAACCTGGACTATTGAAATGATATTTTTCCATCAAAATTGCTCAGTGCGGGATTCGATCTTGGGTTTTCCTTGTCGAAATTCGACAGCTTAAACCACACCTCCACCAATCCCCTTGCTCTTCATTGGAAAATGGGTGTCGTTGCCACGTTAGTCACCTTGGAAACGAACCTTAATTTGGTCAAATATTTCAAGGGTCCAGGGGGGACCGCATGGAGGTGTGATAGGACTTCTCCCCGCTCTAAAACACTATAAAGGAATGGCAATACATTCAGATGGTACAAGAACCTACTGGACATGCAACAATTGTCCTGGTGTGGAACTAACACCTACCTACATATCCTAATGACCGCAGCCTTGCAGAACATGGACCCAGAGCAGCAGCTTTACACACCTAAGATAGTGGACATTGCGATTGCTGTGATAGAAATGCATGGAAACATCTGAGGCTCTTCATTGGACACAACAACTAATCCATTAAAATTAAGACACCCTATTAAAATACTTAATGACACAAAAATGAGAAACATTGAAGCTATGTAGCATCTACAGTGGAGGATTATTAGGAATATGCAACTATAGTTATAACGGAATAATAAGGCCTAAATACAAAGAATTCACAGGATGTAACTGAACGAATCAACGGGTTGGACTCCAACTGTAATCTTCATCATGAAACATCATCACAATTAATATTTAAAATTCTGTATATACAATAGTTGGAATTTTTGGAGAATTCTAATTATTACTTTGGGAATTAGTAAAAACATCAACAATGTGAATATTATGTATACCTTTAGAATTTTAAGAATATATAGAATATTTTGCGAATAAACGGCGAAGAATCATTAAATTAAGCACTTAATAGCATCGCAGCATACTGATTCATAATGATTGAGACCAAATAATTTCACGAATCTTGAGAAAACTTCATAAAATAAAAGCGATGAAAATATTCATAAGATACATTATGATTGAATAAAGTGAAAACTTTGGAAATCTAAAAAAATTGAGGCGGTAATACAGCGGGGGAAAAAAATATAGGACATAACACAATCTAAAAATAAAAAACAGCAAAAATATTGAAAATTAAAATTTGAATTAACCAGAGAGAAAATTGAAGTTCAATAAATAATAAATAAAAAAAGAAATATACGAATAGCAGTAGAAAATAGATAATAATTAATATTTGGAATATACCATTAGTTCAATTGGGAATCTTCAGTAAAACCGTGGAAGAATCTGCAAAAAAGTCAGTTAATCAACATCTGGGAATATAGAATATCAACAATAAACAGCGAAATTAGACCAAAAAAAAATCGACAATCAGAACCGTGGATTAAAAAGGAATAAAATCAACATTTTGTGGTAAAAAATAGCGAGTGTTTTTTTTTTTTTTTTGTTAAATAATAAGAAAGAGGAAATTTAAATGGATGAACATCGAGATTTTAAAATCTGGAATAATGCATATATCCATCAAAAATTAAATTGAAAATCAAAGTGGACATGGCATATGCCCGGTAAGCGGAACACTGTGGGTGCGATTTTTCGTTCAAATGAAACATTCGCGGTAAAATTTTCAAACGCGGTTCTACAAACATAAGCTACATTATATTGTATTATAAAAAGTGTGAGTGTTGACATCTCTCAAGGCCTTATCAATCATGATTAAGTGGTCAAATGGTAAAATGACAAACTGTTTAGCGACATCCTTTTTTTTAATTATCCATCTTCCACAGTTTGAATCACACGCTTTTTTTCACTTATAGAAAGACACTTGTTCTTCTTGAACTCATTCTAATACCACAAATCAAACATTAAAAGGACTCACTTTAACCCTTTGGATGCGGAACGCCACAATAGTTCGAAAGAGACAAGGGTCGCCTCTCCCGTCAAAATAGACGTCCAAAACCAGACGCCATCTATTGACCGTCGCCGCAACTAGCGGCCTCGGGTCGGTGACAAAGCCACAACACCAGATTTGGCAAACTGAAAAGCCCCCACCTAGAGACCATGGGTTCGGGCTAATTTCCTCGTCGTTTGGACGTCTATTTTGACGGGAGAGGCGATTCTTGTCTCTTTAGATCAATTTCCTCCCGTCAAAATTTCCAGCCACAATAGTTGTTTCAAAGATTTTGTCTGTAGATGCGGAAAGCAACTATAGTCTACGTGCTATAAAAATTGAATATTTTCAATACTGCCGCCTACATTAGTCGCCCAGTTGAAATGTGAAACTGCCGCCCGCTCGGCGTGGGAAATTTGAGTTCTAACTTTGTTTAGTTAGTTCACGGGCTGGTCTGACTTGAGAACATCGCCGGCAACATTTTCCCTCATATTTCAATATTCAGATAGAATCTTACATATTAATTAAAATCAGACAATATTTTGATATAAAAATTCGTGATTTATTATTTCAAACATTTGTACAGTTATTTACAAATGTTCATTTGTGACAAGATACCATTCCTTCAACTTCAAATTACGGAGGGGACCAATCAATATTGATTTTATTCAACTTATCAAGTGTTTTTCAAGACAACGGGGACACATTTTTAATTATCGAGGGATTCAAATTGACGAATTTCAAATTATCGACAGTCGACTGTAGTATGTATATCCTGAAACTGCCAAAACTTCAAACTCTTATTTACTTGATTTTTCCCTCCCTCCCTCCTTGGTTGTTAAACTCCTGTTATTTTGAACTCCTGATAAATTGAAAATTCTCTTTGGTTCCTTGAGCTACTGGCGAGGGAAATGGCTCAAACCGAAAAAACGCCTGTAATGGTAGTGCCGATAGTCTTAACATGGGATGGAATAGTAACCAAATATAACAAACAAATAGGAGAAGGAATTGAACATAAGAAAAAGGGACTTCGCATATATTCAATCCTTGGACTTAAAAAGACTATGGAAATTATACCAACAGAAAAGAAGAACGAACCTCACAATAAGTCCCAGAAAAATAAAGAAATAGAAGCCATAGATAGTTTGTTTTAACGATGATGTAGGGAACTGGCATGTGAAGACGAGGAATGTGGGAACACCGGACATGGACCACAGGGATACGACGACCATAGAAGAGATCCAGGAGAACGACCTAGAGCAGATGATAGGAGACCTGACAGACCAGAACCATTTTATCGAGAACCATTTTATCGAGGAGCCACCAGGAGAGGCCATAGAAAGACCGCTGGAGAGCTGCAGGACATCAGGGGACCATATCCACGAGGGCTACAGCATTGACCAGGAGTCAAGATAGTAAATGTGAATATCTTTGTTTTCTTTTACAGTTATCATTTTGAAGTTTTAAATAAAAATATGTAAATAGACTGACCATTCTTTGCATTTTTAGAGAAAAATACAGGTATTTTTATGGCAGACCCTACGGTTTCATCTCATAGGAACTAGACACTTATATCTACGTTAAATTACGTGTTGTTTCTATGATAGTTATTCTTCAAAAGTTTGAGAAAGTTACCGCAACCTGTATGGAATTGAACATCGTGGGTCTTTGTAGAATTTCCCTTCACTTCAATATGCAGGATATATTAAATACACATAATTATGGCTAGCTTCAAATTTCGCCAAATATCTTCATTCCTCTTTAATTTTGTGCTTGCGTCTTAAATACATTGCTGTGTAAGAATGAAGTTTGTCTTTCCTAATTTTCTACGTTACAATACACATAAATAGAGTATTTTATATTTTTTGTAAAATTCATGTTTATTCTCATATTGGAACGACTGCCCGAAAAGTAGTTTGGTTTTTAAATTTGGCGCCAATAGCTTAGGCTTAAAACAGAAATTTCTCACAATAATTTTTCAGTATTTCGTTTTTGTTGTCATTTGTGAAATTTGATTGTTTAAATATCCTTTTAAAAATATAAATATTATTTTTATAATTAAAAAATAAATAAATATTTGAACAATTAATTCTTTTTTTTTTTTTTTTCCTAATATAAAACTAGCCAATCGTGAGTGACCATGACGTAACAGGTCATGTGATTTCAACATCCAATGAGAAGCAACATATCGCATTATTCCAGCAGCCGTTAAGGTAAGTGGTTGTATTATGTCTTTAACTCAAGTAAAATGACAATTGCCAACTTTTAGAATTCTTTACTTGCTGAGATACTCATTTATGTGAACCGTGTAAAACACATCGGCGATTGTATTATTTCGCACTAGGCCTACACCTAGGTAAGCAAAAATAGTTCCATTTTTGAAAACAATTTCAATAGACTAACCAGGTTTAACGTATCTGAAACTAACCAAGATATTGATACATTAGGCGCAGTCTGCTGAAATATTTATTATATTTTTATATTATAAACTTTCTATTCTTCGAAAAACTTTTATGAATAGAGATAGTACACGTTATAAGTAAAAAAGAAGTATTGAAACGGCTTCTCAAATTTTATTCATAGATTTATTTGATATTGATAATTATTTCATTTTCACCTTTATATACTTTATTTAGATTTATATTATTCAAAATGTTTTGTGTGTTTTTTAAAAAACCTATGTTCTCTATTTATTTTTAATGAATATTTTAAATTTGATAGTTTTAAATTATATTAATGAAATAAATTGATTCAAACTCTTATAAACTAACTGGAAAAAATAAGGATAACTGAGAAAAAAAATTAATATTTTTGATACTGAAATAAGAGAGTCTCACTATTTGTCATTTATCTGTGTGGCTGTGAAATTCTAAAATTCAAAAGAATAAGATCATTATAGAATTGAAATGTTTTGTCGTGTCTTATTCGTTTAATTAATATTTATTATGCATACACCTATCATAAGTTTGGCAAGATTTAGTTTTACTGATAGTTGTTAAAGTATTTGAGGAAAAATGTCCCCCATCGAAACTCTTTTGTGCTCACACTTCTGACAAACTAAATATGTAGTGGATCTGCAGGCTCGTCTGCTAAAATGGCTTTGAAAGTATTCGCCGCGGATAACGATGCCTTCTAAACTCAAACCTTTCTTGGTGCTATACCTTATCGAATGGTTTAGTTTTGGAAGTTTATATAGTGCTTTAGGTTCAAGTTTTGGGAAAATATATTGAATGATTTTAGGTTTCAATTTAGAAATATATATTGAATGACTTTAGATTCAAGTTTTGGAAGCATATAGCAAATGATTTAGGTTTCAAATTTGGGGAAAACGTCGAATAAATTAGGTTTCAGTTTTGGGGGGATACTTGGAATGACTTAGGTTTCAGTTTTGGGGGGAATTTCGAATGGTTTAGGTTTTAGTTTTGGGGAAAATTTCGAATGGTTTTAGGTTTCAGGTTTTAACCCGGCAGCGGTCTCGCCCTCTTTTATACCATGAAAGGTCGCGGTGGGTAAAATTTACCCACTTTTAAAAAACCTAAATAAATCAAATATTCTTTTCAATATTTTATTGTATTCTATTTTAGAATAATTATTGGTCTAATAAATAACTTTACATAAAATCCTGAGATATAAAAATCATATTTTATTCATTTTATTAATAACAAATCCAAATATCAAATATTTATGATATATTTGACTATTTTATAAAATAAAAATATATATTGAAGATGGGTTATAAAATATAAATTTGTATGAAAGTTATCACTTCCTTTCATAGAAATTAGGACTTGTTTCGTCCTTTATAACATTCTTGACAAATTATTACAGAGTGTTCCTTACAAAAAAAAAAGCAAAACAGTACTGGCAATATTGAATAGTTTTCTGTCCTATTTTTCTTTCTAGCATTTCTTGCATCGATGTCTTTCTCCTATTTTTGGCTTTTTAGATGGATCAGGCTCTAACAAATTAAAAATATCTGATGCCTTTTCCTTTATTTCACATGGCATTCTTCCGCTTACTGTGCGCACTTTGACCATCTCTTCAATGAGATCTAAGGATAAGATTTTCAAAAATTGACGTCTTGATTTAAC
This sequence comes from Cordylochernes scorpioides, assembly GCA_030710605.1. Lineage (NCBI taxonomy): Eukaryota > Metazoa > Arthropoda > Arachnida > Pseudoscorpiones > Chernetidae > Cordylochernes > Cordylochernes scorpioides. Next base: position 52,344,193 of record CP092870.1, read on the forward strand.
CTTTGATGCGTTGCCATTTGCAAAATGAATTATCTGTGAATTTATTGCCCCAATATTTAAAAGTGAATAAAAAATAACCATGGACCATCTTCTTTAATTTCTAGCACAGTTATATGTAGCTGTCATTTCGACCATCACATCTACACCGCCCTTTGTCATATTATAAAACATTATCATCACTGGCTTTTTCAATTCTCCTGTTGAATCATCTATATTTGCATCGTGGTGCATAGTTGAAAGCATAAGTACAACTTTATTCTCTTTAGGCTTGTATGAAAGAAGTGTCATTTCACTTTGAAAGCCAAAAATACTAGTGTGTACATTGATACCTCTGCTGATGACAAACTCTGAGGAGATTTCCTTTTTATTTCTTTACCAACAATAGTATCAATCTATATTGGCGTAAAAGGTTTAGAGCTAAAGAATAACTGGTGAACCAGTTATCCATTGTTACATTGCGGTCAGTTCCCTTGATTGGCTCACACAATCGTTCCACAACGTCACTTGGACTGTTGCTGACATTGTAAGGACCTTCATGGTTTTTTCCTGAATAAATCTCCAAGTTACAAGTATAAAACATTTTTAAATCCACGAGAGTAAATTATTTTTTCCATATTGTGTTTACTCGGAATATACTGCGTAAAGTTGCATTTCCCTCTGAAAGCGTCAAGCTTTTCATCCACCGTCATATGTATTCCGAAGGAGAATAATGCTTTTGGTAATTTTTTACAAAGGTATCAAGAATCAATCTCACAGCTGCTAATTTATCTTGGCGAAGTATTTCATTTCTTGTAGCTTTATCATCAAAACGAATTACTCTGAGAAGAAATCGGAATCTGTCTTCAGACATAGCTATTCTACACAATTCAAATCCAGTACTATCTCTTGCCTATGCATCATCTGCATTCAATTTATTTGCTTTCATGACCCCAAGAAAGTAAATAATTCTCAATAAAGCTTTTTTTTTTCATGTAGGTTTGCCAAATTAGCATCTCTTTCTCTGCTATAATTCTGCTGAATATTCCTAATGTAAATGTTAGTATTTGTAACTATGCATTCAAGTATATTGCCATCTATAAAGAGATTCCAACAATCTAATATCGATTTAGCATTTTTTGCTTCACCCTTTACCCCTGGTAGATGGGTTATAATATTTTCACTGCGAGTTCGAACATTTTTTGGGGGAAGAGCTTTCTTCCATTTAGTCTTTTGGTCCTTTCCTATATAGTAATTGAAGCTTGGATCCTCATTGTTTTCTTCTTCCGATAATGTATACTGTTCAGTGTCTGTACTCCAATTCCTCTCTTCTATTTTATCATCAGTTTCTGATTCCTCGGCATCGGGATTTGGAATATTATTATCATCACGAAGGAAATCAGCATTTGAAAGCATTTTATGTAAAAAAAAAGGAAATAAAATATAAATCCTACCTTATTGTTGGAAGAATAGATTGTATTATTGCACTTGGGGCAGCAAAACCAAACAACAAAAAGCCAGAAAAAAACCCGAAACTTAATTACGCAAACCAAAACCAAAAGAGATAAAAGGTCGCGCTGGGTTAAACTTACCCAATGAAGATAACTCAAAAGGTCGCACTGGGTAAAATTGACCCAAACATGCTAATAAAATGAATATATGTCATAAAATTAAAATTATAGGTTTATTATAATAATCTTTAAATAAGGTACTGAGAATATATTTGAAATATATATATATTTTTTAAATATAGAAATATTTTCTAAAAGTTCCTTCTGGGTATTTTTACCCATTGCGACCGCTTACGGGTCATGGGGAAACGTCGAATGGTTTAGGTTTTAGTTTTAGAAGCCTGCATTAAATGTTCTAGGTTTAAGTTTTGGAAACATACATTGAATAGGTTTCAGAGTTTTGGAAGCTTACATTAAATGGTCTAGGTTTCAGTTTTGGAAGCTTACATTAAATGGTCTAGGTTTCAGTTTTGGAAGCTTACATTGAATGGTTTAGGTATCAGTTTTGGATACATACATTGAATGGTTTAGGTTTGAGTTTTGGAAACATACATTGAATAGTTTAGGTTTCAGTTTTGGAAGCTTATATTAAATTGTCTAGGTTTCAGTTTTGGAAGCTTATAATAAATGGTACAAGTGTCAGGTTTAGAGGCATACTTTGAAGGGTTTAGGTTTCAGTTTTAGAAGAATACATTGAATGGTTCAAGTTTGGAAAATACATTGAATAGAGTTTAGAGCTAGAAATTAAACGTGAGACCAATGTTGAAGTAGTGCGACACAATATTTAGTTCTTCATTTTATCGCATTTCTTATAAAAATATTCAGGTGGCTTGTAATTTCAATTTACCCTTTTCTAATAGGTGTTGTAATTCATTTCTAATTTCTTTCTTGTTTGTTAGTACATGTGCAGAATCGATAAATTAAACAAATACCTAATTCTCAGTTTGGTTTCACCTTGGCAAATAACGGTTTCAGTTTTGGTTTCACTTTGGCCAAACAATTGTTTTGGTTTTGTCTCACTTTTAATCAAACAACGGTTTTGGTTTCACATTGGTCAAACGTCAGTTTAGATTTAACTATTTATGATACTATATGCTCCTACCTTTAACTTCTTGGGTAGGACAGAGAGAGATCGCAATATTACGGTAATGTAATCTTTTAGTCATAATCTATACATGTATATATTTTCAGCTGTCAGAATATTCCTTTTTTAATATAAACACCTGACCTCTTTCCATTTTTTTTTCTAATTTTTCACATGAACAGCAAACTTGGCCTTAACCCTTTACACATTTACCCATTTCTTTATTATTTAAGAAGCCTCTAGTACCAAAATTTTGGTCTTAGAGGTACAGCCTTCACCACGCTACGAGGGCCGAAACGCATGGAACAAGTTAAATCAACGTTTAGTTGATATCTTTTCCCTAGATAGAAATATGTAAAATAAACGCATTTCTGTGGACTATTGTTGGCAAGATGCCTCCGAGTATATCAATAAGCTAGGTTAAGTTTATATAGGTTAAATTAGGTTAGTTCAATCTATGTTAGATTAGGTTATATTGAGTTTAGGTTGATTTAGAAATGGAACTATTTTCGTTAAATACGAGTAGGCCTATGAGGAATAATATAATCACCGATGGTCGGCCGATATGAGTATCCCATCAATGGTTACAGAAATTAAATACCAAAAAAAGGTTAAGAAGTTCACTACAATATATAAAAAATCACAAATGTTCCTCTCTTGCAGATATTTTATAAACTATCAATAGAAAATAATCGTGTGAGAACACCCTTGCAACCTCACAATCATTTTTAACGCTATGTCAAATGCCTTCATTTTTATGGCGTGAGAGATTGGTTCACTAACAAACGAATACAACATTCTTCCCGCTAAAAACTGATCAGAAAAAACTGAAAATGTTTGTCAATACAATTTGACAATGGTCTAATTTATATATCAATATTCCTAACAATTATATGATCTTGGAAGTTTTATAGACCCCATGTTACCCGATGAGAGATTTTTTGTTACTTACCTGAGTTAAGTTCAAATTATTAGGGTTAACGGCCTATCGTGCCTCACCATGGTAGACAAAACTGGCTTGCGACTTGTCTCTTGAGTTCTGCCAAATCGGAATTACCTATTTTTGTTTTTCAAGAAAAGAGCTAAAATCTTCCTGAGATAAAAAAAAATATTTGCAAAGTTTCATAGAGGTTGATCAGCATTTTAAGAGTCATCCATAAACAGACGAAAAGTTTCGAGTTTAATTTAATGGCTTCAAAAATATATATTTTATCTATTCCCTAGTGATTCTCATCAGAAAATTGAATCTGATCGTAGTAAATTTTATATGACTCATTTTTTTTATAATATATACTGAACATTACTATTTAATGTTAAGACAACAATTTCCCGGTTCTAAATATCATTCTAGTTCAATACTTGATTGAAAATACCAATCAATTTGGATTTAAAAGTGAAACCTTCTTATACTCATGTCTCTATATTTAAATTATTCTCTATAAAATATTATTCGAGTGATTGTTTCCTCCAGGCAGACCCGGAGAACACTACTAAATCACTTGAAAATAGAGCGATATATCAATTTATTCTATATATTAAACACACACATTTGAAATGCGTATTTATATTAAAATAATTTTAAATCTGTGGGTCATGTTTTAGGGATCGCCTTGTGAGATGGACCTGAGCGAATATTTGGAAAACAAGCTGACCAACTTGCGCAGCAGTTCAACGAGACATCAGAATACGTTCCACGATTTTGATTATGAAAAGATGTGTCAAGCCATGTTAAATAAGGCCGATAGCTTAGAGGTGTTAATAATGGATATAGGCAAGTTGTTGATACTCATTGCTAATAAGGGATACAACCTCGAAGAAATATTGAAGAAAATAAGTCCGGGAGGGCGCAATATGGTGGAGGAACTTATCACGCGCTACAACATCCATATGGGCCCTGTCACACATCGAACCCCGCCTGATGCCGTCACTCTGAGAAGGGTGGCTACTATGATGCCGTTTGGTATGGCCATTATCATGAAAATTTTTTCTGAAAAGCCCATTGGAGTCTGCCCGCCTGAACTTCCCACCTGGTTGGCCTTCTCTTATGCCATAGCACTGTTTCCCTGTGGCCTCAACCAGAGAGAGGCTCTCCTCTTGATACGGTGGGGTCAGTGGCATGAGTCCTATGCCGCCGTCATCCGACCTAAGGGAAGCCCAAAGAACCAGTTAGCTAACTGGAGGTGGAGATTATTTCCCGACCCCCTAAGAAGAGAGTTTCTTGCCGAGCTCACTGACCCTAATGTCCCTCTGACCGCCACCCAGGCAGAATTGGATGAGCTAAACCCGAGGTACTTCAGCCCGGAGATTCGGGACGCCATTAAGCGGGCATTGGACTGGTCCACTGCAGAATGCGCCAAGGAGAACTCTCAAGCCGAGAGCTCTAAGAACTCTTTCTCGGCTGAACTATCTCCACCCGGACCCACTCATCCTACTCTTCCTCAGTACAAGGGACCCTCTCAACCTACATCTCCTCAGGCCGAAGAACCCACTCAACCTACTCCTCCTCAGGCCGAGGGACCCACTCAACCTACTCCTCCTCAGGCCGAGGGACCCACTCAACCTACTCCTCCTCAGGCCGAGGGACCTACTCAACTTACTCCTCCTCAGGCCGAGGGACCCACTCAACCTACTCCTCCTCAGTCCGAGGGACCCACCCAACCTACTCCTCCTCAGTCCGAGGGACCCACCCAACCTACTCCTCCTCAGGCCGAGGGACCCACTCAACCTACTCCTCCTCAGGCCGAAGAACCCACTCAACCTACTCCTCCTCAGGCCGAAGAATCTACTCAATCTACTCCTTCTCAGGCCGAGGGACCCACTCAATCTACTCCTCCACAATGCAAGGTACCCACTCAACCTACTCCTCCTCAGACCGAGGGACCCACTCAACCTACTCCCAAGGACAAGAAGTCCCACAAAAACTGACTCATCTATCAGATACTCCTATAGAACAGTAGAGCTCGGACCAAATAGTCCTTACCTCCTTTTTTTTTTGTGAATATTTTGTATTTAGTCAATAGCAACTAAATATATACATATTTTATTGTCTAATACTTTCTCACAGTTGTTTTTAAAAGGTCTTAATAAAGACATTTATTAATAAAGTTTTATTGTCCTTATTATCAAATTTTACAATGGGTCTCAAAGCTATAATACTCAGTCCTATTACAGGCGTGTAGCGACATCCAGAAATTCCGCAGTATCATATAAGTACGGCAGTAGTGAATCTCATAGACCTTCCATGTGCACTCTTTATATCACATTTCAGCTATCTGTTGAAAAACTCGAGGTTGATAAAGTTAACAGAAGAATATTACTACTGACAGGGAATTTACTTTTTATATAAAAAAAAATATCAAACTGACAAAAGTTACTATTACGGTGTTCGCGTGTATACTTAACTTAAATCTTATAAGTTAAAGTGTTTGAGTTCTTCTCCAGGAGACGTTTTAGAATAAAACAAAGACTTGACTTGAATTAGAGTTTAGAATTTTTTAATCTACTACAAACAACAAAACAAAATAATTTTGAATTTTACATACATTCCACTGAATACCACTTTTAATTTACATCACAAAACAAGAAAATATTATTATTAACAACACTGTTGCCGAAATAAGAAAAAATAAACATATAAACTAATAATCAATGAATATATCTACAAATTAATAAAGCACAATAAAAATAATGATTTTAACCAAACATACGGGTAATCACACAAGAATGCAATATACTAGGGCCTAAAGTAAGAGTAACTTAATACACAGAAAAGCGTACACTCAAGAGTACAACACCAACAACAAAAAGGAAGTCAATAAAACCTCACGATTTGTAAAATAAAAACTACTTATCTTTATTGTAGCGTTGGTAGGGATCGGACTGGGTCACAGGGATGCGAAGAGATCATCAGACACGAAAATACACGAAGAAAACACTAAGCGTCTCCACACTGTCCCCCTGCGTTCACGTAGCCTCTTATAAACAAATATGGTCACATTCGTCCAATGAGAAGGCGTTAGAGATTGGTTCACTAACAAACGAAACCAACATTCTTCCCGCTAAAAACTGCAAATGTTTGTGACAATAATTTGACAAAACGACCTTCGACTAGGTTTATGTAAATATGTATGAGGAAGTTCGACTGTTACAATTGTGCTATAGCCCAGTTTTATTGCTTACACTCACTGATAAAGTTGGACTTTTATAGAGTTGAGGATAATCAGAGCTATTTATTCTTTTGGAAAAAAGTGCCCATTGCGGGATATATTTGCCTTAATATTCACTCCACTCGTTCTGCATCTTTCCCGGGGAAGTTCAAACTTCATAGAAAGTTAGCTGAGTAAAGCAACGATATTGTCATGTAGAAAATTAGGAAAGACAAACTTCAGGATGACACAACAAATTAGAGCCACAAACTAAAATTTATGAAATACAAGAGAAGCAACAAAGAAAGTGTTGAGGGTTTATGAACAAGAATCCTCACGCCACTTCGCGCCTGGCGGCGCCACTGGAAGACGGCGGTTGAGTTTCGGTTTTGGCTGCACGGGGGGAAAGGATCTTCGCTTCTGGGTGTGTGTGTTCTCCTTACGTTCCGTGTTTCATATAAAACCGGTACCAAGGGAGCATCGACGACTTCGAGTGGATTATTACCCTTAATTACTCTCTGGGTGTATTACACCCAGTAAAATACTAAACTGTAAATAATAAATATAGCAGCTTGAGTGTCTCGGTAAATTAATTATTTGTGGTAAAGCATAGATAGGATGAATTTCAAAAATATACATTTAACTTTTTCGTAATTAGATAAGCTGAGTGGTTTACACCTAGCGCGAGTGTTTACGTAACACTTTTTGCAGGCCGTGAGTGACAGCTCGCCTATATTTTTTAGGTTTCAGATTCAGTCGGATGTATTTCCGTTGACTTTCTTCACATATTCTTTGTTTGCTTTTTATTCCTAGCTCTCCAAAAACTATCCTTTGCTATTAGTTTTTTTTTAATATTTCATGGATACTTCAAATCTCTCTAATTCTGAATCCGAACATGAAGTTGTTGGTGGTACATCGGATATATCTTATGATAAAAATACCGAAATATATAGCTACCATGATTCTGAATCCGAGTTGGAATCTGAAAACGAAGAATTTGGTTAATCACGCCCTGTGGCTAGCTATAGTTGACCAGGAAATTCCATGCTGAAGTCGAGGCTGGCCATAGATGTTGGATTGTGGTGGGTAAGCCTATCAGGAAATCTGTCTGTACCCTCTGTCAAAGAAATGCTGGTCAGATGAAGAGCAAGTGTAAACACTGTGGTTCTAATACTTTCACTACAAGTAACTTTAATCACAATTAAAGTGTAAACATAAAAGACAAGATTGAAAGGACTGAAATTGAAAAACAATGGATTATGATCTGTCTGAGGTTGGACGGTGAAATGCGAGTGTGTATGATCTTTGCTTATTTGCCACCAAACGAACAGTATTTGACCAACTGCAAAAATTTACTCGACCAAATAGAAGGGAAAATAGTTGAAGGATATGAGGTTTTACTGGCTGGTGACCTGAATACACGAACGGGTGCATTGGGAATTCTTCATAATACATTATACCTTCCTTGCTACTTAACTACTAGACGCACTTCTAAAGATCCTGTAATATCTGCATTCAGAACAATTCATAGATAGATTGAATAATAATACTCTTACAATTTTGAACGGCAGAACAAGGGGTGACAGAAGTGGTAACTACACATATATATCAGCACGGTGATCCTCGGTGGTAGACTACTGTATTGTCTCCCATGGGCTGTTAGGTTACGTACATGACCTATACATCGAGGGATTACCACACTCAGATCACTTACCTCTAATTATAAAAATGGATATGAGTTGGGGACCGAAACAAGTGACGAACCCGACTTCACGGGTAAAGAAAAAATATATATGGTTACCCGAAAGAGTAACGCTATTTGTAGAGGACTTAGGAGGAGCTTATGGATTTTGGAATAACTCGATTGAGAATATAATGAACAACATGGTTAATCAGATCAAAAGCGCAATGGTACAAAATGGTATGCAAATTGAAATAAAAGCGAATAACTCACTGTCGAAGCCTTGGTTTGATCATGAGTGCTACATAGCGAAAAAGATTATGAAAGCAACTCTGACAAAATATATTAAATCTAATAGGGATCTAGATCGTTTGGATTATGTTAAAACAAGGAACAAATATACATAGATTTTTAACAATAAAAAGAAAAAATATTTTTGTGAAATACAAGAAAAATTAAATAATACATAGGATTCAAGTGAATTCTGGAAAACAATAGCTCGCTTCAGAAAAAGAAACTATACACAGGGCAATATCTCAATATCAGACTGGCAGCAATTTTACAATAAACTCCTGGATACAGAATCAATACCAGATTACGAACCCGTTACTATGACCTTCCTAAATACAGATAATGAGCTAACTAAATGCATAACTCTTAATGAAATAAGCAAAGAAATTTCTCGAATAAGGCATGGCAAGGCGACTGGTTTTGACGACATAATGAATGAAGCAATAAAGGCCCTCCCAAAAGATTATCTAATTTCCTTAAAGGATATATTCAATAGAATTTTGAGAACGTCTGAATTTCCGACAACATGGTTGAAATCAGTTATTCAACCAATTTTTAAGAATGGTGATCCAGACGACCTCTTTAACTATCGAGGCATTGCGCTCTTAAGCAATATAGCAAAATTATTTACATCAATACTCAAATCTCGTCTAGGCAGTTGGATCGAAAGGAGAAATATAGTTCCTGAGAACCAGGCGGGATTCAGGGCTGCCCACTCTTGTCAAGACCATATATTCACTCTATTATCCCTGATTCAAATGACTCTAAGTCGAAAGAGAAGAAAATGCTACATGTTCTTCGTGGATTTGAAAAAAGCCTTCGACACAGTGCCCCACTCATTATTATGGAGAAACCTGGTAGATGTAGGTCTCAACCACCGTTTTGTTAACTTAATTAAAGATTATTACACAAACATGACAGCGGTAGTGCGATGGAATAATTCATTCACTGCGCCAATAAAGGTGCGTTCGGGAGTTTTACAAGGGGAGCCGATGTCGCCTTATTTATCTATACTTTTTATAAATGATTTAATCGGTCTCTACAATAATTCAGATTTACCGGGAATATATCTCCCAAATTATGGATATGTTCATATTCTACTATACGCAGATGATATTGTCTTGATTGGAGAATCCAAAAATAACCTTCAAATAAAAATCAATATGCTAAGAAAATATTTTGAAACAAATTTATTAACCCTGAATGAAAATAAGTCAAAAATTGTAGTTTTCAGAAACGGCGGTCGATTAGCACAAAATGACAAATGGTTTTGGGGTGAGCGGCAACTGTCTGTTACTACGAAATATCTATACTTGGGATATCCGCTTACAAGTGCAAATTCACTAAACAAGGTAGCGTCACACTACAAGGGCAAAGCCCTGGCAGCAATTGGCGCTGTGTGGCAAGTTCTGACAAAATCCAAGATGAACTCTCTAAATGCGGCAATGAGATTACTTGATTCGACGGTCTTACCTCACATGCTGTACGCCGCACCCTGCTGGGCACTCAACCAAGTAAAGGTAGTTGATCAGGTTCAGAATATTTTCCTAAGACGCTACCTAAATTTACCAAAGTATACTCCGGGCTTTATGCTAAGAATGGAGTGTGGACGAGTATCACAGGAAGTTATCATAACTAAACAGGTCCTGAGATTTTGGGTGAGGATTATGAAAATGGAAGAGAGTAGGTTGCCCCGGGCATGTTTGTCACACCTCTGGACATTACACAGCAATCAAAGGGCTGGTTTAACCTTTGTCGAAAATCTGTCAACCATTTTAGACTCAAACGGTTTTTCGTTCCTGAAGGGTTGTCCGGATTACACTGCAATACTGACTGAAATCCCTGCTATTATTCGAATAGCAACCGAACAAAGCATCCAAAACGACATGACGAAAATCCTAAATACTTCACATTACAGTCACTTCAAATACCTAAAAAATTCAATAACAGCAGAACGATATTTATTCACAACTATTCCTCTAGCAATTAAACGATTTTTTGCACAACTGAGACTCCTATGGACGATCTTCCCAGAAAATCGTTCAAATCGCTGGAAAATTGATTTGACTCTAACTTGCGATCTGTGTAAAAACAGAATCCAAAACGAAATTATGCATATAATATTTGGATGCTCTTGCTTAGAGAAACAGAGGAAAGAAATTTTGGGTGACTTACCCTGGTCTCAACCTGACTGCCAACAAATTTGCCGCTGGATGAACACACTGATGGTTGATCAGGATCTCTCCCTCGGTTTATATAAATTCTACAAGGCCGCAGTCAATGTCCGTTGGAGAACAATGGATGCGCCGAATGTCGTGGTTTGCTTGGAGGAAGAAAACGAAGATTGAATGCGGCCGATTCCACACTAGCCCTCTCAATGATATCCTAACCTTGACATATTCTAAACATTGGTACTTTAATTTAAATATTTAATCATGTATGGTTCCTTTTGCTCTATATGTTTATTTTTTGTATATATGATTATATTTATTTTTGTTTGTTTTTTCTTTCGTCTCTTTTTTCTTTTTCCTTATTACTTCTTGTATTCTAGTTTTTACTTTTGAAATATCTTCCTTTGCTAAATCCTGTAGAGGGGAATCATGTATAGGGCTGGATGCCCCAATAAAAAGGCTTATGTGTGTGTGTGTAAACAAGTTGTTAAAATTATTATTTAGTAGCTATTTAGACACAAAAAATGTTTTATTTTAAATTTTTATAGATTTTAAAGAATCAAACACAATGGATATTTTCAGTTGATATACTGTGGTGTGTCGATTTATTAAGTCCAGCAATGGCTCAGAAAAGTATTTCAAAGTTAGTAATTTATTAGTAATATTTATTTATTTATCAGTTGCAAACAAGACACGCTATATCCGATCTGGATAATTTCGCGTGAAACTATGTACAATAATTCATATTGCAGTAGAGTAGGTAACAGAATTGTCAAAAAGAAAATAAACAATTAAGAAAAAGAGCATTGGATAAACATATTCATTAAACAAATAAGCAACAACATAAGCAGATAGAAGATATCGCAAGGTAGTTATTTACAGTATGTTAAGAAATGATGGGAGTTGAATTAATGAAGTTGTCTGTTATAATTGGTAGCATGGCTCTCCACGAAAGTAGATCAAGTTGAGCTATTTACAATGAGTTATGTTCTAAAGTAACTTATTAATTATTTACATTGATACAAGTCGCTTAGTAGCATAGTTCCTCAATCTGCATGAAGCTGTCTATTTATAATAAAAAGTCTACAGAATCTATGAAATTTCGTATATATTTCCCTACTATAAACCATTTGACTCGGGTAGGTTCAGTTTTAATGTCCATGCATACAAAGTTCAAAACAACAACTCACCCGTGCAGTCACGCTCCGCCGCGGCACGTGGGAAAACATCCAATGTTCCCAGCACAGGTTCTTTCCATCTTGCTCTGCTGTCTTAGGTTTGACACCAGTGGACATGAGTTCAGAATGTGTTCGGGGGTTTCTTCTTTCGCTCCACAAGAGCATCTTGGCGAATCTATTTTTCTAATTCTGAAGAGATATGATTTGAAGTTACCATTACCGTAAAGAATTGAACATTGTAGAAATTTGGTTTGACATTTTTTTTATTTTTGAGGAGAAGAAAAAAACGTTTAAAATTATTGTTGGATTCTTCATAGTATTCCTGTAATTTTCTTTCATTATAGTTAGCAATTTATTTTCTACTTGATAAATTAAATTTATTGTAGCCTATTTCATTTTTCAATATGTTGGATTCTATGTAATCTATGAGTTTTGGTATTTGTGTTAATATATGTGTACAGTTTGACGATGTTGTGGTATAGGCCTGTATGTAGTGTTTTATAATATTATACTGCAGGGAATTTAGTTTGTCTTTGGCTTTCTTGCTTATAAATGGGAATCATAATGTTTGACCATTTGTTATTGTACTTAGGATTATTGTTTTGTATGAAGTTCATTTTCGTCTGCATTCTAGACCCCATGCTTTCTTTATTAAACTGAGTAGGTAACCGCTAGTTTTGTCGACGTTTTCATTAATGTTTGGCATGAAGTCCAGCTTGTTCCTACTTCGATGATTTTTCAAGGTCTGTCCCAAGACCTTAAGGGTTTCGACAGGTCTACCTACAGGGTGATCCAAAAGTCCCGCACAACTTTAAAAATTAATAACTCCGCGAATATTTGCGCTAGAGCAATGAGGTAAACACCATTGTGTTCAGGATGCAATGGGATTTTTTATGGCAAATAATGAAAAATTCGAAATTGATTTTAGTTACAACTTTATTCGCTAGATGGCGCTCTACCAGAATCAGAGATTCAGTGGCCAAATTGTTTAATAAATTGAAAAATATAACTGAACGATACGTATTTTTTCTGTTTGAATACCAGGAAAGAGCCCTAACAATATCAAATGATAAATTAATAAAACACCATTTCGCCAAAAGTTAGAAGAAATGGTTGACGATTTTTAAATACAATCTGAGATATGTAAAATAGGTATATGCAAATTAAAACATGTAGCAAAAAATATTTATATTTTAGATGGATTTTTGTGAAATAAATTGAAAATGTTTGAAAATAACTACTGATATCAATACACGATTTTTGAAATGTTAATATAGTACCAAAATTTCTTGACTAATTGTCGACACTTGACTATTTAACTGGATATTTGTCATGATCCAAAAATGAAATATAGAGGGGAGTGACAAAATATATTTGTCGTACTTTATTCCAAATATCCTATGGGTTTGTCAAATGTTATCATTGTTTATTATACTGTACATAATTTTGAAAATGTATCCCCTCAAAAAAAATCATTTTTAAATCGACTTTTGCGTTGAAAAACGTGGTAGTAAAATCATTTTGTATTATTTTTTGCGCAAAATATCTAAAGTTGGGGGGGGATACAGAGATTATTCCTTATGCTATTTCTTCTAATGAGCGAAAAGCGATAAACTAAACATAAGGGGTAAAATTGTGTATACCAGTGTTATTCGAGAAGTTATAACACTTTGGCCTGCACGACATAATATAAAAATGTGGGCAAATGACAAACAAAAAATTACTGTTTACAGAAAAAAAAGAGTCAAGATGTGAGGACAGCATTTATTATTCCCATAACCCAAAACAAAGAGCTGCAAAATATAACACATGAGGTAACTGCCTTCTCTCTTGTATTAGGTCACAATCCTTGCTCAATGTGGCGCCCTTCATTCTCAAACACCGCCTGCAGACGATAGATGACAGAATGGTTACAATTAAATAGTTGAAATTTATAAAACGTGTCATCTGATAGAAGCCTTCAACATGGGCAATGTGGTAGGCCGTCATCGATAAAAACGCGACTTAATGTACCCCCATAACCGAAATTGTAAGGCGTCAAGTCTGGTGATATTGGAGGCCACTGGTATATAAAGTGGCGACTTATCAACGAATTCCACCGAACGTATCCTTCAGCAATTGTTTGGCACCGCGGGAGATAGGAGGAGGTCCTCCATCTTGCATGAATGTTATTTCGCTTAGTGCTTGTCTGTCCTGCAATATGGGAATAACCTTTTCTCTCAAAAGTTGAACATAACGTTCACCAGTTACAAAAACGGTTTTAAAAGTTCTTCCATTGATTTTTTCAAAGAAAAATGGCCCAATAAAAAAAAAAGAAGTGAACCCACACAAAACTGTAACTCTGTGCTGATGAAGTGGTATTTCTGTAAAAATCCTAGGGTTTTCTGTTGCCAAAATGAGGCAGTTTTGAATGTTAAATTCTCCCTTTAGATAAAAGTGAGCATCATCTGTTCTTAGAACATTTGACAGCCAGTTTTCATCAATATCAATTTGCCGGAAAACCCATGCAGCGAATTCTTGACGCTTCTCAAAATCGCTGACTTTCAACTCGTGAAAACTTTGAATTTTGTTAGGATATTTTTATAGAAAAATTCTAAATGTGTGTTCTCTCCAAACTGTTCCATACGAAATCCCCGTTTGTCGAGAAACTTCTCCATACGTGGATAACGTTTCAATAGCTTCAGCATTCTGCAAAACCGTAACAGCCAATGACTTGCATGTCGATGGTCTTCCACTCCGAGGTTTTGCTTCCAGAGATCCAGTTTCCTCAAAACTTTTAATCAATCGCTTTAGAGAGTAGCAACTCATTGGTCCTTTACCGCTTCGAATATCTTTAAAGGAACGAAACGCTCGTAAAGCTTCAGGGCTGATTCTGAATCACAATTGAAAAAATTCACCAAGAGTGCTTTATCCTGTAGTGACGGCATTCCAGGGGGAAGGGGAGAAGTTCGACCACACCTCCTTGCAGTCCCCCCTGGACCCTTGGATTATTTGACCAAATTCTAGCTCGTTTCCAATATGACTAACGTTGCAACGGCACCCATTTTCAAATGAATAGCAAAACTGATATCTCCAGTAATGCTACCGCGTCCGGTGTAACCGCCGCGTCAGGAGCTGCAGCTCGAGCTCATGATGAGAAATCTACTACGAGGACACAATTCAATCTACTACAACTCAATATAAATGGTACCCAGAGGAAAATAAAGAGCTGACTTGTCTTCTCTGTGACAACAATGTACATATTAATTGTCCTCAGGAGACAAAATTGAATCAGAATCTGAGATTCAATATCAAAAAGATTATACAACACTACGAATGGACAGACCGGGAAAATTTGGAGAAGGACTTGCCGTTTTGATTAAAACTCTAGAAATCAAATTTAAGGAAATCGCCTATAATCAGAGTAAGCCTAGAGAAAGCACGACTGAAGCTCAGGCAATAGAAATCTATCTTACAGATAAAACAATCCCAATCATAAATGTTTATCACCACGATAATACTAGCATCAATACAGGCCTGATAGAGACATTAAATGAAGCGTCTTCGGATATCGCAATCATACTTGGTGATTTTAACGCCGAAAGACCAACTTGGGGATCACCTGTCCAGGATAACAAAGGTCAGCAGGTTGAGGACATGCTAACCGACCTCGACCTTACGCCGATTAAATAACGAAAAGAACACCTATCTATCCAAGTCCACAGGCACAGAATCCGCAATAGACATCACAGCGATAAATTACAACATCGCACCCACAACACAATGGAAAATTCTGAAAAGTGCAATCAGTGACCACAGACCAATTTTAACAACCCTAAAATTCAAAATTGAGAATTTTCAACAGAATAAAAGAACACTGGAAAAAAATTTACAGAAAAGCTTGGAGAACTGTGCAACGAAGAATTAAATCACAGAACGATTAACAAAAAATTGGAAAAATTCTCTTTGAACATATCCAAAGCTGCAAAAGTATCGATACCTAGAGGTAGACGTAAAGACCTGTGAATACTTTACTGGAAGGACCACAATATCGAGGCAATGATTGCAGAGAGAGACAATAAAAATGAACTTCTTAAAACAAATAAAACAGAAGAAATCATAAAGGAACTCATTGAAATTAGTCACAAAATAGAACAAGAAATTTGGGTATTCAAACAAGAAAAATGGGCAGAATTCTGCGAAAAAAATGGATCCAAAAAAGGAAAGCCATCACTGGAATATAATTAGTGTTATAAAACAATCAAAACCAACACTAATCCTCCAATACTCAAACTGATATGAACAGTGAGAACGAACAAACAGATGGCTGACATAATTGCTGAATATCTTTCAAGCACTTCCAGACTCAGCTATACGAATGAAGGCAGGACTCTAAAAATAATATAAACAAGTTAGTTAAACAAGAGCAAGAAATTACCATCAACAAGATATTTACTCGAGAGACTTCACACTGAATGAGCTAAATTCATCAATAAGAAAGTTAAATCCAATATGTCACCTGGAGATGCTCTAATCTTTGGTCAAATGATTAAACACTTTGGAGACGAAGCTAAAAATCAACTCCTACGAATACTGAACATTTCATGGAAAACTGGTAAACTACCAAAGAATTGGAAGATATCAATTATAGTGCCAATACTGAAACCAAACAAAGATGCTAAGGAATGCAAGAACTATCGGCCAATTGCTCTTACCAGCATACTTTGTAAAATAACAGAATGAATAATCCACTCTAGGCTCATAGTCTGGCTCACTAACAATAATAAAATAAACTTCTACCAAACTGCCTAAAGATCCAGACACTGTACAACTGATAAACTTTTCTACTTCTGTCAATCAATAATAGATTTCTAGGAAAAACCGCATAAAGAAGACAAAGGCCGTATTCCTGGATATGACCTCAGCTTTTGATCGAGTGTAGAAATTATTTGAAAGTCTGCACAACATCGGAGTAAGGGGAAAAACCTTAATCTGGATTGCAGACTTCTTAAGGGGAAGAAGGATAAAGGTTCGGGTCAATGGAACATTTTCCAAGAACCGAAGATCATGGGCTGGTGTACTTCAGGGATCTGTGCTCAGTCCTCTACTCTTCTCGCTATATACGAGGGCCATCCAATAAATAAGTTTCCCTATTTTTTTTTCTGCGAACGAAACGTTGTAAAAATTAGTTAGCATAGAAGAAATGGTCACTAGGATGCGTTGGAAGCTGGTGACCTTCAAAATCACGCTACTCGTACGCGCAAGTTCGTAGCGCTTCAGTTTCCATGGAGCTACCACTGGTGAACGTGTCCACTTGCGAACTCCGTTCTGTAATTCGTTTTTTTCACGGCGAAAAATTAAACTGCGGTCAATATTCATTGCAAATCAGTGTCAGTGTATGGTGAAGAATGTATGAGCATCCAAATGGTTCGCCGATGGCGTTCATGGTTCTTAGAAGGACGGCAAAACGTGCATGATGACGAGCGAAGTGATAGCCCCGTTACTGCTACGGACAATGCAGCCGTTGCTGCTGTTCGGAATGTGGTGGAAGCAGATCGTCGCGTCACCATTGACGAAATAATGATTCGAATGCCTCCTGGAATCGAAATTAGACGCTCTTCGATTGGAACAATCATGTCAGATGTTTTGAATTTTCGCAAAGTCTACGCAAGATGGGTCCCGCGTTTGCTCTTGGAAAACACAAGCAACAACGGATGGAGGCAGCCCGAGCTTTCCTGGAAATGCATCAAAGAGATGGAGATCAACTTTTTCCCCGTATTGTCACTGGAGATGAAAGCTGGGTGCATCTTTCAACTCCAGAAACAAAACGACAAAGCATGGTGTGGAAGAAGCCTGAGGAAAGTGCACCAAAAAAGGCGAAGGTCACAATCTCTGCAGGAAAAGTTATGGCTATGGAAAACTTCAAATGGGAAATTTTCACACATCCACCTTATTCTCCGGAACTTGCCCCAAGCGACTTCCATCTTTATCCAGCACTCAAGTGGCACATTAGAGGCAAGCACTTTGCGAATGATGAAGTGCAGGCGGAGGCGAACCACTGGCTACGAAGACAGGACACGGCTTGGTACAACAGTGGTATCTAAAAATCGCTACAACGGTACCAAAAATGTTTAGACAGAAATGGTGATTATTTAGAGAGGTAGTCTATGAGTTGTATAATGAAAATAAAATAACTGCATAATTGTAAATAATGTGGTTTATTTGTTAAAAAATAGGGAAACTTATTTATTGGATGGCCCTCGTATTAACCGTTGTTTATGTAAATAGATGAATATTATTTGTATTATTTAAAGCCTCATTATGTAAAAATATATGTATATATAAATTGGACATTTGTTGTTGGCCATGGTCAAGTTTGAGCTCTTGTACGTCTAATTACGACACAACAAAAGTAGCGACGAGGATGCGCGATCTACAGAGCCAGTAAAAAGCTGAGGAAAACGGTGTCTATGCAAGTATAACAACTACATTATTAATAGGCTAATCCCTTAATAGAATGTTAAAAAATCAATAAGCTTGAGGGATTAGTATCTTTAGTAAATAAATTTATTTCAAGCTTTCGGGCTCAACCGCCCTTCGACAGGAAAATTTTCCTGTCGAAGGGCGGTTGAGCCCGAAAGCTTGAAATAAATTTATTTACTAAAGATACTCATCCTCAAGCTTATTGATTTTTTAACATAACAACTACATCTTTTAAACAAATCTGACTCTCGGATTATGGAGAGGAAAAATAGGAAAATGAGTTAAGATTACATCTTTTAAACTATCTGGATCAAGAAAACAAAGGAGTAGAAAAGATCAGCATGACAAGTTCAAAGTTAATAGTACCTTTTAGATGATATAGCCCAGTGGAGGACACTTCGATCTTTTTGTACAAAAATTTGAGGCTTACTTTTTGGCATCTGAAGGAGGAGATTAAAGTGCTGATTTTTACCTCGCTACCAGATTCTGAAACTTTGAAGCAGGGAAACGACATTTTCTTCCTGGTCTAATGAAAGATCAACCCTATGATACTATCATTCAAAGAATTAAGCTGCATTTGGATCCAAAGAAGAAAGTGATACCACAGCGGTGTAGATTTTTAAAGAGAATTCAACGGGAAGGAGAATCAATTTCGGAATATCTTAGAGAATTGAAACATTTGGCAATAAATTGTAATTTCGTCCATATGTTGGGAACCATGATGCGAGACCGTTTTGTGGCTGGAATCAAGTCGGAAATCCTGCAAAAGAAGCTACTACAAGAGGACGACGATGTCACCCTGGATAAAGTTTTTGCAGTGGCGATCGCGTTCGAATTGGCGGAGATAAATACAAGAGAATTACAAGATAAATTAGTGGCCAAGATATCCCCTGTGAATTGAAAGGATAAAAAGGGCGAGTATAAATAGTACGGCGCAGTATAGACCTTTCAGGCAAAGTGGCAAAGGCAAAATAGTGTGTCATAGATGTGGTGAAAGACATTCACACGTGGCATCTGTTTTACCTCATAGAACAAAGACTTGTTTTAAAATGTAATAAACTGGGTCATTTAAGTAGGGTCTGCAAAGCTAGTAAAAGAATGTGGGGATGTAAATTTGTACAAGAGGACTCTATATATTCTGTACAGGGCGAAACTGATGCCACAATAAATTTAACAGTAGGTGAATATTCTTTGTGTTTTACAATAGATACAGGAACTCCAGTTACGTTAATACCTAAAGATATTTATAAGAATTTTTGGCAAGGTAAAAGATTATTTCCAACAAATTTAAGATTAAAATCCTTTTGTGGTAAATCAATAGAGATTATAGATCAAAGAAATGATTTTGTAAAAGAAGCCAACCAATATTTACGATTAATAGTTGTAAATGAAAAAATCCAGGTAATTTTATTAGGAAGAGAATGGCTTAAACAGTTGAAACTTGATTATTCTATATTGTTTAGCATTAAAATTTTAAATAATGAATATAATAGAAATATATTTAAATATATAAAAATTTGATGGATAGGTATGCAGATTTGTTTAACAAAGATTTGGGCTGTCTAAAGGACGTTAGAATAAATTTTAATTTAAAAAAGGATGTGACTCCTGTGTTTTGTAAGGCCAGAAGTTTACCTTTCTCTCTAAAAAACAAAGTAGAGAATGAAATTGATTGTTTAGTGAATTCTTGCATTTTATAACCTATAGTTCATGCATATTGGACCGCTCCAATAGTACCGGCATCAAAAAAGGATGGTAGTGTAAGGATATGTGGTGATTTTAGATGTACAGCTAATAAAGCAATATAATTAGATAAGTATCCCATTCCATCGATCGATGAGATCTTTTCAAAATTATCTACAAGCACCGTACTTTCGACTCTAGACCTATCACAGGCTTACTTACAAGTAATGTTAGCGGAAGGAGCCAAAGCTGTTGTTGATATAAACACAACAAAGAGGTTGTTTTCTTATAAAAGACTACCATATGACGTAGCGGTAGCACCAAATAGATTTCAGAGGATTATGGAAGGCCTATTTTCTGATTTGCCAGGTGTGGCCTGCTACATAGATGATATTTTGGTTGCAGGAAAAGACTTTGAAGATCATGAACAAAAGTTGGATCTAGTGTTTAAATGATTGCTAGAAAAAGGTTTAAAGTTAAACAGATATAAATGTAAATTTAAAAAGAAATCGGTGGAATATTTAGGGTTTAAAATGGATAAATATGGACTGCATCCCTTATAAAATAAAATTAAAGCAGTGATAGAGAGGCGCTTGAACCTAAAGAATGTTTCGCAATTGAGATCTTTCATAGGACTCTTAATTTATTATTATAGATTAATAAAGAATATAGCAAACATTTTAGCGCTATTCTATCAACTTTTGAATAAAAATTGTAGATGGAATTGGACGAAAAAATATCGAATGTTATTTTAAAAATGTAAATCATTATTAATGGAATATGGACTAGGCGTAATTCTGAGTCATAGAAATGATAGAAAGGAAGAATTCCATATAGCTTTTGTTTCTAGAACATTAACTGAAGCGGAAAAACGTTTCTCTCAACTAGAAAAGAAAGCGTTGAGCATAACTTTTGGCGTTGAGAAATTCAGACAATACTTACTGGGACGAAAATTTGTATTGGTCACAGACAACAGACCCTTAATTCATATATTTTCACCTCATAAACCAATTCCCATATGTGCATCATCTAGAATTAAAATATGGTCCTTAAAATTAGCTGCATTCAATTATACTGTGGAATTTCGAAAAACTAGTGATAATTCCAATGTTGACGCATTGTCACGTCTAGAATCGAGTGTCAGGGAGTCTCTTGATGAAGACCAGGTACTTCTTCTTAGGAAGTCGAATGAGGTACCGTTCTCTTTTATGGAGGTGGCTAATGAGACGCCCCAAGATAAAATACTGTCTATAGTATTAAGGAATGTTAGAGAAGGCAACTGTGTGTGTGGAAATTCACAAGGGTACCGAGAGAAAACCCACTAGCTCCTCATTATAAGATCAATGAGGAATTAAGTTTGGAGTTTGGTTGTCTTCAATGGCGTGAAAGAGTGGTAATTCCCCAAAAATTAATATCTTTAATTTTAAATGACTTGCATGAAATACACATGGGGATTGTTAAAATGAAGATGATTGCCAGACGGTATTTTCTGGTGGCCAGGCATAGACAGTAACATCGAGGAGTTAACTAGAGAATGTAGAGTATGCCAAGAATCGGCAAGCATGCCCCCGGCTACCATCTCGGAATGGACTTGGCCCGAAAAACCGTGGCATCGACTTCATCTTGATCTAGCGGGTCCGTTCATGGGAAGAATGTTTTTGGTTCTCGTGGACGCATACTCAAAGTGGATAGAAATTTTTATCATCAAAGATATTACCAGAAAAACGATTATAAGTCATCTTAGAGAAATTCTCGCCAGAATTGGATTGCCCTAATTTTTTGTTACAGATAACGGAAGACAGTTTGTCTCCGGCGAATTCGAGCAATTTACCAAAATGAATGGTATACGGCACACTAAGACCAGTCCGTATAATCCTAGTAAAAATGGTTTAGCTGAGAGATATGTAAGAGAGTTTAAAAACCTTTTGAGAAATAATAATGGGAAGGATGATTTAGAGACGAATCTACAAAGATTCCTATTTGCTCATAGAGCATTCCCCCAAACTGTAATAAAGGAATTCCCCGGCGGAACTGCTAATGAAGAGAAGTTTAAGATCAAGATTCTCGAATTTAATACCAAGATGGGAAATCCGCGAGAGGTATTTCATGAGGCCGTAAGAAGGCAGGAGCAGTTTACTACAGGTTGCGAGGTTTATTTCCGCAACTATGCAACTGGACCTAAACGGTAAAAAGGTACCATTTTGAAATTATTGAGCTACCGTCACTACCTTATAAGTTGCGAGGGCGTCGTGTATAAGGGGCATATCAATCAATTGCGACCTGTGAGAAAGAAACAAGTGGAGACAAGAAATTTGATACTTCCTCGAACATCAGGAGAGAAGCCTGTAGGTGGAATTCAGAAATAAAGTGAAGAGGAGGTTCCAGAGGTTACATCAGGAAACAAGGAGGAGACTGCTTCTGTGCACGTACCCTCTTGCACTCCTATACCAGGGCCTGTTGCTGTGCACGTGCCCTCTTGCACTCCTAAACCGGAGGCTGCCGCTGTGCAAGTGCCCGTCCGCAGTCCTAGACCTCAGAGAGCAAGGAAACCCCTAGACCGACTGGAGTATTATTAAGGGGGGAGATGTGTTGTGTATGTGAATAGATGAAGATTATTTGCATTCTTTAAAGTCTCATTATGTAAGAATATATGTGTATATAAATTGGACATTATTTATTGGCCAAACGAAAAGAATCTGAGGCTCTTTATTGGACACGACAAAAACAACAACGGCATCCCAGAGTAAAATAAATCATCAGAGATAGATAAATATTTTTAAATGAATTAAAATAAATATAATCGATACTGAGAGAGAGTTGAATTTAAAAAAATAGAAAATTATTATTTTCGAAATATAAATAGCTGAGAGGATTCCAGCAAACCGCATCTAAAATATCAGTTTTTTTTTGCTACATGTTTTAATTTGCATATACCTATTTTACATATCTCAGATTGTATTTAAAAATCGTTAACCATTTCTTCTAACTTTTGGCGAAATGGTGTTTTATTAATTTATCATTTGATATTATTAGGGTTCTTTCCTGGTATTCAAAAAGTAAAAATACGTATCGTTCAGTTATATTTTTCAATTTATCAAACAATTTGGCCGCTGAATCGCTGATTCTGGTATGGCGCCATCTAGCGAATAAATTTGTAACTAAAATCAATTTCGAATTTTTCATTATTTGCCATAAAAAATCCCATTGCATCCTGAACACAATGGTGTTTACCGCATTGCTCTAGCGCAAATATTCGCGGAGTTATTAATTTTTAAAGTTGTGCGGGACTTTTGGATCACCCTGTATATTGTTATTATGGAATTTTGTATCATTTTTGCAATTATATAAATATAATATTTTCGTTTTGTCCTTTGATAGCTGTAATTTACTGTTTTCACACCAGGTATTAATTTTTACTAAGTGCATTGATAATTGTTGTCTTTAGTTAGTCATGGCTTTTGTTCCAGCATATTATAGTTATGTTGTCAGCATTGCCAACTGTTTCACTGTTATCATCCAGATTAGTGTTTAATATTTCTTTAATCAGTATGTTCCATAATGTGTGAGATAGTGGTCCTCCTTGTGGACCTCCTTAGAAGTCCACACACATCCATATAGGAAGTCAATAAAGAAGGGCAAAAAGTACAACACCCTAGAATGTTCATTGGGTTCTGATTGACTTCCGCCGATCAGCCGCGCCACGCAGCGGTGGCCATCCGTACTATTTCGAGTCCCCGCTTGTATGTTTGCCGACAACTTGGTCTTTGATCCCAGCAAGCTGGAAGAAGGTATTTCGGCTCCCACAATACTTTCATTGAAATTGGTTTATTTTAGACATTTTATAGCATTTTAATAATTAGAAATAAGCATCTGACAACTTTATAAAATAAGGTTAAACGCTTTTCAAAATAGCATTAATATTTTCTTATATTCCCACTACAAGACGTTTACAAGCTCAACCATTAGCCATTTCCATAATTGTGTCTTTTTTAATAGATTTTTTTTATGCTTAAAGTAAACATCACTCTATAATTAGCATTTACCTCGAGTGCTTTGGTGGTACTCATTCGAGAGAATAGGAACTAATAAATATATTTAATTGTGTATATGTGAGGGTGTAAAATATTATATTAACTAGAACAGTAGCTTGTCACAAGATGGATAAATATCTGAACCAAAATGCTCTAACTTAGATATTGATTTTCAACTTAGAGAAACTATATATATATGAAAAAATAATAGAAAATATATTTAAAATGAGGAAAGCATATCCTGACCAGAAGCACATGTGCTTGTTAGATGCCAGAGCGCCATCTAGTGGAACAGAAATCAACTAAACATTGATTTAACCTGTTCCCTGATATTTGACCAACCCAATTTCTTGGTAAATCAAGAAAAGCCATCCACCAACGCGTTTCGCGCTGTTAGCGCTTGTCAGCGTGGAGCAGGCTGTACCACTGCGACTAAAAATATTTTTGGTCCCAGAGGCTTCTTGAGATACCAAGAAATGGGTATTTGAGGCCAAATCTGCGTAAATACGCTTAAGACATGGAAAAAAAAACAATTGAAAAATAAAAAGGTCAGATGTTGATATTAAAAATAAAGAAAGCATATCCTGACCAGCAGCACATGTGCTTTTTTAGATGGCAGAGCGCCATCTAGTGGAACAGAAATCAACTAAACATTGATTAAACCTGCTCCCTTATATTTGGCCAACCCATATACACAGTCTAGCCATAAATTCTGTTACAAACAATTTTATAAATTGAATGATTAAGAACAAAAACTAATGGAATATAAATACATATTTTATTAGCCAATAGGACATAGAATTTAAATATATACAATCATTCGAATTGTACTCCCTTATTTTTGACACAGGATCTCAAACGTTCGGGCCACTGATCTATGGCGGCACGCACCTTTTCTAAGGGTATTTCTTTCATTGCTCTCACCAATGCTGATTTCAATTGATCATAATTATGATATATTTTAGAGCATACCTTCTCCTCTAAATATACCCACAAACTGTAATCAAGAGGGTTTAAATCAGGGCTTCCAGAGGGCCATTCATTGGCCTCTATGAACTCCCGAACATTCGTCTCCAACCATTGTTGAGTTGACTTAGCTTTGTGAGCAGGAGCTGAATCTTGTTGAAATATCCAATGTTCTCCATTAAACATTTTTGTATTCAGAGGCTTTACTATTTGTTCCAAAATATCTTCTTGATAGTTTTTAGCTGTAGTTTTACCCCTTTGGCACAGAAGTGGAGATCTGTTACACCTTGGTAGCTAACTCCCCACCAAACCATGACAGAAGAAGTATGGTGACTTTTTTCAAGTCTTCTGACTTTCAAAGAAGCTTCTAGAGAGCTACGAGCATATACCCTATCATTCTGACGATTAATCTTTTCCTCGACAGTGAACATTTTCTCGTCTGTGAAAAGGATTCTCTCATGCCACCGACCATCATGCCGCGCCAACAACATTTTTGATCTAACCCTTCTAATATCTCTAAGAGCAGGGGTTATCAAATGACCTGTGCGTCGTTTGAAAGCTCTCAGTCCAAGGTCTTCGTTGATTATCCTGGAAACCGTTCTTGGAGCTAAATTCATCTGCTTTGCTAAGAACTTTTGTTTGCGGTGTGGATTTCGGCGAATTCTTTCGCGAATGGCTTTTATAGCTGCTTGCGTTCGTTGCACGCGCGGTCGACCAGATCTTTCAAGCTCATTAATAGTGCCAGCCTTGTTGAATCTTTCAATGGTTCGATAAACAAATTGACGCGTAATATTCAAATTTTGTAAAAGTTTAAAAATGGATGAAGGACTTTGGCCTACCTTGTGTAAGGCTATTACAGCTATACGGTTTTCTTTAACACCCCAATCCATTATCAAAAAACACATATATTCCGATTTTTTTCTAAACACGTGTGCACGAGATATTCAAATAACAACTTCTGTATTTTGAATACTTCACGCGGTCAAATTAAAATTTTTATCACTGATTTGATTATGTAACAATATTTATGGCTAGACTAAGTATATGTGTCATGTTTTATATAAAATCAAACCCATATGTAACTATAAAATGGCGTCAATAAAACAGATACCCGGGAGAGAAAGGGAGGGTGAGCCGGGAAGGATAGTATAAACTAGCAAACTTAGCGCGCCTTACGTCGCGCTAATAAAAGAAATTAAAGCACATACAATCCTGCCTTCTTCACAGACATAATAACATTTATAAAGAAAATCACACAAACAAAAACGAATATGGGGGATTATTTATTCATAACACTATTATAATCTAATATTCGAAATGAATATTAACTAAATATCGAATAAAGAATATAAATGTTCGTTATTATAAAATATAATAATATAATATAATAATAATAATATAAATAAATAAAATAATAATAATAATAATATAATTATATAAAAATAAATAATATAATAATATAATATAATCAAATAAAAATATACGCATAGGCATATTTAATATAAGCAATATTAAAATAGCCAATTTCTGGCGTAATTAAATATAAAAATGACCTTAACAAAATCAAAACGGTGCTAAAATGAAAAATAAAAAATTAAAAATGAAAAATGTTATTAAAGTGTAAAAAGGCAAGTATGAAAATTATGAATATTATCAAATATTTATATATCAAATTATTTCGTTTTATTTCAATCAATGGCCGAGCGTGTCGCTAACGTCGAGCTTAACGTCGAGCTAAATGCGTATTTTTGCTAACTGCGTTATTTTTAAAAGTTTACATATAATTTTGAAGTTACCTGAATAATTCCGGGACTAAATGTAATATGTATACGAAATATTGTCGTATAAAAGAAAATATTAAGAGAGGAGTTAGGGAACAAACAAACAAACATTTTTTGCGCTTTAATAATAAGACAAGAGAGATTTATAGACATCGGTCATGACGGTCCCTGATTGGACGCGGACGTCCTCCCCTTCTGACGTCACCGATATGATATAAGCTGGGGCTCTGAGCACAGACAGGAGACCAGGAGAGTAGTCCTGTAGTTGAGAGGCCATGCTGCCCAACTGACCAGTGCGATCCCAGGGCACTCCCCCTATAGTCTCACCCTTTCCGGGAACCACCCCTCAACCGAGGTAACCATGATCCTTTCCGTGTGGTCTTCTTTCGTCTTCAGCTTAGTGCGCCTCCAGCCCTGACTGCATGTTGGATAAGGAGCCCACTGTGACGTCGGCTACACTCTTTTTTTTTAACAACATATATAGTTATGTGAAAAAAATAGTACAAATGTGATATTGTACTGGGATAAGGTGCATAAATTATGAAAAAAGGCATCTTCTTATCGTGCAACTGAAAGTTGCTGATGGCTTGCTCCATCTATCGGAATAAATATCTACTATTTTCGTTGATTTTTTTCATTATTCCAGTATTTGGCCAAATATCCATTCTTGATTAATTAAAAAAAAAGCTAACCACGTACGCGGCTGTTGACCCTCATCAGCGTGGTGCAAGCTGTACCTCAACGACCAAAAACTGGTCATTCAGGCATACTGACGCGCACGTGGTTAGACTTTCTTGATTAATCAAGAATGGGTATTTGACCAAATACTGGAATAATTAAAAATCAACGAGAATACTTGATATTTATTCCGATAGATGGCGCAAGCCATCAGCAACTTTCAGTTGCACATCATATTCATATAAAAATAGAATTAAGAAAAAATAACATTCCAATATGATGGAACAGTATATAATCTGATCCACCAAATCAGATAAACGGCATTTGAAGAATGAATAGAAACAGACGATATAAAAGAGACCTCTTAAATTTGTTGATTCACCGCAAATAATAGTTTTACCCGTTTATATGTAGAATGCTCCTTTGTCTTCTCCGTCTTTCTTGTCTCCACTCAATCATATTAGGGTATCAAGTTGTGACCCTTGATGGTGTCCGTTTGACAACCATCATGACTGGGTGAAGTAGAATGCGTCTGCCTTTGTTATTAAGATTGGGAGCACTACTCAGTTGCAGGCCGATGCTCTTTGAAAATTGATTTATTTCATACTATGAGTTACTATAAATTGTTAGACTGGCGAAACCGCTGGGAGGGTTCACCACTGATTAGCCAGGCCCTCCCATTAATTTTTTCATTGCAGTAAGAACGATAGAAAATTTTAATTTCAAAAAAGAATCATAGAATTGTTTTGAATTTTCATAAGAGATGGCGCACTAACGCATCATAATATAATTGTTCTAATAAATGACTCAATTTGATGTTTGCTCGAAGCATATTATATATTTATAATTGTATATATTTCTACTGTCCATAGTTCATCTAAAATACCCATTCCAAGAGTTTAGCTTCAGTATCATTAAAAAAGAAAAACCGAAAATGCAATTTAACAGCGGTATGGTAGATTAAACTGGCGAAACCGCTGGGAGGGTTCACCACTGATGAGAAAGGCCCTCCCATTAATTTTTCCATTGTAGTAAAGGCAGTATAAATTTTAAATTTCTAAAAAGAATTATACGCATCTATAATAGTTTCGAATTTTCATAAATTGTTAGGTTCATACGCCTCTAACAACGTTGTCAAATTATTTTCTCCTGGGGAGAAACTGAACAAACTGCTCTTCGCCTTATCGTTGACAGTCCGAACCTTTCAGAAGTGAGACATCGATTCTTCCCAGATCTAAATGATTTAACTCTCTTACACCAACCACTTTGTTTATATAAATTTTATGAACTCTATCGAAAAACTGTGTTTCATGTTTTAGGGATCACCTTGGGAGATGGGAGCAATTATTGGAGACTTCGAGGACATGCTAAAATGCATTCAGGAGGATTTTACTGACCTATGGATCGACCTGGACAACAGTTCAACGAGACATCAGAATATGTTCCAGGAATTTGATCCTGAAAAGATGTTTGAAGCCATGTTAAATAAGGCCGGTAGCTCAGAGGTGTTGATAAGGGATTTGGGCAAGTTGTTAATACTCATTTTTGTGAGGGGATACGACCTTAAAATAATACTTAAGATAATAAGCCCGGAAGGCCGCAATATAGTGGAGGAACTTATCACGCGTTACAACATCCATATGGACCCTGTCACACATCGAACCCCGCCTGATGCCGTCACTCTGAGAAGGGTGGCTGCTATGATTCCGTTAAGCATGGGCATAGCCAGTCAATTTTTACCGTTCGATCACACCGGAGTCTGCCTGCCTGAACTCCCCATCAGTTTGGGCTGGCCCCAGGCCATAGAACTGTTCCCCTGTGACCTCAACCAGAGGGAGGCTCTCCTCTTGATACGGTGGGGTCAGTGGCATGAGTCCTTTGTCACCCTAAACGATGCCGAGGGAAACCCAGCGGCCCAGCTGGCTAACTGGAGGAGGAGAGGATTATCCGACTCCCAAAGAAGAGAGTTACTTGCCGATATCACTGCTGACCCTAATGTCCCCCTGACCGCCACCCAGACAGAATTGGATGAGCTAAACCCGGAGTACTTCAGCCCGGAGATTGGGGACGCCGTGAAGCGGGCATTGAACTGGTCTACGGTAGAATTCGCCAAGAACTCCCTCTATGCTGAACTATCTCTACTCGGACCCACTCATCCTACTTCTCCTCAGGCCGAAGGACCTACTCAACCTACTCCTCTTCAGGACGAGAAGTCCTGCAAAGCCTAACTCACTACGCCTGAATCCTCAAGAACAGCAGAGTCAGGACCAAATAGACCTTACTTCCGTTTTTTGAAGATATTTTTATTTAGTTAATAGCAACCAAATATGTACACCTATTTTATGTTGTCTGATACTCTTTCACAGTTGTGTGAAAAAAAAGGTCTCAATAAAGACTTGTATATTAATCAAATGTGTATTGTGTCCTTATTTCAATATTTCTAATTCTCCGCGACATTCCGCGGATTGTTGTACGACGGATGCACAGGGTTAATTGCTGAGTCATCGTCCCGAATCCGAAACTAAAAGTAAAAGTTTAATTACGGCCAAATGATTGTTCATTAATTTGACATTCCCCCATTAATACTGACTGTACTTCTGTACAGAGGTTGATGAACTACGTGGAGTTTTATCAGTGAATAAGGATCGATATAAATTGCGATAATTATTGTATACTAGATTATTAGTTCTTTCTATAAGAACAGGTTCAGAACGACAGGCAATTCTAAGCCTTATTATAGTTTTACATATACATATCTACTTATACCGACAATGATATATATAATGTATATAAATACAGTCGACTCTCGATAATTTGAAACTTGTTAATTTGAATCTCTCGATAATTTGAAATTTTTTCCCGGTCCCTTTAATAAAATTAAGTAAACAAGAGTTTTTATCAAAATTCGTGATTTATTATTTTAAACATTTGTACAGCTATTCACAAATATTCATTTGTGGCAAGATCCCATTCTTTCAACTTCAAATTACCGAGGGGACCAATTAATATTAAATTTATTCAATTTACCGAGTGTTTTTAAAAAAAGATGTCGCTTAACATTTCGGAATTTTACCATCGACATTGTCGAATATTTTGAAAAATTAAGATCTCGAGTAGAAAAGATCACGCCAGGGTGAATTTCCCAAAACCTAGTTTGAGAAAGGGCAAGACCCGAAAGCTTCAATAAATTTATTACTTTAAAAACTTGCAGTAAGTCACTTATTTAATATTGTATCAACATTTATATCCCGATACTGCCAAATCTTCAAACTCTTGTTTAATTGTTTTTTCCCTTCCCTATCTCTTGGTTGTTTAAACTCCTGCTATTTTGTACACTTGATAAATTGAAAATTTTCTCTGGTCCCTTGAGTTTCAAATTATTGAGAGTCGATTGTATCTGTATAATATTTGAAACACATGAAATATATCAAATATCAAATATAATTAATATATTTTTTAAATCTTGCAAATTATTTTTGCTTGCAATTCCATGGAAGTTTTAAATATGACATTGCGAATTTTTGTATTTCTTTCTCCTTTGAGAGGTTTTGAATCATTTCTGGAGAAAAAGTTGAGTTTTAACTCTCCCAACAGTATCCGAGTTAAAATCGTTCATCGTACATTGACATTATATAGTTGATAGAAGATAATTCCATTCAGGAACTTTATTAACTTCGGGATTTTCAACAGGCGGCTGAATTGTGATATTGTTAAACAGAGGGTTTGGCAGCCCATTATATTAATTTATTTTCAATTTGCCTAACTTAAATTTGTATTTATTCCTTTGATCGCTTTATTCGCCTTTTTACATAGATGTCTTAATATTATATTCATCATAAATACCATCTTAATAATCATTAGTTTTTGTTTTAATGTCCATCTATACAGAGAGCCAAACAACAACTGACTCACCCGTGCAGCCAAGGTCACGCTCCGCTGCGTCACGTGGGAAAACATACGTAGAGGTTCTCGTCCATGTTCTCAGCACATCCCCCTTTTTAAGATTTGAAATATATATATACATTACAAACTTTAAATGCATAATATAATTAATAATGAAGGCGATCCACAGGTTTAACAATTCGTCCACTCCGGGTTCTTATCTGGCCGTCTTCTGAGTCGTTAGAGGGATAATCCACAACTGGGGTCTTTTCATTTTCAACCACTTCCTCTCCCGAAAAGGTCGGCGTCGATGGGTCAGCTGGATATTGCACTGCATATCCTTTTCGTAGATGGAACCTGTTTCGACGTAAAGTCCCAACTGGAGTATCAACCATATACGACCTTGGTGTCGATGCTTTCTTCTTTACAATCCCCCAGGTTCGCATATCTGTAATCCAAACCGTGTCACCTTCGGATAGCTCCTCCATGTCCGTAGCTCCGCAGCGTCGATCATATCTGGATTTCATATCCTTTCTCTTTCTCCCCTCCTTTCTTTTCAGGGTCTGAGAGTCCACCAACTTTGGATTAAGATTCTCTGGTGCAATTGGCAAGGTCGTTCGGAGTTTACGTCCCATGAGAAGCTCAGCAGGGCTGTAACCGTTCTCCAAAGGGGTCGATCGATACTCCAGGAGTCCAAGCGATGGGTCTTGATTTTTCTTGAGGATCAACTTAGCAATTTTCACACCTGCTTCTGCCATCCCATTGCTCTGCGGGAATCGAGGACTTGAAGTGACATGTGTGAATCCGTACTGCCTTGCGAAATTTGCAAATTCACGAGCAGCTCCAAATTGCGTCCCATTATCGCTTACAACAGTTTCTGGGATTCCATGTCGGGCAAATATGGATTTGCAACTACGCACCACCACACTGGCTGTGAGCCGATCCAGCTGAACCATTTCAGGAAAGCGAGAATAATAGTCAATGACGACTAGATACCACTTATTCTCGAACTTGAACAAATCCATTCCAATCTTTTGCCACGGTCGTGTAGGAAAGTTGGTTGGTATCAAAGGTTCATGTTTTGAGACGGCTTCCTGGATACAAACACTGCACTTTCTGACTGTTTTCGCGATCTCTTCCGAAATTCCAGGCCACCATACCGTCTCACGTGCGCGAAGTCTTGTTTTTGTAATCCCGAAGTGCCCAGCGTGCAACTTATCTAGGATCTCCAGTTTCATACTTGCTGGAATAACAAGACGACAGCTACGCATCAGTAGTCCATTTTGAACGCCGAGTTCATCCTTGACATGCCAATAAGAGAGCAGAGCCTGTGACATCTTCTTCTTATCTGGCCAGCCTTTCTCAAGGTAGTTGACTACTGCTTTCAGGGTCGTATCTTCTTGTTGAGCTTCAAAAATCTTCGTCAACATCTCGTCTTTGTCGGTTATACTCGAGAGAACTGCATTTATATGCGCTGAGGTTGGCCGTTCGTCTTCACCTCCCTCGGTTGTAAGAAGTGGTTGTCTAGATAATGCATCGGCGTCGAGCAGCTCCTTTCCAGGGATATGCACTATTTCGAATCCAAACCTCATCATACGCATTCGGAAACGTTGCAGTCTTGGGGTCAGCGAACTCAATTCTTTCGTCGAAAATAGAGGAATGAGAGGCTTATGGTCGGTCTCAATTCGGAAACGCTTTCCAAGCAGGAAATCTTGAAAACGTTCGCAAGCCCATGTAATTGCGAGAGCCTCTTTCTCGATCTGAGCATATCGTTTTTCTGTAGGTGTCATAGTTCTAGAAGAATAAGCAACAGGTCGCCAGATTCCATCCTTACCTTCTTGCTTCAGTACCGCTCCCAAGCCGTATGAAGATGCGTCGGATGACACCATAGTTGGTTTCCTGACGTCGTATGCTGCCAAGATGGGTTGAGTCGTGAGCAATTCTTTCAACTTTCGGAATGCTCGCTCCTGGCTGCAATCCCAAACGAAGTCTTGACCTTTCACCAGCAACTGGTTCAGTGGTGCCACAATTTCAGATAAATTTTCCACAAAGCGTCCCAGATGGTTCACCATGCCAAGAAATCTTCTTACGCCATGAACATCGGTCGGAGCAGGCATCTTCGCCACTGCTTCGATTTTCGCTGGATCTGGTCGAATACCGTCTTCATCCAGTATGTGCCCAAGAAAATTAATTCTTGGCACGCCGAAGACACACTTGGCCTTGTTTAGTGTAACTTTCGCCTCTTTCAGTTTTCGGAGCACTGAACGAAGAATTCGATCGTGAGTCTTGGAGTCGGAGGCAAATATCAGGATATCGTCCAGGTAACACATTACACCGTCCATGCCTTGCAAGATTATTGACATAACTCTCTGAAAATACTCTGGGGCGAGTGAGATTCCAAATGGCATTCTGCAGTATTTATATCTCCCAAAAGGAGTGATGAAGGTCGTTAAATGCTGGCAGTCCGGGCTCAACGGAATCTGGTGAAAGCCACTGTTCGCGTCCAGTTTCGAAAAGAATCTCGCTTCCCCCAGTTGCCCCACCACTGGCATGGGATGCACTTCGCGCTGTACATGTTCGTTCAGCCTTGAGAGATCCACACAGAGTCGTATGTCGCCATTCGGTTTACCAGCAATCACAGTCGGTGCACACCATTCAGTCGCAACGTTAACTTGTGCTATGATTCCCGCCTTCTCGAGCTCTTCCGATCTTGTTTTGGCTGACTTCTCCTTCTTCCTCGAAGGCTGCTGTTGTTGTTTCGGTGATTGTTTCTTCGAGTTGAACTTCACCTGATTGACCTTTTGGCTTGTTGAGGGACGCTGCAGGTCGACTTGCTGCTGTCGAACGGCTTCCTGCTGTCGAACCATTTTCACCGCCTTTTCCAAAGTCAGTTCGCTGTCCAACTGCATTCTTTCAGATAAAGCTTTGTCCCTCACTCCAACCACTATTCGGTCACGGATCAACTGCTCATGAAGACCCTCAAATTCGCAACTATCAGCCAATTTGTACAATGAAGTGATGAATTCGTCCACTGGCTCCCGATCCTCTTGGATTCTTGAATTAAATTTCGCACGTTCGTAGATAATATTCTTTCTGACACAGAAGTGGCTGTCGAACGCCTTGAGGACGGAATCAAATTTCGTTGCCTCTTCCTCCTTTTCGAACTTGAATGTCCTGAATATATCATCCGCGCGGTCACCCATCAAGTACATGAACAAATCGATCTTGTCCGCCTCCTCTTTCTTCTTCATTCCACTGACCACGAGGTATCGTTCGAATCTCTTCCTCCATTTGGGCCATTCGTTGGGAGTCGAGAAGTCGAAAGTTTCTGGAGGTTGAATCTGAGCCATGTTGAATTATCTTCCAAGGTACGCAAAAATCGATATTTTGCAATATACGGGTTCGTATTTTATCCAGTTATCGCTGCCACCATGTTTTAATGTCCATCTATACAGAGAGCCAAACAACAACTGACTCACCCGTGCAGCCAAGGTCACGCTCCGCTGCGTCACGTGGGAAAACATACGTAGAGGTTCTCGTCCATGTTCTCAGCACAGTTTTAGTATTTTTCTCGACTTGTCCAGTAGACGGGTGTTATCTGAAGAAATAAACCTTTTTTGCCAGCTGTCTCCATGTTTCCTCGCTGCACTCCAGAACGTAATCGAAACAAATGAAAAGTGAGACATTGTCGCTTCTAGCTCGACTTTTATCTGTTCACGGAACTTTCCAAGTACAACTGTGTCTCTGCGTTTTTTTGTGTGGACATTCCCAAGTCTTCCACTCTGCCTCGACCATAACTGCCTGTACTCTGTGAGAACTGTTAAAGATATCCCAAGATGCAGAGAGGTACTGGAAAAGTCTCCACATCCTGACTATTCCTCTCGGTTAACACAGTATAGCGAGAGTCGACAGGATCTCACACCATAGTTTAAGTTGACAGGATTCCACAACGACAGGATTTTACATGTATATGTTAAAAATAAGAAAAATAAATATATAAAAAGTCAGGTGTTGACAATTTAAAAAAGACCTCCTGACCACTCACATGAGCGCAATTTAGATGGCAGAGCGACATCTAGTGGAATAAAAGTCAACTAAACGTTGATTAAGGATTGTTCCATAATATATGGCCAACACATTTTCTTGATGAATCAAGAAAAGCCGACCACGAACTCGTTTTGGGCTGTTGGCCCTCGTCAGCCTGGTACAGGCTCTACGACCAAAATCAGTCCAAAAGGCTTCTTGAGAAATCAAGAATTTTTTTAAAACATATATTCAGAGTAATTACGCAAATTTGAACTCAAATACTCATTTTCATTTCTTAAGAAGCCTCTTGGACCAAATTTTTGTTCGTTGAGGTACAGCCTGCACCACGCTGACAAAGGCCAACAGCCGGAAACGCGTTCGCGGTTGGCTTTTCTTGATTTGACAATAAAACTGATTGGCAAAATATCCCCGAACAAGCTTAAATTGTTCCACTAGATGACGCTCTGTCATCCAAAATGCTCGTGTGAATGATCTTTTTCATTTTTATATATTTGTATATGTATTGTGGTGTATATGTATTGTGGTGTATATGTATTGTGGTGTATATGTATTGTGGTGTATATGTGTTGTGGTGTATATGTATTGTGGTGTATATGTATTGTGGTGTATATGTATTGTGGTGTATATGTATTGTGACAATTGACAATTAAAACAGACTTTATTGACGATCTAGTCAATAATTACACTCTATCAAGAGTTAAGCAGGAGGAACCAAATATTTACAATTTAATCAGGCGGTGTCCCCACCGAGGCTCGTCTTGACCCAATCAGGAAGGCAACATCCTCCTAAGCGCGGACATGCCCTCACGCACAAAGGGATAGGAGTCCCGAGCGCGCTCGATGGCGGCGCTGATGAAAGCAGCGAGGAGGCTCCTCCTCCGAGTAGACAGGCGCTTGATGAGAGGCTCCCTATCCTCGGGGTATATGATGGCTTCTATGATGTCTCCCTCATCGATCCCAAATTCCCAGTCGCGCTCTTGGTTTAGTTTAAGTAATAAATCGTTTGCCTCCATCCAGCGGTCATCAATGTATATATATTGTGGTGTATATGTATTGTGGTGTATATGACAATTGACAATTAAATAACTTTATTGACCGCTGGTCAACAATTACTCACGAGGAGTTAATAGGGCAAACTATGTACATTGGGCGGAGCCCTCACCGAGGGGGCCTATGAGGAGGGCAAGGCTATCCTTAGCTTGTGAATTCCCCTGCGAATGGTGGGATGGTTGTTCCGAGTTCGCTCGGAAGCAGCGTCAAGGAAGCCCGCGAGGGTACTCCCCTGCCCAGGCGAGTATATTGTGGTGTATATGTATTGTGACAATTTTGACAATTAAACAGACTTTATTGACGATCTAGTCAATAATTACACTCAATCAAGAGTTAATGGGAAAATTTACAGATTAGGGGGGGGGGAGCATTTCGCTGAGTATGCGTAGGCCCTCACGCACAAAGGGATCAGAGTTCCGAGCGCATTCAGATGCAGCGCTAATGATCTCGGCAAGAGTGGTTCTCTTCTGAGTGGAGAAGCGCCTGAGGAGAGGTTCCCTATCCACGGGGAAAATAATCGCCTCCACGATGTCACCCTCAGTGACTCCTATGTTGGATAAGGGCTCCGAGAAGCGCTCACGGCTCAACGCATATATAATATCGCCTGCCTGGTCGTAGCAGGCATCTATGAATTGGGTAGACAGAGGAGGTGGAGGTGTCGCGATGTCCGGCGACGTCCTTTCCCCGTGGAGAGCGGGTGGTGTTGGCTCGGCAGGCCGAGTCGCAGGCAGTGGGGGTGTTGGAGGACTGCGGCTGGTGAGGTTTTCAGCTCCGCCTTGACCTGATGTAGAACTTTATAGATGTTGGAATTGCCTCCGGGCCTCAGGTCAAGGAGTTGGTTAATTACACCGGCGAGAGCATTGCTCTGCGGAGGTGTCAGGAGGGGTCCGCTCTTATGGGCCCTGGTCTTCGAGGAGAGGAGGTCTAAGACCTCCTCCCGACCAAGACCAAGAGCGTCCGTCCCAGCAAAGGACACGGTGGGGCTTTTCCGGATGTACGCCTGGAGGTAATTCCTGGTTGATGATGTAGAGGAAGGGGAGGACTCTTCGATGGCGGTCATTTCAATGTCCTATGCGAGGGGTTTCGACTTCATTGATTGAGGGCTCACGGAACCCCCAGGTGCTCGCAAGGACGGAACAGGTGTTAATGTGGTGTATATGTATTGTGGTGTACATATTTTCAATATGACCAATACATATCAATAAAGATATAGTTTTATTAACAACAAGAGAATTTACATTTTCTCAATAGAATAAAAATTTTAAAATGACTTTCCAATTATAATCACATATAAGTGCTTTTTAAAAGACAAATTAATTTTTTTTTTCAAACAAATTCTAAATCAACTTTCAAAATATAATCAAATATTGTATCTTTAAGATTATAATTTGAAACTAATTCACTAAAACAATTCTCCAAAGATCATCACAAATGCCTAAAGAAGTTTTTAAATAGCATCACAAGAATCGTATTTAACTATAGGATATACGAATCTATTTCAGGGAAACCTTCTAAAGATCAAATATATATCACAAATATTGTCAGGAGGACAGAGTTTCTTGGTATTCCCTCTTATCTGGACTGGACGGATCTGTCGGGGTAAACAGTGGCGCCACGTGGAAGGAGGAAAAACTCTGGTATTCCCTCTTATCTGGACTGGACGGACCGGTCGGGGAAAACAGTGGCTTCACGTGGAAGGAGGAAAAACTCTGGTATTCCCTCTTATCTGGACTGGACGGACCGGTTGGCGAAAACAGTGGCGCCCAAGTGGGGTGGAGGAAAAACTCTGGTGTTCCCTCTTATCTGGACTGGACGGACCGGTTGGGGAAAACAGTCGCGCCACGTGGAGGGAGGAAAAACTATGGTATTCCCTCTTATCTGGACTGGACGGACCGGTTGGGGAAAACAGTCGCGCCACGTGGAGGGAGGAAAAACTCTGGTATTCCCTCTTATCTGGACTGGACGGACCGGTCGGGGAAAACAGTCGCGCCACGTGGAGGGAGGAAAAACTATGGTATTCCCTCTTATCTGGACTGGACGGACCGGTTGGGGAAAACAGTCGCGCCACGTGGAGGGAGGAAAAACTATGGTATTCCCTCTTATCTGGACTGGACGGACCGGTTGGGGAAAACAGTCGCGCCACGTGGAGGGAGGAAAAACTATGGTATTCCCTCTTATCTGGACTGGACGGACCGGTTGGCGAAAACAGTGGCGCCCAAGTGGGGTGGAGGAAAAACTCTGGTGTTCCCTCTTATCTGGACTGGACGGACCGGTTGGGGAAAACAGTCGCGCCACGTGGAGGGAGGAAAAACTATGGTATTCCCTCTTATCTGGACTGGACGGACCGGTCGGCGAAAACAGTGGCGCCCAAGTGGGGTGGAGGAAAAACTCTGGTGTTCCCTCTTATCTGGACTGGACGGACCGGTCGGGGAAAACAGTCGCGCCACGTGGAGGGAGGAAAAACTATGGTATTCCCTCTTATCTGGACTGGACGGACCGGTCGGGGAAAACAGTGGCCCCCAATGTGGGGTGTTGGAAAAACGCTGTCCTCCTGACAATATAATACTCTCTTTAAGAAAATCTATGAACTCTAATTTCTAAAACATTACATTTTAAGAGATCAGTACAATTTGAAAATTAGAAAAATATTTAAACTACTTAAAACCATTTTAAAAGTAGATTATTTTAGTCGTATGTTTAAATGATATTTTCTCATCATCCAAATACTCTAGTTGCAGTTTGGTGACGTCTTAGAAACATTATACAGCCCTCATCAACGCCATCACAACTCTCATCAACAAGTCTTGAGCAACTTGTGAAAAAGAAATCTTGATAAAAGCTGTATAGAGTCGGTGGAATGTTGGGAAAAGCAACTCCTGGTTGTGCAACAATTCAAGACTCCTTGAGGTTTAATGATGTGTCCTAAAAAAACTTTTTCAAATTAAATAATAAATTTGAAAAGCAACTTCAATTATACTATCAGGAGGTGTTTTTTTTCCCTAATTTTCCAATGTGATCTCAGTATAATTTAATTCTGTACTATTTATGAATTTAGATTATTTGAGTCAAAATATCAGGCTTGATGTTTCTTAATTTACCAATCTGTTCTCAGTAAAATTTACTCTTCTGTACTATTTTTGAATTTAGATTATTTGAGTCAAAATATCAGGCTTGGTATTTCTTAATTTTCCAATCTGTTCCCAGTACAATTTTACTTCTGTACTATTTTTTGAATTTAGATTATTTGAGTCAAAATATCAGGCTTGGTATTTCTTAATTTACCAATCTGTTCTCAGTACAATTTTACTTCTGTACTTTTTATGAATTTAGACTGAGTAAAAATATCAGGTTTGAAAACTAGAGATTAGAGATTTTGAAAAGAAACATTTCCCTGTAGTAAAAATAGTACAAATGTAATATTTTGCTGGGATAAGGTCCATAAATTAATAAAAAAGGCATCTCCTTATCTATTTATTCCGATAGATGGCGCAAGCCATCAGCAAATTTCAGTTGCACGATAAGGAGATGCCTTAATTTCCCTGGAAACCGGATATTTTTACTCAATATTGATACAAGGGATTATTTTATTGAATAGATTATTTGGTTGATGTGAAAATACCATTTCTATCTGCAAGGATGATAACAAATTGTACATAAGAGATAACTGATTATAAAACAAGAGATGGTCGGTGTGGCTAGCTGATTACTCGAGTGGGATGGACGTCGTTCAATTCAATCTTCCAGACCAGCCTTGGGGGCCGTCCCATTTGGGGGGCTTCCACCACCTCCCACACCAGACGGGGCACCCTCTGAGGTGTCAGTGAACAGTCCCCGGATGTGAGGGAGATCGCCAGCTCTTCGCCATCCTTCAAAGTAACAGGTCCACAGAAGGAGTAGGTCTCACCGCGTGCGTTGACAATCACAAAATTCTGCAATCCCCATTCGCTTTTCCCGGCATAGATCCAGCCTCTGTAGGAGTCGTACTTGAATAAGATCTTACTGATTTTGAGAACAGGATGAGCAACGATGATACCGGCGAATGATTGCTTGTCTGTGATTTCTTGGGATTCCCTGCACACCCGATGTCATCAGAGAAACATCCCAAACATACAACACTCACTCTGTCAGGACGAAGGTTTCGTTGTAATGGGACGGATACTTCTCATCGGAGGCCATCGTGAAGGAAAGTTTTCCGTAGGTTGAGCCCAGCTCTGGTGGGAAGTTGATGTTGATCTTCAGCTGGTTGGCTGGAAGGAATAGACAACATATCAACATGAGATAGACAGAAAAGACATAATTTCTCATCATATGTCCGGAAAGGAGTCGCACACCGAGTGTCTGTGACTGTTTTGATCACGTCCTCCATATTCCCTAGACCCACTCCCCTGTGATTTTCTTTTTTTTTTTTCCTAAGCTCAAACATGTGTCAAAAGGAAGGCTCATTTCATTATATGTTATCAGAAATGTGACGGCTGTAATAAATAATCTCAGGAAAAGAAACTCTAAAATCTCTTTTAAATAGCTTTTGACCGCTAAAAAAAGTGTAGATATTGGAGAATCCTATTTTGAAAAATTTGATTAATATAATTATTTAACACACACACACACACACCCTTATATGTATTTTATTTTTAAATTTTTCGTCCCACTTTGATCGTATTTTGTATATGTCAAATTTTATATGTTGTACATAGGAATGTTTGACAGAAACCCAAAGCCTGATGGGTCGCCCTTTGACTCAAACCAAGCTTTTGTAACTTAAAAATGGCCCCAGAAAAGACAGGGCGGTACCCAGAAAGGTCGAACTACAGGTCGTTCACATTGTCTAAGCAACTCAGAAAGGATGTGGACATATCGGTCATTCTAGTCCTTGATTGGACAACACAGTGCGGCATCTCTAATGTCACCATCAGCATATAAGCTGGGTTGTTTCTAAGCCCAAGATAGGCACAGCAGCGGCAGTACAAGACAGTAGCGGTTAGGTCGTCATGCTGCCCGATTGACCAACGTCCCAGAACTTCTCCATAATCCAATCTCACCTTCCTGGTGCCACCCCCTAAAACGAAGCAACCATGTTCCTATGTATGTGGTCTTAAAATGCCTCCAGACTAATGCGCTCCTACTCTGGCCCATGACTGCAAGTTGGATAAAGAGCCTACTGCTACGATGTCGGCTCCATAGATCTAAACATATTATAATAATGCCACATATCGAAAATGTTGTATATTAATTTGGTGTTCTGAATAAAAATAATATGTGGTGGAGTATAAAGAAAGAAAGTTATAAGATTAGGCCTGGTTAACACGTTGTCCTCCTGCCTTCTTAAAATTCTCAGGGGTCACTACCCTCTGGGAAGAGTATAAAATCTCCTGGATTTTATTATCTGTGAGCAGATTTCTCTGACGTCCTATTGGTAGACCTCAGACTTTTTCTCTCTTCTCTGGACTACTCCTCACGTGTAATTGCTCCTAGATCCTGTGTTAGTCCTTTGCTGCACCTAACTGATTGAAACTCACGACATATATATAGATATATGGTGCACTAGCGCGCAATCTGTTATCAACATTCAAAACTATTTTAAACGCGTAAGATTATTTTTTAAATTACCAGGTCTATTAGTATGAAACACGAAAATTTTCAGTGAATTCAAAAGTTCACCAATTCCATACAACAAAAGATTTTTTATTCAAAATAATTGCCCTGATTAGCTATACACTGGAACCACCTTTCAGGCAATTTTCGAATTCCTTGTCTGAAAAATTATATTCCTTTTGAGTCGAACCGGTCAACAAGCCATTTTCGGAGTATGTCTGAGTTCGAAAATTCCTGTTTTTTTAGGGCGTGTCCTAAAGATGTAAAAAGGTGGTAGTCCGACGGTGCTAAGTCTGGTGAGTACAGCGGGTGGGGTAAGAGTTCCCAGCTCAAGTCTTTTATGGTGTTTTTGACCACCGTAGCGTTTTGGGCTGGAGCGTTGTCATGCTGCAGTATCAGCTTGTTGTGCTTTTCACGCCATTCCGGTCTTTTTTAATTCACCGCCTCTCTCAAACTGTGCATTTGTTGTTCGTAGCGACTAGTATTGACCATTTCGTCAGGTTTCAGGAGCTCGAAATATACTACGCCGGTCTGGTCCCACCATACGTAAACCATTGCCTTTTTTCCGAAGCGATTGGGCCTAGGCGTCTGTTTTGGAAATTGGCCGGGCAGGCCCCACGACCTTTGGCGCATAGGATTGCTGAAGTGGATCCATTTCTCATCAGAAGTTACGATTCGGTGCAAAAATGAATTCTTTTCATGCCTGGCGAGCAGCCCTTCGCAGGTTACCAGACGCCGTTCTTGCTGCCTTTCGCTCAACTCGTGGGGGACCCATCTGGAAAGCTTTTGGGTCATTCCAAGGCTGTTTAAACGTAGGGAAACAGCACCTTGAGACAGCTGGAGCTGTTTCGCGAGTTTCTCCTGCGTTTGGGTACTGTCCTCATCCAACAAAGCTTGCAGCTCAGCTTCCTCGAACTTTTGGGGCGGTTTGCCACGTGGTTCATTATCAAGTTTGAAATCGCCACTTTGGAATTTTTAAACCACCTGTAACACTGCGATTTGCTCAGAGCGTGGTCGCCGTAAACTTCCTCGAGCATTCGGTGGGCTTCAGTGGCACTTTTCTTCCAGTTGAAAGCGAACAACAAAACTTCCCGCAAATGGGCACTTTTTGGCTCGGAAATCGCCATTTTCCACAGGCTCCAGAAATTTTCCACAATTTGAATTTTTCTAAAACTGTACGCGTGCTGATGCCACGCGAGTCTAAAAACAAAACGCCTTCAACAGCGCCACCATCGGCTCAAATAAAGTTGCACAACACCCTCTGGCAGCCATTTTCGCGTTTCATACTAATAGACCTGGTAAACAATTTCTACTGCCCTTACTGCAATGGAAAAATTAAAGGTCGGGCCTGCCTCATCAGTGGTGAACCCTCCCAGCGGTTTCGCCAGTTTAATCTACCGCTGTTATATTGCATTTTTGGAACTTCATTTTAAAGTGATACTGTTGCTGGACTCTTGGAATGGGTATTTTAGAATAAATATGGACATAAGATTTGAGGACAGTAGAATTACATATAATTATAAATATATAATATGCTTCGAGCAATCGCTCTTCCGCAAATATCAAATTGTGTCTTTTATTAGAACATTTGTAATATGATGCACTAGCGCGCCATCTGTTATCGAAATTCGAAAGCTTATGTCCATAGTTCTTCTAA
Source organism: Cordylochernes scorpioides (assembly GCA_030710605.1). Taxonomy (NCBI): domain Eukaryota; kingdom Metazoa; phylum Arthropoda; class Arachnida; order Pseudoscorpiones; family Chernetidae; genus Cordylochernes; species Cordylochernes scorpioides. The sequence goes on from CP092870.1 coordinate 52,388,059, forward strand.
AATACCCATTCCAAGAGTTCAGAAACAGTATCTCTATAAAAGGAAGTTCCAAAAATGCAATATAACAGCGGTAGATTAAACTGGCGAAACCGCTGGGAGGGTTCACCACTGATGAGCCAGGCCCGACCTTTAATTTTTCCATTGCAGTAAGGGCATTAGAAATTGTTCAATTTCAAAAAGAATCTTACGCGTTTAAAATAGTTTCGAATTTTGATATATAGATATATTTTATATGTAAATAAAGAAATTTTTAGCAAATATACACGAATACTTTATTTACAGTACAATTAATACTATCAAGGTGTAAAAAAGTACTTTAAAATGAAATATTTATGTGTGCCCATACTCACCACAAAACGGAGCCGTCTGTCTTGTTATCAGAAACATCTTCTTCTGCTCAGCAGCTGACCGCAGCGGCGAGGCGTAGTAGCCCATCACGCCGCAGTCGTCTGGTTTCTTACACGTGAAACATTGACCTTTCAGGAAGGTATCGAAATCATCGCAGGAGAAAGCCTGGAATTTGCATACTGGGTTGATACTCTCGATGAAGAGATGGATGGCACGCCGATGGTGGCAGAGGGAATGCCAGCGTTGATCTGGAACAGCCACCAAACAATGAATGTAGAATAATAAATAGACCTAGTCACAATAGTGGATACGAGGATTCTTTGAAAAAAAAAAATAAAGATTCATGATTTAAAATACAATATAACGCGGCTTATGATTGTAAAACGAAAATTGCAATTATACCGCGAATGTTTCTTTTAAACGAAAAATCGAAATTTATTTTAAAGAGAAATAGCGATTATTTCTAACTTTAAGGATGAAGTATGATAGGATGAATTGTGAAGAGTAATGACAAACGAAAAAATAAAAGTGTCCAGGGATGGGAATGTTATTCATCCTATCATACTTCATCCTTAAAGTTAGAAATAATCGCTATTTCTCTTTAAAATAAATTTCGATTTTTCGTTTAAAAGAAACATTCGCGGTTTAATTGCAATTTTCGTTTTACAAAGATTCATGAATTTATTGGTTAAAAATAACTGCTAAAATCACCGTTATATACAAATTATTTTAGAGAGCGGTATATCTCTATAACCCAGGTTTCTGGAGAGAAGAACGTCAATTACCTGGGGAATTCAGCACACCAGTATGGATTAGTGTTGAGCGCTTTTACTCGCGTCTAGTTTTGATGTCTGAGTTAAACCAGTTGACCAGGAAGTTCCATGCTGAGGTTGAGTCTGGAAGGCTGGCCATAGATCTAGGATTGAGGTGGGTCAGTCCAAGCAGGATAGCTTTTTGCATTCTATGTCTTAGAATTGCTGGACAGCTGAAGAGTAGAGGATCAACTGTCTGTGGCTCTTCTGAACAGTGGCTGCAGGTAGGGTCTGTTTCGGGATGCACAGGTGTAATGTCTGCCAGTATCTGGCCATGGCCCGTGAAGATGATGGTTGTAGCCTCTCCATGGCGGATATTTGGTAAAATTTAAGGAGATTGCTTGGAGTGGAAGCAATTCTCCTGAGAGATCTGGTCGAGTAGTCCTGGTAATATAATAGAGTCCATGACGCTAGAGCATTAGTTCGAGGCAGGGTGGAGTATGAGTGTGGTAGGACAGAAGTGGCGGTAATTTTTTCTGCGCTGTCTGCTAATTCATTGTCATTGATTCCAATATGTCCGCGTACCCAACACAGCCTAATGTGAGGAGCTTTGTTAGGAATTATTATTTTCGCCACTAGCGATGTTCCTATTGGTCCAGGGAAGCAGATAGCTGTTAAAGCGGATCTACAGTCCGAGCCAATGGTCACTCCTGTTTTGGTTGGACTTATCATCGCAAATTGAGCTGCCAGAGAATTGTTATTGGTTCAGCTTGAAAAGCAATGGAGTCTAAGTGAAGCCGTAGAAGAATTGGCTGATGTCCTTGGGAAGGGAGATGATTGCACCACCAACGCCTGAATCATTTTATTTTTATTCATCTGTGAAAATTAGTGGCGTTGTTACCTCTTCAAGGTTAAAACTGAAGGAAGGAGGTCGTCTGAATGGGGGGTATGGCAGCGCTGCAGATCCTGGTTTTGATTTGTAGCTCCCCTCCTTGATCTCCTTTAGGAAAGCCAGCCGGGCCTGGATGAGGAGGACTGCCTGTCAGGGATATGGCTGGTATGGTTGGAGCACAAGGACTTCCTCTCAATATATGATTTACAAATGTGTAATGAAGGCTCTGGAGCTGAAAGATCCCTCCTTGGAGGAGCGCGACGATGCCAAGCTGACACTCCCTTTATTGAGGGCCGGGATGATTACCCACCGAAGGAATTTAATGCTAGCATCATAAAAAATACCGAATTTCCTATGGATTGAGTTGGTCAATCATGTAAAAATTTCTCGACACCTACGAATGAGCTTTATTAAATGAGAGACCTCGTGTCTGGGAGAATTCCATTCCCAAAGATGGCGATAGTCTTTCTAATAGTGATGGAGCATGTATGAATAATAGATGAAGCATGTATATATTTTCTGATTCAGAACATAGTTCAGAAGATATGGTAACAGGGGGTTGTTACAGAAACTTCCTTTATCAAGTGACAATTGACAATTAAATCAGACTTTATTATCAAGTGCCTATTTTGTGTCCTATGAAGCATATATGTATGTATTTTATGATTCATAACATAGGTCGGAAGATATGGTAACAGAGGGTTGTTACAAAAACTTCCTTTATCAAATGCCTATTTTGTGTCCTATGAAGCATATATGTATGTATTTTATGATTCATAACATAGGTTGGAAGATATGGTAGGAGAGACAATGGCTACACTCAAAGAGTCAATGGGAAAATATTTACAATTAATTAATTACAAATATCCTGACTCTGTCAGGAGCCCAGGCCTGAGCACGGACAATTCCTGATGGAATTTTTTTCAATAGGGTGTCCTCAGGGAGGGTCTGGATCATAGGATGGCAAAGCAGCCCTGAACTCCGAAAGTCTCCTACGGATCAAGGGAGCCGAGTGCGCTCGATGAGCCCATCTAGGAATTGGGCGACCATCTTCTTCTGCTGCCCTGAGAGCTCTGCGACCACGCACTCCCACATCTCAGGGTCTCGGACCACGTCCACGAATTCGTCCGCGTCGAACGCTCGGAGAATGGGCTCCAAGCCGGGACCATGGATCAGTTCATCTATTAAAGCCACCAAGTCCGTCCAACAGTCCGGCTCCGAGTCGTCCTCCATACGGAGAGAGGGTGGAGGCGGAGGTGTGGCGATGGCCGGTGTCGTCTTTTGCCCCTGGGAAGTGGGCGGCGCCGGCTCAGCAGGCCGAGGCGCAGGCAGTGGGGGTGTTGGAGGCACTGCAGTCCTCAACTCCGCCTTTACCTGCCTTAAAATTTTATATATATTGCTCGTGCCTCCGGGCCTCAGGTCTAAGATGTTGTCGATTAGGCCGTCAAGAGCATTGCTCTGCAGAGGCGACAGGTACACCTCCTCCCGCCCAAGGCCAAGAGCGTCCGTCCTAGCGAAGGACACGCCGGGGGTTTTTTCTCAGGTAGACCACAAGGTCGTCCCTGGTGTTTTTCTTTTTAGATGATGTAGAGGATGCGGTGTTCTTATCCGCAGGGGTCATCTCAACATCAGATGTGGAGGATGCAGGCCCGAGGGTCTCCCGGGTGGGCAGGGGGCAAGGCGGGGCGACAATATCCAGCCGAGCAGGAGGCGTCGGCTCAGGACGCGACGCCGCCGAGCGAGGGCCCATGGGATCTACAGGTGAAGGGGTCACTGGTGGAGGAGCTGGAGTCACCGCCTGCATGGGTGAGGCCGAAGGCGCTGGTGTGGATGGCCATGGCGCCGCAGATGGCAGAGACGCAACGCAGGAGTCAGATGGGGCGCCAGAAGCCCTGTTAGATGGACCGGGAGGCGCTGGCGCAGGAGGCACGGCCGAAGACTGCCTGGGCAGCCCAGGCGCGGTCGATGGTGGAAGGCCGGTGGAAGGGGGCGGTGAAGCCCGTCTGGCGGTAGTAGGGCGCCCATGGAGTTGGGGGCAGTTGGCCCTTCGATGACCTTGGCCGTTACATCGCGAGCACTTTATTCCATAGCTCAGGAATGCTGGCCAGGGCTCGCCGTTGATCTTCACCTCGAAGCGAGTAGGGAGCTTGTCGAGGGTTACTCCGTCGTGGAGGAGAATAAAAGCCTCCCGGCGGCCGTCGGTGAAGTCAAACTCGCCGACCCTTAGCTGTTTGGGGGCGATGGATGTGATGCGTCCGTACCGGGAGAGGGCATCTATTACGGCGGCGTCCTTCACAAAGAAAGGCAGGTTGCCTATTGTGATCCTGAATGATCTTTTTCTGAAGGGGAAGGTTTTGAGGAGGGTTCCCTCAACTTCGAGGCCCTCTCGGATCAGGCGTTCCGCCAAGGATTTGTTGGCGAGTCCTATTAGGTAATGACCATTCATCTTTGTCATTTGGACGATACCCCTTGGTCCTCCAACGACTCCTAGAATGGCCCTCAGGTATTGGTAGGTCTGGAAGTCTGGGCAGTACTCCAGGTAGAAGCACTGTTCTTCTGTGCAGGACGCCTGGCGAGCCCTGGCCTCCGCGATGTGCGCCCTCGTAGTCCTTATTTCTTGGACGCGGGGAGTTCCTGCAGGCGAGGATCTTGGTCGCCTGGTAGTCGATCCAGCGCTTTTAGACTGAGCGGCCGTGACGCCCGGTGCTCCCGTGTCGCGGCGTTTTCTTTTGTTTTGAACGATGGTATAACCGTCATCGATTTCAGGAATTTGTTGACCTAGAATTGAGCCAAAGGAAGGCATCGTAGTTGCAAATTCGTGCGAAGTTGCAGAATTTGCATGATTTTCGCCAGTAGGCAGATTTGCATACCTGGCCGTTTCTTGCATTGCAATTGATGTTTGAAACTGCAATTGGTTTTCCGCAGATAATTCTGCGCTGGTTTCAGGTATTAAGCCGTACCTTGCAGGTATTTCTTCGGCGTTGAATGGGCTATCCGCCCATACCAAATGGTATTAATATTGCTTAATATTAAAAAAATAATAATTTGAAATTTCAAAAGTCAAAGTCTACATAAGTTTTTGTACTGAATATTTTCCGAAAACCTAACAGGTAAATTTACTCCAATAAATGATAACCCAAGAGATGTTTACATTAAAGGACCGGAACAATGTTATAACAACGTTGATCATGCCTGAGTCTCCTGAAATAAGAATGGATCGTCTTTTCATAATAATTTATTCGGAGATAAAAATTGTAATATTCCTATTTATTAAAACCAAGCTTAAAAAAGGCTGAGATCGTTCGAAAATGAAAAAATATATAAATACACACAATACGAATACTTTAAGGTCAATCATTATCTTCCATATTTAGGATCGAGTTACAGATGTCTCTTCCATATCAACAAAGCCCCAGTCCAGAGGATTAGATAATCGCTCACAAAAGCTGTCTGTTCCATAACAGAAATGCCCCAGTGTTTAGATAGATTCGTCACTTACAGAAGATGACTGTTCCATATCAACAATGCCCCAGTGTTCAGTAAACAGGATCGTTACTTACAGAAGATGTCGCTGATGGCCCCGACGAAGACGTTGGAGCAGCCTAGCTATAGAGAACACACACCTGAGCACAGAGGTCCAAAAGGAACACCAGTATCCACTTACCTGGTTCTTGCCACCGTTTATGTAGAAGTCGACGTGGCCCATCTGGGAGTAGGACCCAAGTCCGAAGTCCAGGATCCCGTGTCCTCCGTTGGTGTGAATGACGTCGACGAAGGTAGCGTCCGTAGGGTCCAGACGGGAGTCCGCGTCGTGGCCTTCAAACAGAGGACCTGCGGGGTCCAGGCCTGTCCACCCACACAACTACGTGTCTGCCTGTGTAGTTGAAAGTAGATAGATACAGAGGCAACAGTTGTATGTTTTTGGTGTTAGTTCCCTCCCAGTACACATGATACTGGCCATAATATTTATGATTGTTATCATATATATTCATAGATGGTTATTTGTTCTTGCAAGGTTCCAGAGCCCCGTTTGCTCTCGTGCATTCACGAGTGGGACTTGAATTGTCGAATGCTCTGGGGCATTGAATAGCTTCTTATTTCAAATATGCAACAGTACGTCGTGATATGCAACAGGATGTAGTGATATGCAACAGTAAGTCATAATATGCAACATCACGAACAGTACGTCGTTATATGCAACAGTAGTTGGAGGATCGCGGAAATGGGCGGAACATTTGGACGTTATTTTATACACTGCGTGACATTGAAAATGGAACACCAAGAAATAGTGGCCAGAAAGTGATGAAACTCGGCAGACAGAGAGAGACAGGGACGAACAATAAGTGATCTTTATTTCAAAATGATATTCATAATACAGAGCGAGAACGGCGTCGGCTTAGTAGCAAGTAGGACCACCGCGGACGGCGATGCACGCAGCAACACGTCTAGGTAGAGAGTCAATCAGAGTACGGATGGCGTCCTGAGGGATGGCTCTCCATTCCCTCTCAACCATTTGCCACAGTTCGTATTCTGAACGCGGCTGTGGCAAGGCATGCAAACGGCGTCCAATGATGTCCCAGACGTGCTCGATTGGTGAGAGATCAGGAGAGTACGGTGGCCAGGGAAGCATCTGTACATCTTGCAGAGCTTGTTGGCTAATGCGAGCAGTGTGCGGTCGGGCGTTATCCTGCTGATAAAGGGCATTGGGTACCCCCTGAAGGTAGGGGAGTGTCACCGGTCGCAGCACATCATCAACGTATCGTTGGGCCGTCATAGTGCCCTGAATACGAAGTAAAGGTGACCTGGAATCATACGCGATCGCGTCCCAAACCATGATTCCACGTTGTCGCACGGTGGGGCGTTCCACAATTGCTGCCGGATTGGACCTTTCTCCACGTCGAAGCCACACGCGTACACGGCGACTATCACTGGACAAGCAGAAACGCGACTCATCTTAGAACACGACCCTATGCCATTCCGTCATCCACGTCGATCTAGCCCGGCACCATTCCAAACGTTGGCGCCTATTCGGTGGGGTCAATGGCAGTCTTCTTAGCGGACGGCATGAGTGCAAGCCATTAGCAACCAATCGACGGGAAATGGTTCTGGTCGAGATGGAATGATCTAGGGTGTCTTGCACATGTTGCAGGATGGCGGTACAAGTGGCTTGTGGGGCCGCCACTGCTTGTCGAAGGATACGCCGATCCACACGTGCTGACGTCACTCTGGTTGCACCGGCATTCCTATAAATTGTAAAAAGCTATAAAACGAAGAGAATTTTTTTTTTATTAAAATGCATAGGCTACTAGCTTTCGGGCTCCAAGCCCTTCAACGGGTACAACATATTGAGAGAAAATAACGCTATATATAGTATCGATATGTGAAGAATCTGCATATATAACCATGTATGAGATAAAGATATCAGATTAAGTTATGGAAATAAGGCTTTTTTAGAAATATTTGACGAAAGTAGGATATGATATTAGTTAAAAAATTATGACAGATTTAGCATAACACAAATAAGACTATTGCAATTAATAAGAGAACACATGATCATCTCTGGATGACAATCAACTTTAAATCACCGTGATGCTAAAGTAAAAAACCTAATAACAGTGAGGGAATTATGGTATGGCCCGCCATCAGCGTAATCATCGGACTATGAAAAAATAGGGGTCGGTGTTTGGGTGGGGGGTGGGGAGTTTGTTTGCGGTGGGATTAATGGCAAGATCAGGGAAGAGAAGTGAACGGCCTAAAGGTTATTACATATATCTAGGTACTGCAATGGTATGTCGATGTGTCTGTTAATGCTATGGTTACTGATGGATAATATAGCTTCAATAATCAACCTTTGATACTTGGTGTTGACATTAGAGTATAGGGTGGTAGGGGAGGAAAGGTTGAATGAATGGCCGGTGGTGTTAATATGGTTGAATATAAGCGATCTATTGTCTTTGTTGGCAATGCATCTACCGTGCTCAGTCATCCTGATGGCCACGGACCTACCAGTCTCGCCTATGTAAGATGCACTGCAATCGTTACAAGAGACCGAGTAGACCGAGCCACCAGAGGACTGAGCAACGGTAGATCTAGGTAATCTGGTGATAGGATGTCTGAGGATGGCGCCGATACTATTGCTATTAGAAAAATGGGTGTTAATCCCGTGCGTTCTGAGGATGCGGGAGATGGCGACTGATTGGGCGGAAAAGGGAAGTAAACAACTGTCTCTGGTAATTGTAGGAGGTCTAACGGAAGAAGGGTCAAATTTATACTTATGTATGAAATGGGGGGGGGGGGGGGGGGGTATTGGGACAGAGCCAGCTGTTTAATGATTAGAGAAAATTCAATGGTTCTAAACAGTGGAAGGGAGCAGTGGGTGAACAATCTCTTGGTAAGAGTACGGACAGTATTTATTTTATGTGATAGGGGACATGAAGAATTGAAGTCTGTATAGAATGTGGGATTGTTAACCTTGTGGTATACGGTAGTGTGATAATGAGAGGTAGTACGTATGACCAGTATATCAAGAAACGGCATTAAGAGAAATTTCGTGATTCTCGTTAAAATTCCTATAAATTGCCACATTTCCTTGTTCCAACCATCTTCTCCACAGTCGGTGCACCGTGGACGCACCAAGGTGTGTATCAGCTGCGATTTGACGTATGGACCAACCTGCCCTTTTCAGTCCGATCACCATGCCCCTCGTAAAAGCGTCTGTCTGCTTGAACTGCCTCCGTTTACGATGACCTGGCATTCTCTGTTATTACACGTGTCTTTTGACACAAGAACAAAATTTCTACAATGATTTTCCTTGAAGAAATAACGACACGAATACTGTCCTTTCTGCAAGTTCCTTCCCTTATATCTTACTCCATGTGCGCACGAGAGCTGCGCATTTTACATCATTTGCATAACTCGGTTAGGCGCGTCTACCATGAAATTTGCATAATTTTCTTGCCACTATTTCTTGGTGTTCCATTTTCAATGTCACGCAGTGTAGTATTGGTGGCAACTGAGCTTCCAATAGTAATTCGTGAAATGAAACTATCTGTAGTGATATTCAATAGGCTTTAGTGATATGCAACAGTATGTAGTGATTGAAACAGCAAGTAGGTAAACAGCGTGGTAAGTTTCTTTATTGGGAACTACAAGCTTTCGGACATCAGCTGCCCTTCATCAGGTACAAAATTTTGTACCTGATGAAGGGCAGCTGATGTCCGAAAGCTTGTAGTTCCCAATAAAGAAACTTACCACGCTGTTTACCTACTTGCTGTTTCAATTTATTGAGCGTGGCTATAATTAAGTATGTAGTGATATACAATAGGCTTTAGTGATATGCGACAGTATGTAGTGAAATACAACAGTATGTAGTGATATACAATAGGCTTTAGTGATATGCGACAATATGAAGTGATATACAAGAGCCTTTAGTGATATGCAACAGTATGTAGTGATATACAATAGGCTTTGAAGATATGTAGTGATATCAAATAGGCTTTAGTGATATGCAACAGCGGGTAGTGATGTAGTAGACTGTACTTAAAGGTAACAGTATGTAGTGATATGCAACAGGCTGGAGTGATATGCAATAGTAATTCGTGAAATGAAACTATCTGTAGTGATATTCAATAGGCTTTAGTGATATGCAACAGTATGTAGTGATATACAATAGGCTTTAGTGATATGCAACAATTAGTAGTGATATGCAACAGTATGTAGTGATATACAATAGGCTTTAGTGATATGCGACAGTATGTAGTGATATACAACAGTATGTAGTGATATGCAACAGTATGCAGTGAAATACAATAGGCTTTGAAGATATGTAACAGCAAGGCTGATGGTAAATGAAAGCTCGAAAAGAAAAATATGTAAAAAGAGAGGGTCAATAGGAATGCAGAAACACCGAGTGGAGGTCGTACAAATGAAATATCAGAGCGAACAAGGTTCAGGAGAGCGGAGATTTGCATCCTATATCTTATCCACAGTCTCCTCTTTGTCTTGTCCATATTGACTTAAATTGGAGGATCGCGGAAATGGGCGGAACATTTGGGCGTTATTTTATAGTATTGGTGGGAACTGAGCTTCCAACAGTTTCCTATCTTATGTCTTTGATCTAATTTTGCTGAGAATCCTGATATCTAACTCAGAGTGGTGTAAACAAAATACACTCATAGATAAAACTTAAGGAAGTTGTACCTTTTAGCATGTATAGAGAGATTCAGACAATAATTCTGAAATATATTAGATACACAGTGACCTTCATTGAAGATAAACGAGATAACCAAAATAAACAAAATTGCCTCTGTCTCCCTAAAAAAAAAGGAGAAGACCGTCAAAATCACTCTTTCCACTTCCATTCTTAAGTTTTCTCCATTAATGTACGGATATAATTCTCCTGTCCTCAAAACTTATGTCCATAGTTAATCTAAAATACCCATTCCAAGAGTCTAGCACCAGTATCACTATAAAAGGAAGATCGAAAAATGCAATTTAACAGCGGTATGGTATATTAAACTGGCGAAACTGCTGGGAGGGTTTACCACTGATGAGCCAGGCCCTCCCATTAATTTTTCCATTGCAGTAAGGGCAGTAGAAATTGTTTATTAAAAAAAAAAAGAATCATATGCGTCTATAATAGTTTCGAATTTTGATAACAGATGGCGCGCTATTGCATCATGAATTATATTTTACACAAGGGATCCTTTTCAAATAGGAGAAATTAGTGGTGATGGAATGCTGTGGAGAATATTTGTCCATATAGTTACCGAAGTGGACTGGATGAAAACTGATAATAACATATATGTTGTTTCGTTTTATTCTAACACAGGTGGCAGAAGGCAGCTCGCGGCGGTCAAGGTTGAGCTACGTCATCGCTGACCAATGGGGGGCCAGCTGGCGGACTGCCAGAGGGAGCTGGCCACCTTCTAGAACATTCTTCTGACCAACGCGCGCCATTAAAGACAATGCCTTTCATAGCTACGGCTTTAAATCATATTCTTTAAATATTCAATGTAAAGAAAAATAAAATAAATTCATTTGTAAAGCTTGGGATGATTGCCTGACCAAGATAAGTAAACTTATTTCTTTAAACTAGTAAACATTATATTCAATTAAGCCTAACGAGACCAAATTATTTTGTAAACAATAATTCTGATTTTCCTACTTGCGTATTTGCCAAGTGGGAAACAAAACATTGGTGCCGAAACCCGGGAATAAATCTCTCTATTAAATAATTATTTAAATATAAATAATTATAATCCATTTTTGAAATATATTATTAAAATTAATAATAACAAAGATTAAAGATGGCTGCCAAATTTAAAGCTACTTTAAATATTCTTGAATTTCATTTCAAACAAGTGGATTATTTTGAGCAAATTTCGCTCAAGATGATTGAATCGAAGGATGATGCAAATTTACAGACATTTAAACAAGATATTTTAGATATAAAATCTAACATTGAAAAAACTTATTGTAATCTTTTAACATTTTCTGAATTTGATAATGAAGTTTACTTTTCTAGAGTTATGCAATACAATGATAATCTTAGAAATTTAGTGGCGAATATCAATAAAGTATCTTGTACAGCCATTTCAAGCAAAATTGATGATCTAAATCAACCAACCACAAGTAAAATAGAACTTCCTAAATTTAATTTACCTTCCTTTTCTGGTGATGTTAACGAATGGCTTAGTTTCAAGCAATTGTTTTCTCTGTCTATTGATTCTAATACCGCTCTAACTGATTCACAAAAGCTGCAATATTTACAATCAGCTGTTACTGGAGACGCTGAACGACTTATTAGGGGATTTCCTGTTATTGATGAAAACTATGCCCATGCTTGGGCCACATTGGTCTCCAGATATGATAACAAAAAAGAACTTGCCTTTTCACAATGTACAAAATTATTCACTTTAAAACCTTTAAAACTAATAAATTCCAAGGCCATTTTCGAACTACTAGATATATGTAATGAAGCCATGAGAAATTTGAAATCACTGGGTTTGGAGAGAAATACACTTGTTGATATCTTTCTAATACATTTCCTACAAAGGAAGATAGGTGATGATTTGAAAAGGCAATGGGAATTGACATTGATAGATGATGGCTTTCCATCCTACGAAAATTTTATTATGTTTCTTGAAAAACAAGCAAAAAGTTTGCAATCAATAAAAGGTTATGCTAAAGAGGATAGATCTGTAGTGAAACAAACACATGTTTATAATTCTATTTCAAAAGGTGATGATAAATGCCTATTATGCAAAAATTCACATCCTATATTCAAATGTGACAAGTTCCATAAAAGTTCTCTCCTTGAAAGATGGAACATAGTAAAAACCAATAACCTTTGTTTCAATTGTTTGCGATCCAACCACAGAGTAACATCATGTAAAATCACTATGCATTGTAAATCATGCAACAAAAAACATCACACTCTTTTGCATTCCTTCCAACCTGAACCATTGAATACCACTTCAATTGAAGCCCCAATTGCCCAATCTAGCGTTTCATGTTTTCTCAGTGATACAGCAAAGCCCAATGAGACAATCTTATTATCTACTGCTATCGTGAGAGTGAGAGCAGAAAATGGATCGTTTCATCCATGCAGAGCTTTGATTGATACTGGTTCTCAAAGAAGCCTAATAACAGAAAATTGTCGTGAAAAGTTGAATCTTCCTGTTAAAAAGAGCCAACTCACAGTTTTTGGAATTGGTAACCAACCAATACAGCAGTCTGCTAGTGAGACTTTTCTTCAATTTAAGCCTCATTTTTCTGATAGAATATTCAAAATTTCATCCATAATACTCGATCAAATCACTGTTGATTTACCTAATTTTCTGATAAATAGAGATAATTGGCCTCATCTTAAGAATACTTTATTAGCAGATCCCAATTTTGATAAAACAAGTCCCATTGATTTAGTAATTGGTGCAGACCTAGCCCCATTTTTATATACAGGAAAACTACGATTCCAAAATCATCCAGGACCCACTGCCTGTAGTTCCAAGTGAGGATGGATACTTTCAGGAAATGTTTCCAGTTCTGAGACTGGAAACACCTATATCTCATTATTCTCAACATCCCTAGGAGATGATAATCTGCGACAGTTTTTTGAATTGGAATCGGTTCCTGCCGCTCTTCCATTGACTAAAGAGGAGAAGAGTTGCGGGGACATTTATGACAAGAACTTTTGCATATCAACAGATGGAAGATATTCTGTTGGTCTACCGTTTAAATCTGTGCCTAATCTCGGAGACTCACGTCAGAATGCCATGAAACGATTTCTTGCTCTTGAGAGAAAATTGCACAAATCTTCAAATCTTCTTCAGCAATATAAGGATTTCATGATGGAATATCTTTCTCTCAACCATATGGAGCTCATTCCGAAAAACGAACGTGACAAACCATCAGACAAGTGCTATTATATACCTCACCATTGCGTTCTGCGTGATCAGAGCAGCACTACTAAATTAAGAGTAGTGTTTGATGCATCGTGCAAAACGAGCAACAATTACTCCTTAAATGACTTTCTTCATACTGGACCAAAATTGCAGCATGATATTTTCAATATTCTTGTGAAGTTTCGTACTAATCCTATAGCTTTTACGGGAGATATTGAGAAAATGTACAGACAGATAAAAGTGAACTCTTCTGATCTCGACTTTCAGAGAATCTTCTGGAGAAATAGTCCATTGGAATCTTTATTGGAGTATAGATTGCTCACAGTAACTTATGGAATGTCATGTGCACCATATCTTGCAATCCGTACCTTGATGCAACTTGCCACCGACAAAGAACTCCTGTTCCCAGAGGCATCTAAAATCATAAAAACTGATTTTTATGTAGACGACCTACTTTCAGGCGCAACAACAATCGAAGAAGCAAAAGTTCTCATTGATGATATCCGGAAAATCCTTTTATCTGGTGGCTTTTGCATAAGAAAATGGATGTCAAATGTCCCTGAGGTTCTTTCAGAGGTACCAGAAGCGCTGAAAGCACATGATTCATATGAAATCGGAGATAATTCATCTGTTAAGATTCTTGGGATAAATTGGAATCCATCCACGGATAATTTCACAATTACAGTCAATTCACTAAAAGATGTATATTCTAAAAGACAATTGTTATCGGACATTTCTCGAATTTATGACCCTTTGGGATGGTTATCACCGGTGACCATTAGCTTCAAGATTCTGTTCCAAACTTTGTGGAAACAAGATTTGGATTGGGATGATCCCTTGTCTGAATCGTTATGTTCTCATTGGAGGAGAGTGAAAATGGATTTGGCCATGCTAAATCATATTAAAATTCCTAGATATATTTCCTGCAAGGGACTTATACATTCTTTAGAACTCCATGGATTTTGTGATGCTTCCGAATCTGCATATTCATCAGTTGTTTATATGAAATCTCGTTTTAAATCTGGTCAGGTTCAAGTCACATTGATTGCTGCCAAGACAAAAGTCGCTCCCTTGAAGGCAACGTCAATACCTCGTCTGGAGCTTTGTGCTGCTCTTCTTCTTTCAAATTTATATGATTCCATTTGCAGCTCATTGCTGTTGCAGATTGACCGAGTAATGTTGTGGACAGATTCCCAGATTGTTTTATGTTGGATAAAATCTGAATCAAAACATTGGAAACCTTTTGTTGGTAACCGGATTGCAGAAATTCAGCGACTAACTCTGCAATCTTCTTGGTACTATGTGTCTACCAAGGATAATCCTGCAGATTGCGCCTCCAGAGGTATAACTTCTTCAGAACTAGTAAACCATTCACTTTGGTGGAATGGTCCTGATTGGCTATCAAACTCAAGTTTACAAGATCCGCAACCAATCACATATGAACTTCCAAAAGAAGTTTGTCATGAAAAAAGAAAGACTGTTCCGATTGTTCATTTCACTACTTGTCCTATTCCAGACTTTATTTTTAAATTCTCAACATTCAGGAAGCTGAGCAGAGTTACGGCATGGCTCCTAAGATTTATCCACAATGCTAGACACAGCAGCGACAAAATAAAACACAAAGAATTGTCCTCTAATGAGCTCGATAATTCAATTCGAACTCTTATTCAAATCATTCAAAGTTCAGAATTCAAAACTGAAATTCAATGTTGTAATCAAAGCAAAGTACTACCAACAAACTCAAAACTTTTATCCTTAAACCCATTTATTGATTCATCGGGAATTCTACGTGTAGGAGGTCGACTGCGCAAATCCAACCTGCAATTCAATGAGAAGCATCCAATAATTCTTCCTCACAACCATTTCGTTACAGAATTGATTGTTCAACAATTCCACGTAGAGCATCTTCATTCTGGTCTCCAATTAACTCTGTGTGCCATCCGACAAAAGTACTGGATTCCATCCGGTAGAATTTTAGTAAAAAAGCTCATTAATCGTTGCATGACATGTTTCAAGACGAAACGCCAAGTGTCAAAACAAATCATGGGAGATCTGCCTATCCATAGAATCATACCCTCATGCCCTTTTAGCAAAACAGGAATAGACTTCGCAGGACCATTTATAACTAAGCCTAATGTCATAAGAACAAAAGTAACATTAAAATCATATATAGCATTATTCATTTGTTTCTCAACGAAGGCTATTCACCTTGAGATAGTTTCAGATCTGTCAACCCCTGCCTTCCTCGCTGCTTTTAGAAGATTCATCTCTCGTCGAGGAAAACCCTCTGATATTTTCACCGACAACGCTACTAACTTTAAAGGAGCTAAGAATATTTTGAATAATATACATCAACTTGTAAAGGATTCTTCAATTCAAAGTTATGTCGCTAATGAACACATCACTTGGCATTTTATACCTCCATCTGCTCCAAACTTCGGCGGCATTTGGGAAGCAGGAATTAAATCATTGAAGTATCATCTCCTAAGGTGTTTAAAATCTGCAGTTTTAAATTTTGAAGAACTCAATACTCTGACAAGTCAAATTGAAGCGTGCTTGAATTCTCGCCCGTTGTATCCGATGAGTTCGGATCCAAATGATTTCAACTCTCTCACTCCAGGACATTTTTTGATTGGAAGACCATTAACAGCACTCCCAGAGCCCAGTTATCACCCTAATGACAACTACTTAACTAGATGGAAATTAATTCAAAAGGCCAGAGATGTTTTCTGGCAAAGATGGTCCAGGGAATATCTAAACAATCTGCAACAACGGTCCAAGTGGAAAAAACCCTCTTCCAACCTGAAGGTTGGAGATTTGGTGTTGGTAAAAGACTTTCCTATGCCTTCAATGCAGTGGAGCCTTGGCCGCATCACCAAGGTGTCACCTGGAGCGGATGGCAATGTCCGAGTTGTGGAACTTCAGACAGAGAAACAACATCATCTAATAAGACCCATCTCGAAGATTGCACTTCTGCCATTCTAATTCTTCTTCTTCTTATATAAAAAAAAAAAAAAAAAAAAAAAAAAAAACTTTCTACACTATGTGATCCTTTTCTTTTGCCTTGTGTGTGGACTACGTCCACAGGAGGGGAGTATGTTTCGTTTTATTCTAACACAGGTGGCAGAAGGCAGCTCGCGGCGGTCAAGGTTGAGCTACGTCATCGCTGACCAATGGGGGGCCAGCTGGCGGACTGCCAGAGGGAGCTGGCCACCTTCTAGAACATTCTTCTGACCAACGCGCGCCATTAAAGACAATGCCTTTCATAGCTACGGCTTTAAATCATATTCTTTAAATATTCAATGTAAAGAAAAATAAAATAAATTCATTTGTAAAGCTTGGGATGATTGCCTGACCAAGATAAGTAAACTTATTTCTTTAAACTAGTAAACATTATATTCAATTAAGCCTAACGAGACCAAATTATTTTGTAAACAATAATTCTGATTTTCCTACTTGCGTATTTGCCAAGTGGGAAACAAAACATATGTATTGTAATTGTATAATGTTTGTCCATATATATTCGCCAAAAGTCGACTTGATGGATAGTAAAAGAACAGCATTTTTGTATTGCAATTGAAGAATATTTGTCAATATAGCTACTAAATAATGGGCGCTAACAACAACGATAATTGTGCAAAGATGAGACCAAATTCACTACAAGATATGTTCGGAACATCAGTATCATTTAAGTTGAGATGTTGAAATTCATACATATTGTTGTGGTGTATGGCCTTGCAGTAAAGTCTATCTATCTCAAGAGGTTTAACCCGAACCTGTAATCCTCCATATCTTGGCGTACTGTCCGGCGTACCCCGCCACGTGCGCACCCAGCGAAAAGCCCACGAGATGGAGCCGGGGCGGGCTGCCCAGCATCCCCACCAGCAGTCCGATCTGTCGGCCTACCAGACGGGTGTTAGCCACGGCCTGGAGATAGTTGGGCATCGCAGCTCCAGGTCCCCAGTCCACCAGGATCACGTTGATATCGTCCTGCCACCACACACCGCTCTAAGCATGTCGGAAACACATATTTTATCTAAGTAGAAATCTATGCTTAAGACCGGTTTGCAAACTGAAGAAACAAACGCCTGTAAGATTTAAAAATTTCTATGAAAAACAGACACTTCAGCCAGTTAGAGTTTTTTTTTTTTTTTTTCTCAACGTTTCGACAAAAATATTTTGTCTTCGTCAGGAGAAGTAAATAAAAATAAAGCATTTGGCAAGGGGTTAAAAAATTGTTCTGAAGTTGCAAGGGCGTTCTCACGTGATTTTTCGAATTTAGTACATCATCTAAATGCTTTATTTTTATTTACTTCTCCTGACGAAGACAAAGATTTTTGTCGAAACGTTGAGAAAATAAAAAAAACTCTAACTGGATTCACAGAAATATAAATGCCGGCCAGGCAACCTCTACCTGTAGGATTTAAAGTTATCTGCTCTAAAATTTAAGCTGGGGTCGGTAGAAAGATGGTCTAAACCGTTGGTTTTCGACCGCTACGACCCGGGCTCGAATCCCACATTGGGGCACTTTTTTCATATTAAAAAAAAAAAAAATCTCCAATGGCGCCCGATTCTTGCAAAAGTCCAAACCCACCAGCGAGTGCAAGTAACCAAACGGGGTTCTGACTCACTTGTAAATACAAAAGTCGAACTGATACCGACATGGGTAAACATGTGGTGAACTTACAGTAAAAGCAGTCACCAACTTATTCCCACCATGATTATCATGGCCTGTACCTTGTGTACTATTGATAATATTAAAAAAAATGTTCGAGCAATTTTCTTCAGACAAGGTAATTTTCAATAAATTATCAACTTTTATGTATTTCGAAATTTCTGTTGAAACACAATTAACATGGTAATAAAGGATAATAAAAGATAGGATACAAAAATTCTAAATTTACATTCGCAGAAGAGAATTAAATGAGAACATTCTGAGAACACAGCTTAGAAAATTAAAATAAAACACCGTTTGACGGCTTGAACTGTTCCATTAGCTGGGCAATGGTATTGGATTGTGATTCAAATTCTCTTTATAATGTGTTCGAAAGAACCAGTGAAACAGATGATATTGAGAAAATACCCCGAACAACAACAACAAAAAGGCCTTTATTAGGGCCCATTGCCCTGTAAGGATTCGCCATAAAACAACAAAATAATACAGTAATTTTTTTCTCCCTTACTCCATGTACACGTGAGCCTTTGTTTGAAAAGAAATTTATTTGCACATCTGTTCTAAAACTTTCCTCACTACCTCTTTTGTGTATAAATTTATTTACAATTGATCTGTAGAAATCATAGAGTTCTATTGCTATATTTTTCTTTTCTGAAATAGTTTTCAGCGTCTTCAGTGGGTTGCTAAATCTCCAGAAGGTGTTTTTAAGAGTTACTCCGAACATATATATTTAACATAAAGTAGCGGGAGGATGGTAATAATGTATGAACATGGCCCCTCGCCCATTAAAACAATCAATTTTGTTTCAATTTTCAAATATAGACTTTTTTTAATAATGCTATTTATACAATTCGTACTATTTTTCTAAACGGAATTTTTTCACAGAGTTCCATCCCAATTTTATTGTCACCCAATTGTCACATCACACGGAAAATTCCAAAAAATATTTACATAAAAGAGGTCTATCAGAAACACCAAATTGCTCCTGCGGAAAAACTGAACAAACTGCTCTTCACCTTATCTATGACTGTCAGAATTTTACAGAAGTGAGACATCGTTTGTTCCCTGATCTAAATCATTTAACTTTCTTACATCTGCCACTTTGTCTATATAAATTTTATGAACTCTCTCGAATAAAACATGTAAATTTGTAAATATTTAATTCTAATTTCTACTTTGTTTGTTGCTTTGTTTACTTCCTCCGTAATAGGCGCAAATATTTCAATATCGCGCGCCTAGTTGATTAATAAAATAATAAAAAAGAATGTTTGGATGATGATGAAGAATGTACCAGTTTTGGCCACTTTAGACAAAGGTCAACCTGTATACCATTCAGGGCTATGTTTCTTATCAGTACGGGGTTGCTTTTTTTAGGGGGGGGGATTCGACCGATTTCTAAGTCGCCTCTATTCTAATGAGAGCCATAGCCTAAAATCAGGTTATACATGTTGGCCTTTGTCTGATTTTCTAAAACTGGTATTTTGGCACATTCTTCATCACCAACATAACGTTCTATATTGGGAAAATCAACCAAATTGCATTGTTTTGAATCCATTTTACCGAAAGAAGTACCTATTTTGAAGAAGAGCCTAAATATAACCTATATATATTAAAGAATTCACACAACTTACGTTAAACAGCAATGCCTCAGCCATTCGAAGTATCCAATGTTTTGTGCCTGTTCCAGCAAAACCATGGATGAGCATTATTGTAGGTATTGAAAAATTATAGTTAGAATGGTAAATGCTTGAGCTATTTTCTAGGCCTAGTATTTCTGGCTTCTGGTAGATATTACGTCTTGTGTAGAGCAAGAATGTTGTCTCAATTTTCTCTGGTGGTGCAGGAGGAGGCTTTTCAAACGCATCATTCCTGAAACAGCCAAGATTTTTGTAGCAGACGGTGCGTGGCGTTGACCGTTTTCCTCGTTTGGCAGCTTTTCTTGCCTCGTATTCTTTCAATGACTGGTAAATGGCAGATGCAATTGCTGCATCATCTGGCTCGTCAAATTCTTCATCTTGAGGAATGTTCGTTAAGACTGTAACACAAACAGAAACTTTAGATTCTCACATTAAGCCTAATAATTTTTAGAGATATTTGGATATCACCCACACAAAGCCTTTATTAAGACCCAGTCTTATATAGATTCTTCTCTCACATTCACAACGATATCCTCACGATGATCAATCACCATCATGTAGTGAAGGAGAAAACAATAAATTCAAATTATTTTTCCTATTTACTGATTCTTTGTAGAATATATTTCAAAAAATGAAATATATATATATATATATATATATATATATATATATATATATGGAAATTTTCGGAGGGGAAATCAGCCTAAAAAAGCATAGGGCGACTCTCCCATCAAATTAAGCCACAAACCATTGACTGTCGCCGCAAACTAGCGGCTTCGGGTCAGTGACATAGCCATAACACCAGCTTTGGCAAACTGAAAAGCGTCCACTTAGAGACCATGGTTTCGGACTGCTAGGACCACCCAAAACCATGGTCTCTAGTTGGTGCTTTACAGTTTTCCAAAGCTGGTGTTGTGGCTTTGTCACGGACCCGAGAAGAACGTCTCTCTTTCTTCGATAATATACTGACATCCAAAAATGTAATGAGATATGTATATGTCAATTTCTAATTTTTCTTTGCAAAGATGGAATATTTTATACCTCTCACTGAATATTTTGGTATGGTTAACTGAAAAAACGAATGGAGTATTTTCTGTTGTGATAGCGTTTTACTGAAAATGGAAGGTCGCTAAGTGAATAGCTTTCAGTCAAAAATGAACTATGTAAGTACTTATGGTATTTGGATTCCTACTTAGCAATAATTCAAATATTAATGAAGTCTATCGAATATATACAAACGGTAAAATATTGAATGAAAAGTAAACTTATTTAAAAGTAATCTTCGACTTTTATTAGAAAATAATTTGAATTTTAACCTTGAACATTTCTTTGTTCTGAGTGAGCTTCTTGTAGTTCTTTGTAATGATCAAATAATATTCAACATATGAAACTATTAAAGCATTTTTTCTTCTCAAATGAAATACACCCCCTACTGTCCTTAAATGCTATGAAAAATATATTGGGAGGGCTTGTCTCACACACATACAGCACACACATACAACACGCGTTAAATTCACACACGCAATACACACATACAACACACATAAACAACACTCACAAACAACATGTGCAACACATACAAACAACACACGCATACAACACACACTAACAAAAACACATACAAAGCACACATACAACACACAGCACATTAGTGGTGAACCCTCCCAACGCGCAGTTTCTCCAATATAAACTTCATACCGCTTTCTTAGAACTCTACTATTATATTGGACTATTCTGCTTATATGTGATGAGCTACTTAAATTTTAAACATCATATATTTACAACATAAAACCTACTATTTACATTTGAGTCAAAAGGCGATCCATCAAATAAGTTTATATAAAAGAGCCTACCTGTATCTGTAAAGAAATAATAATGTTTCTTCAAATTATTTCGAGAGATTTATCTCTCTTTATTAATATATTGCACAGTAAACTTAATTTATAAATTCTTGTTGATCTACAAGAATTTGTAAATTAATTTTACTGTTCAATAAATTGATAAAGAGGGAGCAATCTCTCGAAATATTTTGAGATTTTTTTTTTTTTTTTTACAGATCCAGGTACGCCCTTTTGTATAAACATCTATACACTATTTCAATTGTATACAATCAAGAAGGTTTCCCAAAGACGAAGGGTTCTCCTCCAGATAATCAGAAAGTCTTCGTTATCTCCCCTCACACCTCAAGCAAAAAGATTACGCCTTGATTGATGCGAGATTGTAGTTAGTGTTATTATTCATCCCTTGCCGAAGAGTCAGCTCTGCAGGTCGGGAGGCCGCTGGAGGATGTTAGAGTCTTCCCTCGCGTTTAACAGAAAAATGCACCATTACACCCATGGACAAAACTTAAGGAAGTGCAATGTCTTTAATGTCGCCGGTCGTCTGTTTTTGTGAAGGAGACAGGCAATTTTGTTCATACTTGGTTATCTCATTTATCTTCAATAAAGGTCACTGTGTATCTATACCTTCAAGAGTTATTGTCTGAATCCCGGTATTAAAGATAAAAGTTGCAACTTATTTAAGTTTTGTCCATTGTTGTATATAACAAAATAACAAAATATTCAATTGAAACGGCACATTCGGATCGAGAGAATCACGTATATATATATCGTGATATTTAGACGATCGGAACACTCGTCTTTTTACAAAAACTTCCTTTCTAAAGAAAATATTTTACGAAAATATTGCCGCTGCTGTATCAGGATGGTCAAATGAGCAGGTAGGATTGATAAAGATCTCAGTTCAACTCCTGTTTATTAATAATAGATATAAAATGTGAAGTGTAGAAATTCAACTGATTAATGTTGTTCGCGCCTATTACATAAATCTAGTTTTTTTTTCTTATGTAAATTTTGTCGATAGTTTGGTTGGATAGGCCAATTTTAACTGAATAAAAACAGCTAGCTGGACAAATAATGTGTTTGTAGTCAGTCATGGAATCGGTCTAGATCAGGGCTCGGCAAACTGTAGCTCGCGAGTCAAATGCGGCTCTTTGGATGTGAAGCTCTTTATATAGTTCCATATGTAAATATTATTTATGCGAGTACTATTTATTGTTGGCAAGAAAACATTTTGTGGCTCTTTAAAAACTTTTAAATTTTGTTAATTGTAATTTTTGACTCTTCCGACTCAAAAGTTTCCCGACCCCTGGTCTAGATCTTTGAGTCTGTTCTCCAATCAATTAACGTTAGGAGATTCACCTAGTCGAAGAGGATTGATGTTGCTCATGTAGTCAGAGGTTTTTATAACCAATCGAACGGCTCTAATTCAAGGGTAATAATCAGCTGAAAAGGTCTGGCCTATCTAGATACAGTCCACGCTCTGCCAAACCAAACTTAAGGTACTAGCCAGGCTTTTAGATAAAGGAAGTGGTAAAGATTCCTAGCTATCGCTGCTAGGCCCGAAGTCGCTCCCACCCAAATGTCGTTGAGGATATTTGTGGGACGATATCAAAGATGGCACGGTGGTCGCCTCAACCGCTCCACATCCCGAGGACAATGGTGGGTGTCGGCCTGATAGGGTCAGGAGATCAGGGACTTAGTTGCAACCCATTCCAAGATGCTCTAGAGAATGTGATTATATTATACAACTTCCTGGCCTCTTGTCTGTGTTGGACAAGTTCAGGATTAAACGAGATCAGGGACTTGTTTGCACCCAACTCCCAGATTCTCTAGAGAGCCGTGATTATATTAAACAATTTCCTAGTCATTTGTTTATGTTGGACAAGTTCAGGATTAAAAGAGAGCAGGGACTTGTTTGCACCCAACTACCCGATTCTCTAGAGAGACGTGATTATATTATATAAATTCATTGTAATTTGTCTGTGTTGGACAAGTTCAAGATTAAAGGAGAGCAGTGACTTGGTTGCATCCCAATCCCATATGCTCTAGAAAGCGATGATTATATTATACATTTTCCTGGCCTCTTTTCTGTGTTGGACAAGTTCAGATTTAAAAGATAGCAGGGACTTGGTTGTATCCAATTCCCAGATTCTCTAGAGAGTCATGACTATAGTTTACAATTTCCTGGCGACTTGTCTGTATTGGACAAGTTAAGAATAAACAGAGAACAGGGACGTTGTCGTATCTCGCACCTAGTTGCTCTATAGAGACGTGAATAATTTATACAATTTCCTGGCGACTTGTCTGTACTGGACAAGTTAAGAGTAAACAAAGAGCAGGAAATTCATATCTTTATATATTCATGAACTCTATGTTGCAAATTATCTCATCGCATACTTTGAACTCCTTGGTCATCTCTCTCGATCCAAGATGCTCAGGAAAGCTTTGATTAAATTATTAAATTTCATGGCCACTTGTCTGTACTGGACAAGTTAAAAGTAAAAAGAGAGCAGATATTTGGTCGTATCCCACTCACACTGGACATGCGTTGGACCTGGAGGCTGTTTGGCTCTGCGCTGCCTGGAGTATAAGAGCTCCATCTATGTTTCTTTCCTGTGATGAATCTGTATAAGAGTGGTAGTCTTAATAAAGCTGTACGTGTGTGTATCCCATTCCCAGATGCTCTAGAGATATGTGAATAATTTATACAATTCTCCCTTGCTACCTGTTCGTTCTGAAAAGGTTTAGGATTAAAATAGAGCAGGGAATTGGTCGTATCTCATTCCTAGATTCTCTATAGAGCTGGTCTCTGCTTTACAGAGTCTGCTGGACAAGTTAAGAGTAAACAGAGAGGAGGGGCGTTGTCGTATCTCGCTCCCAGTTGCTTTATAGAGACGTGAATAATTTATACAATTTCCTGGCGACTTGTCTGTACTGGACAAGTTAAGAGTAAACAGAGAGCAGGGACGTTGTCGTATCTCGCTCCCAGTTGCTCTATAGAGACGTGAATAATATATACAATTTCCTGGCGACTTGTCTGTACTGGACAAGTTCAAAGTAAACAGAGAACAGGGACGTTGTCGTATCTCGCACCCAGTTGCTCTATAGAGACGTGAATACTTTATACAATTTCCTGGCGACTTGTCTGTACTGGACAAGTTCAAAGTAAACAGAGAGCAGGAAAATCATATCTTTATATATTCATGAACTCTATTAGAATGCGCTGGAAAATTATCTCATGGCATACTTTGAACTCCTTGGTCGTCTATTTGTAATTAATAAGAGCAAGAAAACATCAAGAAGTGAAATCCATCATCTAAATACACGGAAAGTCATCAAACTTCTTGAATAACCATGCAGAAAACTTAAAGTCAAATTAAACATGGAGCAATATAACAAGCGGTCTAAATTTGAAAAATGAAACAATTCAATATTTAATAGTAAACTATATATATATTTATATTTAAGTTATTTCCATATATTTTGATTTATACATAACCGACCTTGTATGTATTGTTTACGAAATACCATTTCTAGAGCCAAATATATACATATAATTCTACTCTTTTCAAAGCTTATGTGTCCATATAAACAATCACTTATGGAAAAAACTTAAGAAAATAGGAAGTCATTGATATATATATATGGACGGTAGTCTGTTTCTTTTTTTTTTTTGAAAGAGGCAAGAGCAATTTTGTTCACACTTTCTTATCACGTGTCTTCAATAAGGTCATTGTATATTAAATATATTTCAGAATTATTGCTTGAATCCCCGATATACACGCTAAAAGGTACAAATTCCACATGAGTGTAGTTTATCGAATATCATAACCAAGATACAACCTTTCAGTGTCCGATATATTAAAGAAACCGTCCAATACTGTAGTAGAACTCTTAAAGGTAGTATGATAGATTAAATTAGCGAAACCGCAAGGAGATTTCACCACAGATGAGCCAAGCCCTCCCAAATTTTTTATTGCCGTTAAATACAGTAGAAAGTGTGTTATTTTTAAAAGAAAAATATGTAGTTTAGTAGTTTTTTTTTTTTCTAAACCAATTCAAATTGTAGTATGGTTGAGATAACATTTGTTAGTTCTGCGTTACGCAGTGGATACACATTTGTAACAAAAGATTTTTAATCTTAGAAATTCAAAAGCTTGCCCACTCCACACTTAGTTGTTTGAGTCGGACACCCATTCACAAGCCATGTTGGGCCATGTGCCGCAGCAGCGTAGAATTCTCCCTCCGTCTGGTGTGGCTGCTCTCCGCCTTCTCCCGGTTCTTGAAAAGTCAAATTTCAACCAAGGTATGACAAATAAATTACGAAGTGGTCGCTTAGCATCAACAATAATGATCTTAACATTTAAGTACCGAATTTTATAGCGTAACTAGAAACAAAAGTTTGATATTCTGTAATGACATTGAAATAGTGCCTGGTAAGTCCCGTCCCATCTTTGCTAAATACTTAAGAAAACAATGATAATGCACTTTCTATTGATTCGCTTTAAAGAAATAATAAAAAATTGAAGCTATATATTTTTGACGCCTTTTTTTATAAAATTATATTCTACTGCCCTTACTGTAATTTTATCATTGCAGTAAGGGCAGGGACATTTATTTTATTTTCAAAAATAAACATAGGCGTCAAAAATACATAGTTTCATATCAAATCAATAACAGATGGCGCGCTAATGTGTATGTTGTGTTGTTTGTATGTTGCTTGTTTGTGTTGTGTTGTGTGTGTTAGGGTTTAAGCACCATTTATTGATGACACTGGAATTAACCGGGTGGATGATAGATTAAAATGGGCGCCGTCATTTCGTACGAGCAAAAAGGGACTTGTCCAATTGATCATTCAAGAGTTGCTAACATTATAAATAAAGAATGCATAGGTCAAAAGAAACAAGATTGACATCGCGAATTTTTGTTTCTGTTGAATTGTAAGATCATATTACCAGTTTTTTTTTTTTGTTGTTGTTAAATAATGTTGTGTTTGTTGTATGTGTGTTGTGTGTATATTGTATGTGTTTTGTGTAGTATGCATGTTGTGTGTTGTGTGTGTTGTATGCATGTTGTGTGTTGTGTGCATGTTGTGTGTTGTGTGTGTAGTATGCATGTTGTGTGTGTTGTGTGTTGTATGCATGTTGTGTGTTGTGTGCATGTTGTGTGTTGTGTGTGTAGTATGCATGTTGTGTGTTGTGTGTGTTGTGTGTTGTATGCATGTTGTGTGTTGTGTGTGTTGTATGCATGTTGTGTGTTGTGTGTGTTGTATGCATGTTGTGTGTTGTGTGTGTTGTATGCATGTTGTGTGTTGTGTGTGTTGTGTGCATGTTGTGTTGTGTGTATTTGTATGTTGTGCGTATATTACTTATGTGTGTTCATCATATTAAAGAAATATATCTTAAGACCTAATGCAATAGAGAGTCCTATATTGACAGTAAAAGAAATATAGTTTTATGAATAATTCCTCAGGTGTTCTCAAATACCCAATCTTTAAAACCCGTTGCATTTTCCCCAAGATAGGTTGGAGTGAGCTAGATGTAGTTGGGATAAGAAATAGTTCCTCTGCATAAAGTGCTGTCCTAAATTCTTGGAAGTTATTGTAGGAAGGTCAATAAAGATACTAACTTCAAATACAACATTGTGTGCCTCAAACAAACCAAATCCCTTAACACTATACAATTGAGTTGCCCGCGCCCTCTTCCTAGGATTATGTAGCTATCAAAGGTCACCTCGCCAACCGGACAAGGTCGCGATAACAGGCCGTGACCTACATATGCAAATTTTTCTTATGTCCATCTCTTTCGTTCCCTCTTTTTTCAATTTTGTCTTCGTAGTCATATACCCAACTCTTGTAAATCAACAAATAGAATGTTTCATTGATAATATTGGAATCAGTTTCTTCAAAAAGTCTAAGCAAAGTCAACAGTACCACTGTAAATGAAGAACCTATACCTATTATCCATTGTAAATATCATAGGCTAGGTTGCTCTTTTTGAGTCGCATCTAAAAAGTTATTTTTGAAATTAAACTGGAGTTTAATATTTAAATATGCAGAAATAAAAAGAATATAATCAAGATAATGATAATATTTACAGAGACTCCGCCTTGTCAGTCCCAAGCCCGGATGAAAAAGGAGGATGGGGAGCAGTAACAAGCTCGCTAAAAAAAACCTGGGCTCAGCTGGCCCGGCTAATAGTACCCTGTAAGGGCTCCTGATCCAGGGATACAGGATGAGCAGCATTTGTACTCCATGTTAGGAGTGGCTTTACATGGTGTCTGTTCCACATGTCAGAGGCGGCTATTTCATATAGGAGTTAAGCTGGTCTGCTATTGAGTAGTGCTCCCAGTCTAAATGACAAAGGCAGACGCATTCTACTTCAGAGATAAGTAAGAAGACAGAGACAATATTTTATATATTACAATCTTAGAATTTTATGACAAAATATATAACAAGGCGTCTTCTGGTGTATATATGCGTTTGAAAAGGAAACTATCTCTTTCGACATTGATATGAGAAGTTTTAAAAGGCATAGTGTCCTTTTTTATATCATCTACCGGTAACATTAGAATATATTTACGTGAATTATATTTACATTCGAGAAAACATCCCATAATCATCTAAAACTCATATTCCGATTGCGTAATATGTAAAACTACTAAATTATATGATTTTAGTATTTTTATTATATCCCTAGTAGACGTTATACAGGCCAGGATATTCATGGTGGGTAGAAGTTGACGACTGCTTTTACTGTAAATGCACCACATGTTTACACATTTGAAAAGCGCGCAAAATTCGACTTTTGTACTTACAAGTGTACAAGTGTTATATTTAGTTACTTGCACTCGCGCTGGTGGGGTTGAACCTTTGTAAGAAATGGGGAACATTGGAGCATTTTTTTCTAATTATAAAAAAGTTCCTAATGCAGGATTCGATCCCAGGTTGTAGTGGTTGAAAACCAAAGGTTTAAACCACTCGACCACCGACCCCCATATTAGAATTTCGAAATTGTAAATATAAAATGTTCTCATATAAGGGGATAACCTATAGTATATAGGCATAGGTACTTGAGGCCTTACTAAAGGCTCAATCTGCCTGGAAAGGGAACTTCCCCAACTGCATCTCAACGTAAAGAAGGACAATGTCTTTAATTCAAAACAAGTCTCCAATTCAATTCAAATAGTGAAAAAGACGTGTCCTTAAAGTTGGAAATATCTTTTAAATAAACTTTCTTTTTTTGTCAACAGTATATGCATGCAGAAGACAAACTGTTTCTTCAATGAATCAATCAATTATATTATTTATATTTTTGATGCGCATGATTATTTTAAAATAAACAATTTTCTATCTTCTTTATTGCAACGATAATAAATGAAGGGCAGTAAAAAATTGTTTTTTTTTTTAAGAATCTTCAGTAAAAAATATAGTTTTACATTTCTTATAACAGCTGGTGCGCTAATGCATCATGGCAGACTTTTCTATCGACTTCAGGAAGAAGCCAGTCTAAGGAAGTATGCCAGTTATAAAACTGAGTCTTCTAAAATAACTAAATAAATTTTATATTACAAATAAAAACGTTAAGACGCAAATGTTTGTTTCTCAAATAAATCAAACTACTACTGTCCTTACTGCGATTTAAAGATATTGGTAGGGCTTGGCTCATCAGTGGTGAACCCTCCCAGCAGTTTCGACAATTTAATCTACCAGACCGCTTCTTTAGAGCTCTGATACTGTATTGGATCATTCTGTTTATATATGTTACACTGAAGGATGGAATCTTAGAAAGGGTATTCAAGCAAACTAGGGACAAAAGTTTTCAGGAGGGTAGAATTACATTTAAATATTTGCATCGAGCAATGCTCTTCCGCAACAATAAATAAAATGCCAGTTAAGCATAAATTGATATTAGGCATTAACGCACTATCTGTATATAACAAATTAAAACATTAAAACGCGATTTTTTCTTTCACAAATAAATCAAACTTCTACTGTGATGAAAAATGCGTCTTAATGTTTTCATTTGTTATATATAGATGGTGCGTTATTGCTTTGTATTAAAATTTACATTCTTTTCGACATCAATGCTTTCGCTCTCTCTCTTTCTCTTCCGAATAAGTCATCAAAAACGACTTCTGAAAAATATGAGGTCATCACTCATCAGTAGTGAAGCATCTCAGCGGTAACGCCTAATTAGGCTCCAGACCGTTTTACTATTGTATTGAAATGATGTCCTTATATAGCTTGGATTTTTCTAAGGAAGGCGTATTGGGGAATTTCGTCATCTATGGTCTATATTGTGGCTTAAATGTTCAATAAACACTATAAAGAAGCATATATTAAGAGACAGAGGCAATTTTTATATACCTGAATATCTAGTGTGTCTTCAATAAAGGTTCGGTCTTGTAGAATTTATATAAACCAAATATTTGAATAAAATATTGCTTCAATGGCCACCAATATTTTTAAAAAAAGTAACCTTAACAGTGAGAGAAAATATTCAAACGCGGCTCTGGCACATTTGTAAATTCGAACTGCTCTCCACGTGTGTAGATATGTGGTGGATTTAGAGTAAAAACATTCGATAAACTTTACCTACAATGATGACCAAGTGTGCCAATTCATTTACATTGAAAAGCATATATAGTACAGAGACAAAATAATACTTTTTGAAGAATACACAGTTGGCGATATAACACAGCATCTATCATATTACTACTGAAGGGTGGAAAGGTGGTCTGAAACGTTTGTTTTAACCGCTACGAGCTGGCATCGAATTCCGTATTCGGCTCTTTTTTCTAATAAAAAAAAAAGTTCCAATGGCCCTCGATTCTTGCAAAAGTCCAACCCTACCAGCGAGTGCAGTCTCTAGCAGATTTGAAAGTGCAAAAGTCGAACTGCTTTTCACATGTGTAGACATGTGCACATTTCACATGTGCACTTACAGTAAAAGCAGTGGTCAACTTCTACTCATCATGATTGTCATGGCCTGTACCACGTGTATTAGGGATAATAATAATAATAATTATTATAAATATATTACTACTGAACGTGGAAAAAAGTAAGGAACACCACTGCTTCCTCGAGTCCCTGCTAACGTCCCTCCGCCTCCCGCCGGCCTTCAGGGCCTGGATCAATATCCTCTACGCCGGGGCGGACGCCACGATCAAGGCCGGAGGCTTCCACACCACCGCCTTCCCCCTCCTTAACGGCCTATAGCAGGGTTGCGCCGTGAGCGCCGCACTTTTTAGCATCGCCACGGGGCCGCTGCTACGTCGCCTGGAGTTGACCCTCGGCGTGGGCAACGTCACCGCCTACGCCGACGACATCGTCCTCCTGTTCCATCGCGACGAGGACTTCGAGCGGGTGGCGCCGTCTTCGAAGACTATAAGCAGGCCTCCGGAGTTGACGTGAACCTCCAGAAGAGCGCTGGTCTCTGGTGAGGCGCCTGGCGCAACCGCGGCGACTCCCCTCTCGGCGCCTCCTGGTCGACCACCTCCATCAGGATCCTCGGGCTCGACATCGCCCCCAGGAGCACCGTCGCCCACCGGGAGCAGCATCTCCTGGCCCTCCTGGAGACTGCGTGCCGCAGATGGACGCCCTTCACCCGCGGCCTCTCCCTCGTCGGGCGAGCAAGAGCGGCGAACACGCTGGTGGGCTCTGTGGGCCACCTGCATGGCTACCTACCATCACCCCCGACCATCGCCAAGCTGCAGGCCCGACTGGCAAGATTCGTCTGGGGACAGGACTACACGGCGTGGCTTCCCGCCGATGTCATGGCGAGGCCAGTTGCCATCGGAGGCCTCGGCCTCCTCGACCTCGCGACCCAGCTCCAGCTCACCTGCCTCAAGGGGGTGCAGGTCGCGCTCCGCGGGGGCAGAAATGCCTTCAGCTGGCTGGTCGGCAGCAACAGCGGGGAAGCCTGGATCCACCCTCCACCGGACGGCACCCGTCTCCAGCCCCGCCGTCTCCGGCTGCTGAAGCTGTGGGAGGAGGCCTCAACCACCGGGCGCTCCCCACGGCTCAGCTGCTGGACCTCCCCATCATCGGCGGCTGCCGGTTCCTCCGCCCTCCCGACCTCCTGGCCCCCGCCCGCTGGCGCGGAGCCCGATCCGGGACCTCATCGTGGAGGAACATCTCATCGCCCGCCCAACGCGCTCGGCCCTGGCTGACGCCGCGACCCTGGGCGCCTTCTGTCGGAGGCTGACCTCCGAGAACGCCGTGGGCTTCGAGGCGGAGTCCACGCCTTCTTCCAGTTCCCTAGCTGCGGCCGTGGTGCTGCGAGGGACGGCTACGCCGTTCCTCAACGGCCTCACGACCTGCTCGGCCCGACGGGCCCTGGATCGCCCGCGCTTCGCCGCCACGCCCATCTCCAGATTCCTGGCGAGATGGACGCCCACCATGAATCCACCATCCAGGATCGACTGGGCCTCACTGCGGCGCTGCGCCTACTCGGGCCACGAGGCCGACGCGGCCCTCAAGTTGGCCCTCCACGCCTTGCCCCATC
Organism: Cordylochernes scorpioides; assembly: GCA_030710605.1. NCBI lineage: Eukaryota > Metazoa > Arthropoda > Arachnida > Pseudoscorpiones > Chernetidae > Cordylochernes > Cordylochernes scorpioides. The sequence goes on from CP092870.1 coordinate 52,420,117, forward strand.
CGGCCCATCCTGCCTCGGTCGGCCCATCCTGCCTCTGACGGCCCCTCCTGTTCTGCCTGCGGGTCCATCGACCGCTCCCTCAGCCACCGTTACTGGTGCTGTCCCTCCATCAGGCCTCTCATTAGAGAGGCCTTCAACATCATAGGGCGGCCCCCTGACCTGCAGGCTTGGATCTTCGGCGGGTCCGGCCTTGAGGACGACGCCCTTTCCATTCTGGCGTCGGCAAAGTTGCGAATTTATCGCTACTTTGTCCAGGTTGGGCTCGGAGGAGCAGTGGAGGACCCGCTCATCGCCTGGTCCAGGACCCTCCAGCGTCGAGGTTTCCTTCCATCATCTCCCATCATCATCTTGTAATATATATGTTTTCATATATGTATATATTTTCTTTCTCTCTTTCTTTAATATATTTTCTCTCTCTACTTCTTTGTTTGAAAATGTGTAAAATTGTCTAGAAGACAATAAATAATTTTTAATTGTCAAAAAATTGTCACTCCTTCCTCATTCTAAACATTATTTTATCTTTACTCGAAGAAGTAAAAGAGAAATAGGAAGTTTAAATCTGCGGATTGACCTTGGGAGAAAGCTGACCGGAGGCAGTACGAGATGGAGAAAAATCATTAGCGAGGTCACCACTTCTAGTAATGGTATAAACTACCATTATACATGCTCTTAATGTATTTGCCTTCGCTCTATCTGAGAGATTTAGTAATAGTCTCACAGGTGAACCATTCAACTAGGAGGAAATCTAATAGAAGTCTTTTTCATAAATATTGAATTGTATTTTTGCTAGAAGAATGACCTGGCTTTGCCTGAGATATTTCCAAGCAAATGTTTGTCATTACAATACTATATTATAGCCAATTTATTATTTATTACCATCAAATCAAACGGGATATCCCAACAAGGGATGCTTGCTTCAAGCAACAACACTAAATTCAGAAAACCATTTTATATTACCACGTGGAAAATTAGAAAAGACAAACTACGCGATGACATAGCAATTTATTTAAAGCAGAACAAACTAGGAATGATAAAAAAAAGATGAGCAATGAGGGAAGTTTACAGAGTAGCAAAATATAAACAAAAAATACATTACACTGTTAATAAAATAATTAATACTTCGCCACAATATAAAAAATTGGTGAATTACAAGGGTCGAGTAGAGGTTTAAAGAAAAAAGAAGATAAAAGGATATACACTCATGGACTCACTCATTATATAATATACTAGACGAATGGCCCGGGCAACGCCCGGGTTTTACCCGAGTGCGAATATATTTTAAAAACGTTGTCTTGGGTGGTCGCTATAGACAGGGTGGTCAGTATAGACAGGTGTATGTATCACACAGCCGATAAGAGGGTTGTCTAGAGTGGCCGCTATAGACAGGGTGGTCTGTATAGACAGGTGTATGTATCACACTGCTGATAACAGGGTTGCCTAAAGTGACCGCTATAGACAGGGTGGTCTGTATAGACAGGTGAATGTAACACACTGATGATAACAGGGTTGCCTAAAGTGACCGCTATAGACAGGGTGGTCTGTATAGACAGGTGGATGTATCACACAGCTGAAAACAGGGTTGTCTAGAGTGGCCGCTATAGACAGGTGTATGTATCACACAGCCGATAAGAGGGTTATCTAGAATGGCCGCTATAAACAGGGTGGTCTGTATAGACAGGTGGATGTATCACAGTTGATAACAGGGTTTCTAGAGTGGTCGCTATAGACAGGGTGGTCTGTATAGACGGGTGGATGTAACACACTGCTGATTACAGGGTTGCCTAAAGTGACCGCTATAGGCAGGGTGGTCTGTATAGACAGGTGGATGTAACACACTGCTGATAACAGGGTTGTTTAGAGGGGGGCAGGGAGGACACGTGTTCGCCGGCAGCCAATGGGCGCGCATTCTATCCGTGAGCTTCAGACAGAATAAGGCAATTATATATATAGATTATTTTTTAAGGTAGACAGAGGCAATTTTGTTCACACTTGGTTATTTCGTGTGTTTTCAATAATGGTCACTGTGTATCAAATATATTTCAGAGTCATTGTCTGAATCCCGATATACATGCTGAAAAGTATAAATACCTTTAGTTTTGTCAATTAGTGTATATTAAAACACATGTGATGTGTATATCAGAAAATTACGAGAGAATGGTACTCTGTGGTTCAGTTCCCCAGTACAGAACGTTATGGTGGGGTAGAAGAATGTTCCACAATACAAGTTTTGACTAATTCAGACAATACCAGTTTTGATTAATTCAGACAATACCAGTTTTGACTAATTCAGACAATAACAGTTTTGGAAAATTCAGACAATACCAGTTTTGACTAATTCAGACAATACCAGTTTTGACTAATTCAGACAATAACAGTTTTGGAAAATTCAGACAATACCAGCTTTGACTAATTCAGACAATACCAGTTTTGGCTAATTCAGACAATAACAGTTTTGGAAAATTCAGACAATACCAGTTTTGACTAATTCAGACAATACCAGTTTTGACTAATTCAAACAATAACAGTTTTGGAAAATTCAGACAATACCAGTTTTGACTAATTCAGACAATACCAGTTTTGACTAATTCAGACAATAACAGTTTTGGAAAATTCAGACAATACCAGCTTTGACTAATTCAGACAATACCAGTTTTGATTAATTCAGACAATACCAGTTTTGACTAATTCAGACAATACCAGCTTTGACTAATTCAGACAATACCAGTTTTGACTAATTCAGACAATACCAGTTTTGACTAATTCAGACAATACCAGTTTTGACTAATCCAGACAATACCAGTTTTGACTAATTCAGACAATACCAGTTTTGACTAATCCAGACAATACCAGTTTTGACTAATCCAGACAATACCAGTTTTGACTAATTCAGACAATAACAGTTTTGGAAAATTCAGACAATACCAGTTTTGACTAATTTAGACAATACCAGTTTTGACAAATATAGACAAAACCAGTTTTGACTAATTCAGACAAATTCAGTTTTCACCAATTCAGACAATACCAGTTTAGGAAAATTCAGAAAGTTCCAGTTTTGGAAATTTCAGAAAGTACCCATTTAGGAAAATTTGAACAATTCCAGTTTTTGGTAAATTCAGACAATACCAGTTTTTGCAAATTCAGGCAAAACCATTTTTGAAAAATTTAGACAGTACCAGTTCGAAATATTTCAGACAATACCAATTTTGACAAATTCAGACAATATAAGTTTTGGAAAATTCGGTCAATACAAGTTTTACCAAATTCAGACAATACCAGTTTTGGCAATTTTAGACAATACTAGTTTTATCAAATTCAAACAATACCAGTTTTGGAAAAACAGAAGATATCAGTTTTGATAAATTCAGACAATTACAGTTTTACCAAATTCAGACAATACTGGTTTTTACAAATTCAGAAAGAACCATTTTTGAAAAATTTAGATAATGTCAGTTTTGAAAAATTCAGACAATACCAATTTTGAAAAAAAAATCAGACAATACTAGTTTTGACTATTTCAGACAATACTAGTTTTGAGTAATTCAGACAATGCCAGTTTAGGCAAATTCAGACAATACCAATTTTTTTTTTTTTTTTTGCCTCTGCTATTTGCTTGCGTTTAAAGGAAATTTACGTCAAAATATACATGTATATATGTATCTTATAGAAATATTTCCATAATCTGTATGGAAGAGAGAAAGTATGAAAAAGGGGAAGAAAAAATTGCAGGGTTAGAACCCTAGGACAACCACATCCAGATTTCTCCAGCCTTCTCAAAATGGGCATTTATGGGAACTTTCCCTTCTCTCTTGAAACACATACAAATTTATAAAAAGCGCGAAATCATAAGGCGAAAGGTTTCTTTAATGTTTTTATTATTTTGTCGAGATTTTTCGAGCATTTCTGCCCTTCTACAGGAGAAAAATTGAAAACTTATAAGATGATGAATTGTTTATATACATATTTGCATATTTACAGATCTATATATATATATATATAAGTCAATGTCTGTCTGTTTCGCGATAAACTCAAAAACTACTGAACCAATTGGTACCAAATTTTGCATGTCGCTTTTTATAAACCTGAGAAAAATTTTCAGCTACATTTTGATTAGTATTTTTGGCTATTTCTTTTTTTCATTTGAAGAACTTTTTTACGCGGAGTAAATACGAGGCGAAGTAACAACACGAGGCCAATTAAGCGACCAATGAGCGTTCTGCATTTCTTTTCAAGTTGCTTGCGTACTTTTTTTAAAATATCTTTTTATACGAGTGTCACTTTTTTTTTACAAAAGTATTGAGAGAGAAATTTTTATTACTAAGTTACGGTAAGTGCACACAATGCAATTTAAAAAAAAAAACTTTACAAAATTAGCGTTACTGTATGTAAACAATGGCTTTCGTATTTTTTATTAATTTTTGTTCTGGCCTTTGTTTTTTTATATAATAATAAATAAAAGTTACAGTCAATATGATAATTCTTAAAATTAAACAAACAATAGTCAATATGCAAAAAGTACAAACTAACTTAATAAAATATTCTAATATCAAGCAATATGCAAAATCTCTCCTAATATTTAATATTGTTTTAATAAAGTGTAAAGAATCTCCAGAACTATTTTTTGCGCGGCAGTAAATACGAGGCGAAGTGACAACACCAGGCGAATTAACCGACCAATGAGCGTTCTGCATATTTTCCAAATCGCTTGCCCAACATTTTTTTTTTAAATATATTTTTATAAAAAAAGAGTGTTACTTTTTTTTACAAAAGTATTTAGTATTGAGTATTGAGATAGAAATTCGTATTACTAAGTTATGGTAAGTGCACACAAAAATGCAATTTTAAAAAACTTTACAAACCTATCGTTGTTCTAGCCTTTATTTAAAAAAAATATTTTTTACAAAAAAAATAATATGTAGTGAAATTTTAATATGAATTACTGTCTCATTTAACAGCCAAAACATGTGTTTGTCTATAATCCATATACCTTTTGGTTTTTATCAGCCTAAAATATTAACATGGCTATTTTGGCTTTTTTTTTTTTTTTTTAGTATTTTTATTTTTTGCTGACATGTGTGTTGTGATAGGGCACTACATTTTACAAAGTTACGGTTAGTAAACAATGCAGATTTGACAATATTTACAAACTTTTATTACTGTATGTAAACAATGGGCTTATGTTTTGTCATTGTTGTAATGGCCTTTGTTTTGTTATTCTTTTAAAAAATCATATGTTTCATTGAGAGTTTAAAATTTAGTCTTCTGTTGTCATATATTTGCCTAAGTTCCATGTGTGCCCTTTTATTTTTTGCTGAACATTTATTGACATTTATTAACATGACTGTATTTTGGCTTGCATTTTTATAAGCCTTTTTTTTTTTCTTACTGAGAGAGATAGGGAATTATATTAGAGAGCCTGTCTCCTCACCCTTCCAATTATTTTACTGTTTTATTCGCTTGCCATTTCTGTATATTTTGTTTGTGGTTGTTCTATTATGCTGCTTTCTTTTTGTCTACGCAGATATTAGGCTAGGGGAAAAATTAGTTGAGCATTCTAAAGATTGACCTGTTTGACATGTTTTGCCATTAGTTTTTTTAGCCTTATTTTTTTCTGCTGAAATGTTGAGAGAGAAATTTGTTTTAGTCACCAAGTTATGGTTAGTGAACAATGTAGTTTTGATATTTACAAACTTAATGATGCTATGTGTGGACAATGGGTTCTTATGGTTAGTCATTGTTGTGATGGCCTTTGTTTTGTTACTTTTCTTTGAATATATGAGATAATACTATTATTAAAAAGGCAGATCTTATTGATAAGATGGGTAGTATGATTTTTTTCCCTATAGTTGAGTGCGCCCCATCTCCCTATCTATATATATTTCCAACATACTTCTGCCTTTTCTACTAGATAATTAGTTTTGTTCTGTAACTTATTCTGATACTTTGGATTTGTTTTGGGTATGCACTGTTTTCCTTAAAAGCTTTTTTTTATATATACAAAAATATTTTTGGTACTGATTGTGCTATTTCTGTTTTTTTAGGACATATTTTCAAATTTAATCATCCCATTTGATATGCCTCGCAAAAGATCTGCAATTGGAGTAAGAACTCCTGCAGCTCGCCGCATGGCTGCCCGAGCTGCTAGAGGCCAAAGTAGCCGCACATTGGAGAATCCCCAACAGTCTCAAGCCCGCCTCCAAAGTGACCAGCTGCGCCACAGAGTTCAACGCGCATCAGAGACTCCCCAGCAGTCCCAAACACGACAGGAGGCTGACCGGTTGCGGCACTTCAGGCAACGAGCTAGCACTTGGGCTGATATGTTCAATGCTGCTTTCCATTACAATCCGGCCCTGAATTATGAACAATTTACTTTTCTTCAGATTGGCCATATGGATAAACAATGTCTACATTGTACTGCCTTTAAGTACAATGGTGAGCGGCCTGGAATGTGCTGTTCTGCAGGGAAGGTCAGAATTCCTGATTTACCTGAACCCCCAGAAGCTCTCAGAACTCTGCTCGATGGGTCTTCTCCTCACTCAGCTGAGTTCATGCAACGTGTCCATCACTATAACAATGCTTTCCAAATGACATCTTTTGGGTGTGGTAGTCGTGTTGTGTTGCCAGGTTACATGCCAACGTTTAAGGTCCAAGGCCAGGTCTATCATAGAATTGGCTCTGTTTTGCCACCACTCAACTCTGATAGCCGCCAACTACAGCCAGCATTCCTTCAGGTTTTCTTCATCGGAGATAGTAGTGAAGGGGTTGCCACCCGCCATAGAAACTTTCCCATCACTAAGCCCCACATTTCTAGCATTTTGCAAGATATGTTGCATCGACATAATCCTTATGTCCATTTGTTCAAAGCTTCCATTGAAAAAATACCTTCTCCTGATTACAAGTTGGTCATTAAGGCTGACAAAGCACCGCCTGGACACCATCCTCGCCCATTCAATGCTCCAACCATTAATGAGGTTGCCATTGCTATTGTGCAGGAAAACTGTGACAGACGTGACATTGTTCTTTCCAAAAGAAGCAGTGGTGTTCAGAGGATTAATGAGTTTCACAGGTCTTATGACGCCCTGCAATACCCATTGGTTTTTTGGAATGGTCAAGATGGTTATCATTTCCATATCCCTCAGCTGATTGATGGGGTTCCTTCGGCGCACAAGACGGTTTCTTGCATGGATTTTTATGCTTCACTGCTAATGATTCGTAGCCGTAATCCTGGCATAACAAATTGGTTACTGGCTTTTGGAGATTTGACCCATCAAATTCTGGTCGACATTTATGCCAAGGTGAAATCTGAAAGGCTGCATTACATCTCAGCGCATCAAGCTCAACTTCGTGCAACCGAATACATCAATCTGTTAGATGCCATTCGCACTGACAGGAGTCATGGCCTTATTGGAAGACAAGTTATTCTTCCTCCTTCCTTTGTGGGCAGTCCAAGGCACATGCATGAGTATGCCCAGGATTGCATGGCTTACGTCCGTAAATATGGTCGCCCAGACCTTTTTATTACATTTACATGCAATCCTGAGTGGCCTGAGATAAAAATAATGCAATTCCCCACCCAAGGTGCATTTATTCGGCATGACTTGGTTGCTCGCATTTTTCAATTGAATGTTACCAAGCTTATAGATTTGATCACCAAGGGTGATGTTTTTGGCAAGCCCCAATGTTGGTGTTATACCTTTGAATGGCAAAAGCGAGGGCTACCACATGCGCACATTTTATTGTGGCTTAAAGAAAAGATTCGCCCAAACCAGATTAATTCGATCATTTGTGCTGAAATCCCCAATGAGGAGGTTGATGCTTCACTGTTTCGGACTGTAACCAAAAATATGATTCATGGGCCATGTGGTCATGGGTATCCTAATCCTGGCTGCATGGAACGGGGTAGAAGCCAAAAGAAATATCAACGGCTACTCTTGGCTGAAACGCAGACAGATAGGGATGGCTACCCATTGTACAGACGTCGCAGGCCTGAGGAAGGTGGCTTTTCTTTTGTTAAAAGAGTGAGAGTTTTCACCATTGAGAATGGTGTTCAGGTTGTGCGCATGACTAATGTTACCATTGATAATAGGTATGTTGTGCCATATTCGCCTCTTCTATGCAGACTATTTGATGCTCACATCAATGTGGAGTCCTGTGCTTCAATCTCTGCTATAAAATATATCTGCAAATACATATACAAGGGTTCAGACCAATCAATTTTTGCAGTTACTAGTGCTCAAACAGAGTCTAATGAAGTGCTAGAGTACCAACGTGGTCGATATATTAGTAGCAATGAAGCTGTTTGGCGCATTCTGTGATTCCCTATTCACAGACGCCATCCAATGGTTCAACATCTCTCTGTACACTTGAAAAATGGGCAGCGTGTATATTTTACTTCTGCTAATGCTGCACTACAGGCTCACCGTCCACCTAAGACCACGTTGACAGAATATTTTGCCCTTTGCCAGCGCGATAACTTTGCAAAAACACTTCTCTATGTTGAAGTTCCTGTTTACTACATTTGGTCTACTTCTAAATCATGGCAGTCTCGAAAACAAGGCACTCGCATTGCTGACCAAGTTGCTTTTGCTTCTGATGCTATTGGCAGAGTCTACACCGTTCATCCAAATTTTGAGGAATGTTTTTATCTTCGCATGCTGCTTCATAGTGTTCGTGGTCCGACTTCTTTTGCAGCCCTCAGAACAATCAATGGTGTGCTCTGTCAAACATATAAAGAGGCATGTCTGCATTTGGGATTGCTTGAGAATGACCAGCAATGGCATCATTGTATTCAGGAAGCAGTGCTAAGTGAGTCTCCTTTAAAAATCCGGGAACTTTTTGCTATTATTCTTACCTGCTGCCACCCTACCAACCCTCAAGATATCTGGGCACAATTTAAAGAACCAATGTCTGCAGATATTCTGAATCTTGCCAGACAGCAAGCCAATGACGGTCTTTTGACATACGAAATGTCAAATCAGGCTTTAATACTTTTAGAACAAAAAGTTCTGCAAATGACTGGTTTCCATTTGACAAAGTTTGGCATGAGGTCCCCACAGCGCAATGTTACTCACCGAACCAGTCATGAACTTTTAAGAGAAACATCGTATGATCTCAGCAGGTTATTACAATTTGTGGCTTCGAATGAACCGAAACTTGCCAATGTCCCTGAACAAAAGGAGGCTTACGAAAGGATCCTTTCTAAAATTGATTCCAATGCTGGCGGATTGTACTTTCTTGATGCTCCGGGGGCACAGGAAAAACCTTTCTGATCAATCTTCTTCTTACAAAGGTACGAAGTACTGGGGACATTGCTCTTTCTACAGCTTCTTCTGGTATTGCGGCCACTCTGTTGCATGGTGGCAGAACTGCTCATTCGACTTTCAAATTACCCTTAGATTTGACCAGGAAGTTCTGCAAATGACTGGTTTCCATTTGACAAAGTTTGGCATGAGGTCCCCACAGCGCAATGTTACTCACCGAACCAGTCATGAACTTTTAAGAGAAACATCGTATGATCTCAGCAGGTTATTACAATTTGTGGCTTCGAATGAACCGAAACTTGCCAATGTCCCTGAACAAAAGGAGGCTTACGAAAGGATCCTTTCTAAAATTGATTCCAATGCTGGCGGATTGTACTTTCTTGATGCTCCGGGGGCACAGGAAAAACCTTTCTGATCAATCTTCTTCTTACAAAGGTACGAAGTACTGGGGACATTGCTCTTTCTACAGCTTCTTCTGGTATTGCGGCCACTCTGTTGCATGGTGGCAGAACTGCTCATTCGACTTTCAAATTACCCTTAGATTTGACCAGGGATGAGGTACCAGTTTGTAATTTGAATGATGATTCAGCAATGAGCGAAGTTCTTATTGTCTGGGATGAATGTACTATGGCACACAGGCATGCTTTAGAGGCAGTTGATATAACACTTAAAGATTGTAGGCAGGATCAGAGACCAATGGGAGGTGTAGTGTTGTTGTTGGCCGGTGACTTCAGGCAGATATTGCCCATTATCCCTAGAGGTACAATAGCAGATGAGTTGCATGCTTGCTTAAAGACATCCCCACTTTGGTCATTTGTTGAAAGACTTACTCTTTCAACAAATATGCGGGCTGTCAATTAAGGAGATCCTAACTCACTGTTATTTTCACAATTTTTGCTTCAACTTAAAAGTGGCCAACTTAATGATACGGATGGTAATGTTAATTTTTCAAATGAATTGGTTAACACTGTTGTGTTTGTGTGTGTGTGTGTGTGACTCCCTCTCTGGCATAAAGAATAGTGTTTTTCCTCTCTCTCTAACATTGGGGAGATGTCTAACCGGGAAGGGCGAATTACTATCTTTGGCTTTGTGAGCGGGCAATTTTGGCTCCAAGGAATTGTGTAGTTGATGCCATAAATGCTCAATTTTAAAAGAAATACCAGGGCAAAGCATTTTATATACTTCTGTGGATTCCACCATTGATGCTGAGGATTGCGTAGAATATACAACAGAGTTTTTAAATTCTTTAGACCCTTCTGGGATGCCACCACATCACTTAGAACTTAAAGTTGGTGTTCCCATTATTTTATTGAGAAATATTGATGCACCCCGCCTTTGCAATGGTACCCGTCTCTATGTTAAAAGATTGTGGCCTCACATGTGGTAGAGGCAACCATTTTGACTGGTTGTTTTCAAAATGAAGAGGTTTTTATTCCCCGGATTCCTCTGATTCATGATGATAAACATTCTCCTTTGCATTTTAAAAGATTGCAGTTCCCCATTCGAGTTTCTTTTGCCATGTCGATTAACAAGGCTCAAGGTCAGTCCCTCAAAATTGCTGGCATTGACTTGGAGCAACCCTGTTTCTCGCATGGGCAATTGTATGTTGCCTGCTCTAGAGTTGGCTCAGGAAGAAATCTTTATGTTTTGGCTCCAGAAAATAAGACTTCAAATTTTGTGTATTCTTCTGTGTTGTCATGAATAATTTTTTATGCTATTTTAGTCTTTTTTTGTTGTTTGAGTGGTATATTATTTTCATAATTCTTTCTATATACGTATATATTTGTATATATTTGAAAGGTAAAATCTCTAGAATTAGAATATTCAAGGACAGTTGCAGATTATTATGATTTATATTAATATTAGGTTTTTTTTTTTAGAAAAACATCTACGAATGTTTGACTGGGGTCTGAAAACATTAGATTACAGGCTGCTGGCTAGGCTTGGTCAATCACGGTCACTCTTCTCAAGCAATTCCAATCCCTATCCCTTTTTACCCAAAGAGTGTAATAGACCTACAGAGGATGCACCACTATATATAAGAGTTAACACACTGGGGCGGGTACCTCGGAGGTTGGGTGGAAAATCTGCCAACTATTTGAACTATGTATTACTTCGGTGTTGCTATTCTATGGCTCTAATACTATTTATTAGTAATGTTCTTTCAGTATGAAGGAAATTGCACTCGGGGGAATTCCCGGGCGAAGCCGGGTCATTCGTCTAGTAATCTATTATATATATAGTCACGACCGTCTGTCGTGGCTTCTGTCACGGATAATATACAGTTATCATCGTCATGCGTTCTTAATTCTGTCACCGTTTGCTTTTGGTTCAGTGGTAGAATGCTCGCCTGCCACGCGGGCGCCCCGGGTTCGATTCCCGGCCGATGCATTTTTTTTTTTTTTACAATTTTTTAAAACTCATTTATATATTATACAAGAATGACATCCACGGCGCCAATTTATAATTGTAACGAATAGTTTTTGAATAAAAGCATTTAATCGGGTAAACCCCGGGCGTTGTAGATTATAAACACAAGGTAATAAGACCACATCCATGATAAGGTACAGTTTGGATTATAGATTATAAACACAAGGTAATAAGACCACATCCATGATAAGGTACAATTTGGATTATAGATTATAAACACAAGGTAATAAGACAACATCCATGATAAGGTACAGTTTGGATTATAGATTATAAACACAAGGTAACAAGACCACATCCATTATAAGGTACAGTTTGGATTAGAGATTATAAACACAAGGTAATAAGACCACATCCATGATAAGGTACAGTTTGGATTATAGATTATAAACACAAGGTAATAAGACCACATCCATGATAAGGTACAATTTGGATTATAGATTATAAACACAAGGTAATAAGACAACATCCATGATAAGGTACAGTTTGGATTATAGATTATAAACACAAGGTAACAAGACCACATCCATGATAAGATACAGTTTGGATTATTACTATATATAGTCACGACCGTCTTTCCTCATCGGCCGCCTCTGTCACGGATAATATGCAGTTATCATCGTCATGCGTTCTTAATTCTGTCACCGTTTGCTTTTGGTTCAGTGGTAGAATGCTCGCCTGCCACGCGGGCGCCCCGGGTTCGATTCCCGGCCGATGCATTTTTTTTTTTTTTTTTACAATTTTTAAAACTCATTTATATATTATACAAGAATGACATCCAGGGCGCCAATTTATAATTGTAACGAATAGTATTTGAATAAAAGCATTTAATCGGGTAAACCCCGGGCGTTGCCCGGTCATTCGGCTAGTATGCCGTTGGCGGAAAAATGCAGACAGGAAAAGGGGAGCGGAGGGGTGAGGGACGTTGTGAGCGGCGCTATAACGAGTGGTTTTGCTACTTGGGATACGAAAAATCAGCGGCGGAAGGCGAACAGTGAGGGAGTGCGTTATATCGAGAAAAATACATTGATGTCGATTGGGACAAAAAGAAAAAGCGGCGTAAGGCGAGGGTGGCGTTATATCGAGTGGCGTTATAACGAGAGTAGACTGTATATAAAATTGAATGTCTGTCTGTCTGTACTCTATAGATTCAAAAACCATACATCCAATCGCCGTGTAATTTTGGGATATTATTAGGTATATCCCCGGGAAGGTTTTTGAAAAATAATTTCTTGAATATCTTGAATATCCTTAGTTATTTGCAGATTTGTAGATTTAACTCGCAAGCAGCGCCACCATTGCGACGATGATAAGTTTTTTATCTATAAGTTTTATTATCACTAAGTTTATTATCTTAAAGATTATTTATCAAAAGTAAGATTATCTCAGCATGACACGGCAATTTATTTGAGACAAGAATAATGATACAATTCCAAGGCGAAGATACTATTCCTTTAACTTCCAATTACCGAGGGAACCAATTAATATTGATTTTATTCAACTTATCGAGTATTTTTCAAGGGACCGGGAAAAAATGTTCACTAGATTAAACAATGATTTTGTAATGTAGAAAATTAGGAAAGACAAAATTCAGGATGACACGGCACACAGGGACCGGGAAAAAATGTTCACTTTATCGAGAGATTCAAATTTACGAGTTTCAAATTATCAAAATATATCTTTTTTTTTTTATAAGTTTATAGAGAATTGCTTTAGCAAATGTTCGTTAGACAAACCTTTACTCGGGTAAAACCCCGGGCGAAGCCGAGTACATCCGCTAATTAAATATATATAGAGAGAGAGAGCGAAGCGTCCCTGTACTGATAAGGCCAAAGTCCGAAACCATGGTATACAGGTTGGCTTTTGTCTGAAATCGCCAAAACTGGTGCTGTTTCTCATTCTTTATCATCACTAGTAAGGTTTTTTACTAGGGTGATGCACAGTGTCATCATTATGATACTCATTTAAAGGAAGAGTTGTCTCTTTTGGTGCATATTAATTTGTTTTTGAAGTACAATTAGAGTTATTTAACTATTTATACTGTGTGTTTGTGTGAAAGAAATTATAAACTCTTAAAATCGAAGTCTTGAGTTCTGCTGATTCCTTAGGCAGCATAAACTTGACTTCCCTATCTGCGGAAAATTAGTGCATCACGATTATGGAAATCAAACAAGATGTCTACATGATATTTTAAACTATGTATTAGCGCAATTGCTATTTTTATGAATAAAACAGCCTTCTACTGCCTTTTCTGAAACGAAAAAAATATGTGGAGAGGCCTGGCTCATCAGTGGTGAACCATATATTAGTTTTGTCAGTTTAATCTACCATACCTCTCTACTATTGAATTAGACTGATTTAATAATATACATTTTTGTTTTAGTATAGAATCAATGGTTGTTAAAGGACCCTGTGAAATATGTTTTTAGGAAACATTTCAAATGATATTTTCCCCAATAATCAATTTTATTCAATTCATAACATATTGATTGAAAGGAGAGGCCGAGATGTTTGTGGCATGGGGAGGCCAAGGAGGTGGCATGGGGAAGCCAAAGAGGTGGCATGGGGAGGACAAGGAGGTGGCAAAGGAAGGCCAAGGAGGTGGCAAGGGAAGGCCAAGGAGGTGGCATGGAGAGGACAAGGAGGTGCCATGGGGAGGCCAAGGAGGTGGCATGGGGAGGTCGAGAAAGTTGGAGACAAAGGGAGGAGCCAAGGAGGTGGCATGGGGAGGCCAAGGAGGTGGCATGGGGAGGCCAAGGAGGTGGCAAGGAGAGGCCAAGGAGGTGGCATGAGAAGGTCAAGGAGGTGGTAAGGAGAGCCCGAGAAAGTTGGAGACAAAGGGAGGAGCCAATAGTAGGATGGTTGTAGTTGACGAGGGCAATGGTAGTGAAGGGGAGGGCGGAGGTACAGGTCTACCAATTACACGTAGACCTTGCCCAGCTTGAGGGCGGCCATCTCAAGTCTAACTGGGACTCCAGTAGAGGTCTGGCGTCGGCTCCAGAATCTCCTCCTTGGGGACGGTGGTGGACACGCCGGGACATCGAATTCCTGCCCGGGGGTAAAGAGGGAGTCTTCCGCCATGGTGTAATGGCCGCGGTTCACGTTGGCCGCCTCGTCCGCGTCGAAGGTTCGGACCAGGAGTCGGGCTCCAAATGTCACCCGTGTAGGTCGCCGGGGCTCTGGGTCCTGTCTGGATCCCAGGAATCGTAGTTCTTCCTCGAAATATTTGCGCAATATTTCGTCGACGTTTGGTGGCCTTTGGTATGGCACTCGTTTGGATCGCTTTATGCAGTTTCCCATCTCGATAGCTGAGCTAATTGTGAAACAATGGTCTTTAATTCACGTTGCTAAGTGATTTTCCTTTCCAATTTTTATTTTTTAATTGTTGAAAACTTAAATTTACTATATTTTTATAATTTTATTTTATATAAAAAGAAGGTTTTTATCACAAAATTCTCTAGCTATATCAGGATAAGTTGGAGTGAGCGGTCACAAGTAGATATCAGTTTGATTGCACTTCTAAAAAGTATCGGTTTTGTTTTGTCTACATCTGAAATTATTAAAATTTATTGATATAATTATATGTTTAAGTAATGCGGTACTTTTATGCTATTATAGTATTTTTAGATCATTTCCAAGTGTTTGAATTCTAAAAAAACCCACGCCATTGGTTTTAGCTGCTCAAACAAAACGCTTTCCATGAAATTTCCATAAATTCAATAAGTTGTATAAGAACCCCTTTGAAGTTTTCCTGAGCCAGATCTTCCTGTGACAACCTTTGTCAGCTACATGAACAGTCTTTCTCTGAAAAATATTTCTTTAATATTGTGAAAATAAATCCACCATCTCATAGCTCTATCACACCACCTCGCTCCAAATCGGTGAGCTGTATGTATTATGAGACTACCTTCATCATTTCCTTAGAGTATCTTTGACCTTTTTTATTATTTTAAATTAAAAACAAAATGGTAGGATACAGTTCTTTTAATGTTTTCTTTCGTGACAGCGATCCTCCACGTGGTGCTGATAACAACTTTAGAGCATCCTTGACTCAAAGCTAGTTAACATCATCCAAATTCTATTATCCAACGTATTCTACAGAATGTCGAAAGTTGCCTTGGCCTTCAAGATCACCAGATCTTTCTCCCATCCAGCATGTATAGGATATTATTGGGCCACCGCTCTAACCACAACCAGTACAGAGGGTGTTTCCTTTCAAATGAAACGATTTCAAACGTCCGTTAGAACTTTATTTTTCGAACGTGAATATTTTTCATGTGTTCTATGTGCTTCCCCTTCTTCTTGGCTATCTCCCTGCATCGGACTTTCCAAGCTGCGAACACTTCCTTGACTTTGGAGAGCGAAACATTCGACCACTCCTCTTGTGCGGCTTTCCAAAGTCCGGCCTCAGTTTTGGGACGTCGGTTTAAGAGCCGTTGTTTCAACATACCGAACCCGTAAAAATCCAGTGGGCTGGCGTCGGGAGACTTCACTGGAATGTCCGAGTTCCTGATAAAATTTAGGCCTAGGGTGTCCTTCATTTCTTGTAGGAACTGTTGGGTTTTGTTGGAGGTATGGGAAGAGGCTTTGTCGTGATGAAGGAACACTTTGTCCATTTCCCCTGGGTAAAGGTCCTTCAGTTGTTCGATGACAGGTTTCAGAACGCATTCTATATAGAATTCTGAGTTCATCTTCACCTTCGATGGAACCTTTATGAGCGGAAGGACTCCACGGCCAGTCATTACCCCGACAACCATGAAACCTTTAGGGAAAGTTTCGGAGCATTGGTGAACCTAATTATCCGGGACCTGATTGCCTCTTTTGATGTAACAGATCTTCCGGATTCCATTGCAATACGTCACATACATCCATGCTTCGTCCAATGTTGCAGTATATTCCGATCTGGAACCGGCCAGGTGTTCCTCGTAGAGCTTCCGGGCATTCGTTGCACGGTTTTTCATGTGGAAAGGGGTGAGCTTGTGAACCTTGCCTTTTCGTCGGGTATCCAGTTCCAAATCTTTGTGAATGATGTTATTTATCGTTTTTAGCGATGTTCCACACATTCTGGAAAGTTGGCGCTGAGATGGTGGATTTTCAGTAGTTGCTAGCCGCTTTACCTTGGAAACCGTGGCGGGGGTCCGCACCGGACGTGGTCGATCGACTTGAAATTTTTGCCCATTGGATTCAGCTTCCCTTTTCTTTCCGATGCCATTTACTACCCTACATATTGTAGCTTTGCCAACATCTAGTCCTTCTGCTTTTAGCTTTTTCACTATGACGCTATAACTGTTTCCTTCTTTGGAAAGCCGCACAAGAGGAGTGGTCGAATGTTTCGCTCTCCAAAGTCAAGGAAGTGTTCGCAGCTTGGAAAGTCCGATGCAGGGAGATAGCCAAGAAGAAGGGGAAGCACATAGAACACATGAAAAAAATTCACGTTCGAAAAATAAAGTTCTAACGGACGTTTGAAATCGTTTCATTTGAAAGGAAACACCCTCCGTATATGTACTGTTGTTAATTTGACTGATTAAGTACAACAGGCATGGAACTCTATCTCATAAAATGACACACCAAAACTTATAAAACACAATTCAATCATGTTTGTATGCCTTCGTTGCCTATTTATTCTACTGCAGTGACTATTACTGTACCACTTTTATTTTTTATTTATTTCCTCTCAAATTTACAGTGTACCATTCGAGCATAAAGCTCACGAGTCACTTTGTCGTGGATGTTAGGCATCAAGAATTTCTAAAAAATTGCCTTTAGAACTGACTGGAAGGTCACAGTTCAGGTAGAGTGAAGTCCAGGTCTTTTATGTCTTGGATTGACGTCTCCATCAAATTGGAACAATTCTTGTATAACTGGATTTTGGGAAGTAGAGAGTTTTAGATATAATTTCTGGGTCGAGGATATGTATATTTCTTCTATATTAGGCTGGTTTAGTCCTGCTTTAAAATTGCATTTGATAGATTAAATGGGGCATTTACAGTACTTCTTAAACAAATTCTCATGAATGCATCTATTCTTTTCCTATCAGTCAAAGTTATGTATTTAAACCATACAGGCAATGCGTATGTTATTATAGGGAGAATACAGCTTCTGTATAAAGTAAATTTTTGGTTAACAGATAAACCACTTTTTGAACTGAACATATTGGAAAATGAGGTTTTGGCTATTTTAGATTTTCTTATTATATCCTTCACGTGGCTGGTGAATTTCAGTTTAGAATCGAAAGTGACTCCCAAATATTTGACCTGCTGGGTCCAATTTATGGGAGATGAGTAAATTATAAGATTTGTCCTGGGTGTGAACTTGAAGCTATTTCGTGGAGGAAAGATAATTGCTTGAGATTTCTTTGGATTCAGATCGAGTTTCCATTTATCACACCAATGCAAATGATTTCAAGATAGTTTTGAAGGCGGGAAATTAAAATATCTGGGGAACGCGAGCTGGATAACAGGGCAGTATCATCAGCGAAAAGAGCTAGTCGGCATTGTGGGATATGTGGAATATCATTGATGTATAAATTGAAAAGTATAGGACTCAATATTGAGCCTTGAGGAATACCAGATTATATTTGCCGAGGACTTGATATATATAAAATGCACCTGTCCAAGATGAAACACAACAAGTTCAATGAGTCGGGCCAGCTGCTGGTGTTCTACCTCATCTCCCTGGTGTGGAGTGCGGACATCATCCGCCGCGAGGGCTACCTGCTCAACATCTCCCGCCTCTGGGAGCACTACCCCAACCATGAGATGACGTTCCTCTTCAAGTTCTACTTCATCATCCAGCTCTCCTACTGGCTCCACTGCTACCCGGAGCTGTACTTCCAGAAGGTGAAGAAGGAGGACATGAAGAACAAGATCATCTACGCCTCCCTCTACCTGATCTTCTTTGGTTCTGCCTACATCCTCAGCTACACCCACATTGCCATCTGCCTCTCCATGATATGTTCCAACTTTTACGGAGAACGTTCTATCCTGAAGATAATTATTCAGGAACCTGATGAATTTCTGAGGAAAATTAAAAGAAGTTAATTTAATGATGAGGCCTCTGTGCCAAACCATATCGAAAGCCTTTTTTAAGTCTAAAAGCACTACTCCAACAGCTTCGTAAAGGGATTTGCAAGTTTGTATGAAGTCAATAACAGTAATCAACTTTTTCTCATTTGATATGAATTTTCTCGCGTACACACACACTCTCTCTCTCTTTCTCGCGGTGCGAAGCTGCACAGGCGAACGCTCCTGCTCCAACGATAAGGGCTTGAAAAATTACAACCGCCTCTAGAGTGAATAAAAAACGTTTTATGGGGGATTCCCATGGATCATAAGAAGAGGAAGCTTTCGCCTTCTACTCAGCAGGCTCGTAGGCCGCAGCCCGGCCTTTCTCACCAAACCATCGCCATCCAGGACAGGGTAGCCATGTCATCTCAGCCAACAAAGAAGCATGCTGTGACACAGCTGGAAAAGAACTAACAGCAGCAGGCCCTGAGCAAGTCCAGATCGGCTTCACCCAACTTTGACCAGTGCTGCTTTGTGGAGTGGCACTCTGATCTATCTCCAGTGGACTATATCTCTGGAGGAAAAGCTTGGAAAGTCCTCTGTGTTCCAAATAATGAAGATGTCCGGCCAGGTATTGGTCGGGCTGGCCAGCGTCAATCTGGCTGAACGCCTGGTTGAGGAGGGCTTTACCATTGGGGGACCACCCTCCTGAAGACCTTTCCTTATAAGAAGCGGGCGGAGAAGATAACAATTGGGAATCTAAGTCGTCGCGGTACTGCGGCCCTACTGCAGGGTGGCTTCCCTGAACCATGAGGTCGTGACCAGCGGCGGATACACCTGGACTACCGCCAGCAGGGAAGCCTTTGTCCTTCTCCATGAAGGCCTAAAACTCCACCAGCTCCCTGCTAAGCTGGCGATTGTCCCCAAAGGAGAGTCGACCCCCGCATATATCACCTACGGCATTGAGTGCGGCAAATGCCACCGAAAGGGACACCAGCGAGCTTCCTGTCCCTTGAAAGCCCATGGAAGTCGTCCTGCCTATCTTCAGGACACACGGAGTGGACCGGTGTCTCCATCCTCCCAACCCACGGCCTCCACAAATTCCTCAGCGCTTACATCGGCTGCGAGGGGTTATGACACCATCCAGAAGACCCCCTTGGTACTTTCCAGCTCTGCCGTTGCGAACTGTTCCGTCCCTATCCAGCATATATTTGAAAGGTAACATCTCTAGAATTAGAATATGTAAGGACAGTTGCAGATTATTATGATTTATAATACAATATAAAGCGGCTGATGATTGTAAAACGAAAATTGCAATTATACCGCGAATGTTTCTTTTAAACAAAAATCGAAATCTATTTTAAAGAGAAATAACGATTATTTCTAACTTTAAGGATGAAGTATGATAGGATGAATTGTGAAAAGTAATGACAAACGGAAAAATAAAAGTGTCCAGGGGCGGGAATCGAACCCACAACCTTCTGCTTACCGGGCAGGTGCCATGTCCACTAGGCTACCCTGGACGTATTTTTCCGTTCGTAAATAATATTTAAAGTAACTTATAATACATTTAAAATACAATATAAAGCGGCTGATGATTGTAAAACGAAAATTGCAATTATACCGCGAATGTTTCTTTTAAACAAAAATCGAAATCTATTTTAAAGAGAAATAACGATTATTTCTAACTTTAAGGATGAAGTATGATAGGATGAATTGTGAAGAGTAATGACAAACGTAAAAATAAAAGTGTCCAGGGGCGGGAATCGAACCCACAACCTTCTGCTTACCGGGCAGGTGCCATGTCCACTAGGCTACCGCATTCGCGGTATAATTGCAATTTTCGTTTTACAATCATCAGCCGCTTTATATTGTATTTTAAATGTATTATAAGTTACTTTAAATATTATTTACGAACGGAAAAATACGTCCAGGGTAGCCTAGTGGACATGGCACCTGCCCGGTAAGCAGAAGGTTGTGGGTTCGATTCCCGCCCCTGGACACTTTTATTTTTCCGTTTGTCATTACTCTTCACAATTCATCCTATCATACTTCATCCTTAAAGTTAGAAATAATCGTTATTTCTCTTTAAAATAGATTTCGATTTTTGTTTAAAAGAAACATTCGCGGTATTATGATTTATATTAATATTAGTTTTTATTATTCTTTTTTTCAGAAAAACATCTACGAATGTTTGACTGGGGTCCGAAAACATTAGGTTACAGGCTGTTGGCCAGGCTTGGTCAATCACGGTCACTCTTCTCAAGCAATTTCAATCCCTATCCCTTTTTACCCTAAGAGTGTTAGACCTACAGAGGATGCACCACTATATATAAGAGTTAACACGCTGGGGCGGGTACCTCGGAGGTTGGGTGGAAAATCTGCCAACTATTTGAACTATATTTAAAACACCTAAATGGATTGAAAAATAAATAAATAAAATACCTAAATACTAATATATTGCATTTTTTGACATCACACATACTTTTTGCCTGTGATAATGTATTACTTCGGTGTTGCTATTCTATGGCTCTAATACTATTTATTAGTAATGTTCTTTCAGTATGAAGGAAATTGCACTCGGGGGAATTCCCAGGCGAAGCCGGGTCATTCGTCTAGTATGTATATAAACAATTCATCTTCTTATATACGTTTTGATTTTTTTTTTTTCTGGGGAAGGGCAGAAATGCTAGAAATATCGGCAAAATAATAAAAACCAAAATAGAAACTTTCCTCTTTATGATTTCGAGCTTTTTATAAATTTTATCCAAGCGATTATATAATCCAACACATAAAAATTTATCGTATATAGTCATCTGTTTTTCAAGCATTATAAATTTTATAAATTTGAAAATAAGTAAAATTTTCATTCTAACAAATAATCGCTTGCTATGTCTGCACATCAGGATTATTACTCTGGCCTATAAAAAAATCACCTATAAACAAACACTTTAGAAAATTTGCTTACTTAGTAATAACATTGAGGCATGTAAAGGATCAATTTTCGGAAACCCCCGTAACTAGAATATAAATGCATAAAAATACCCTTGTATATTCATGAAAGGATATTTAAATAGCCTCCTAGTGTAGTATTCATTAAAAATATATATTTTTTTATTTTTATTGTAAAGATTAACTTTAATCTGTAGAATGCCAAGGCAGAAAAAAGGGTTTCATACAAGCAAATTTCTGGTTTTACAAGAGGCAGAATCATAGGTCTCAGAAAAGGTAAAATTTCGACTAGTGAGATTGCAACGAAAGTAGGCTGCATTACTTTTGTAAGGATTTGGTCTCAGTGGTCAGAGGAAGAGAAAGGTTTAAGAAAACCTGGCTCAGGTCACGCACACACACCCTAAGGAATTACAGAGAGCGGATAGGAAGATTCGAAGGATGGTTGTAGCAGACAGGACAACAACTGTACCAATGATTCAAACAACTCTACATGTGCAGAATGAATATTGACTATCTCTGAACACCATTACTAACAGTCTTATCGATTCAGAACTCCGTAGACGCTGTCTTTATTAAGAATTCCACTCTCCGTCAGACCGAAGCGCCGGGCTCAGATGGTGTGAAGAGAGACCTGAAGTGAAGAGAGTGGTCTTTGGGCTCAAGAATGGCATTCTGATATTTTTTTCTGTGGAATTCAGATTCAATTTGGAGATTCGTGATGGCATGATGCATGTTAGATGTAGTTCTCAAGAAATATCTCATCAAGACTGTATTTTGGAAAGGTCCCTTTTGGAACCTCTGGTTTCATGGTGTGGGATGGCATCCGTTATGAAAGTAGGATCTTTTTATTCTTTATTCAAGGCACAATGACTGTTCAGCTATACATTGCAGATGTGTTTCAACCTATTGTCTTACCATCTATTGATAATACCCGACCACATACAGCCTCACGAGCCTTCCTTCAAAATGTTGAGATCCTTCCCTAGGCCGCATGTTCCATATATATTTCCCCAATTGAGCATGTTTGGGACATAATTGGAAAGCATTTTTGAAATTTCCACAGCTAAGTAATCTTGAACAATTTCGGCTCACAAAATTAGAAATAGCTTGGTCTCTAGCATCCTACAAAGAGTGATAAAAAACTGTATGACAGTATGCTTCTCCGTGTAGCTGCTTGTATATGTGCCAAAGTAAGACACATCAAAAATTGATTAAAGCTGTGTATCTTAAAATAATATACAGTTATCAGCGTCATAATCAATTCTTTCTTAATCAATTCTGTCACCGTTTGCTTTGTGAATGGAATAAATACCCAAATATAGCCATTTCTCATAACCATCGGTGGTTCAGTGGTAGAATGCTCGCCTGCCACGCGGGCGGCCCGGGTTCGATTCCCGGCCGATGCATTTTTTTATTTACAATTTTTAAAACTTATTTATATATTATACAAGAATGACATCCACGGCGCCAATTTATAATTGTAACGAAAAGTATTTGAATAAAAGCATTTAATCGGGTAAAACCCAGGCGTTGCCCGGGTCATTCGGCTAGTCTTAATATATTTACATCCTTTTTTTCTCAAATTTGGAATAAATTATTTTTCATATTACCATTATATAGAGAAGAGAGAGAACTCGCTCATTTTCAGAAAATTCACGTAAGTACTTTTAGGTGATACGAAAAAATATATTTTTTGTGGTCAATAAACTATATTATTTTTTAAATCTTGAGAATTAAAAAAAAATGATATAATGGCTTCATACGATAGTTTATCCGATGCTTTACGATGAAGAGCCATTGGGAATGGAAACAGGCCGATCCAAACTGAGTCACCAAATGGCTAAGGTTAACAGAAATGTGGTCTGTTAGCTCCGACAACAATTCAGTGGAGCCATCACCAGAAAACCAGAGAAGGAACGAAAAATATTCTCCATGACACAAAATGGTCGCTACCTGACTGACTGCTAAGGGTCATTGGGTATGAAAGATCGCATCTCTTCAGTGAGCTTTCATGTGTCTCTGGAGAAATAATATCAAGATAGATCGTTTATCAAAGACTTCCAGAATACAGGGTGGCCAGTAAATTCCGATACCATTTTTAAAAATGTTTAACTAATAAATTATTTATAATATTTTTCTATTTAACAGATAGGTGTTCACACACAGGTGTATGAAGCAATACAAGGCGCTTATATGATTCGTGTACTGCTTGAAACGCTCAGGTTAGGAAATATAGCGATAATTTTGTGATATATATTTTTTTCGGTTAAATCCAAAATACGCTTTATTATTGATTATAAATAGAGATTGATATATGTTTTGATATAGACCTTGTATGTCAATATACCTTAGAATTTCATATATACCATAATTATGAAGAGTGTAACAGCTGTGTTTAGCTACACTTCAACGTGCCAGCTTGGCGATTATGTAACCTCGAATAAAACAATAAAGTTATAGAGTTAGACAGAGACCCAGGCAAGGCCCAAGTAAGAATCGTAGAGAATGACAATAATAGATAATAAACAGCAAGGTTATTGTTGAATGACAACAATAGAGTATTAACAGCAGGGTTCCTATGTAATGAAAACAAAGAAATATTAACAGCAGGGTTTCTATGGAATGCCAACAATGGAGAAATAACGGCAGGGTTACTATGGAATAACAGCGATGTGCAATAAACAGCAGGATTGGTATGGAATGACATCATTGAGAATTAACAGCATGGTTGCGATAAATGAAAATACAAAATGAAATAACAGAAGAATGCAATGAAATGGCAAAAATGGGTAATAACCCAATGAAATGGAAACAATGGGTTGCTATGTTTTCTCAACAATTATATCTACAGCTCGGTGGCTATTGAAGGAACACAATGGGAAAAAGAGCAAGGTTGCTATTGATAACAACAATGGAAATCAAGAGCAGGGTTGATATGAAATAACAACAATGGAAAATCAACAGCAGCAGGCTATGGTAAGAGAACAATAGGGAAACACCAGGAGGGTTGCTCTAGAATTACAACAATGATGTTTCAATATCAGGATTACTCTGGCTGCTATGAAAAGACAACAATTTAGAATCAACAGCAAGTTTGCTTTAAAAAGAAGGGTTTGATATGAAATGGCAGCAATGGGAAATAAACAGCAAGGTTTCTATGGATTGACAACAATAGGAAATAAGTATCAAGTTTGCTATTGATTGAAAACAATGAAGAATAGACAGAAGGGGTCTAGGGAATGACAACAATGGTGAATAAAAAACGGGGTTCCTATAGAATAGAAACAATGAATAATTAACAGTAGGGTTGCTATGCAATGCCAACAATAGGTTAAATAACATCAAAGTTGCTATGGATTGACAACAATTTATAATTAACACAGGGTTATTATGGAATCGCAATAATGTGCTATAAACAGCAAGGTTTATATGGATTAACAAAGATTTAACAGTAGGGTTGTTAGGGAATGGCAATAATAGCGAATTAACAGCAGGAGGCTATGGTATGAGAACAATAGGGAAACACCAGGAGGGTTGCTCTAGAATTACAACAATGATGTTTTAATATCAGGATTACTCTGTCTGCTATGGAAAGACAACAATTTAGAATCAACAGCAAGTTTGCTTTAAAAAGAAGGGTTTGATATTGAATGCCAATATTGAGAATTAAAAGCAGTATTTCTATGGATTGATCAGTGTAGTAAATCAAGAATAGATTTTAATAGGAATGACAATAAAAGGGAATTAACAGCGGGGTTTCTATAGAATGGCAAAAATGGGTGATAAACAGCAGTGTTACTATGGAATGGAAACAATGGGGATTAAACAGCAGATTTATAATGAAATTTCAATGGAAAATTAACGACAGTGTTGCTATATTATGACAATAATATATAATGAGTAGCAGGTTAGCTATAGAAAATGGTGAATACACTGGGAGAACACTGCAGATTTGCTATGGAATGACAACAATGAGGAATTAACAGCAGGGTTGCTCTAGAGTGTCAACAATAGAGAATAAACAGCAGGGTTGCAATTGATTGACAACAATGGGGTTTAAACAGTAGGCTTGCTATGAGAAGGTAACACTAAGGAATAAACAGTGGTTTCTATGGAATGCAAACTATAGGGAATAAAGAGCATGTTTGCTATGGATTGTCAACAATGGTATTTAACAGCAGTGTTGCCATGGAATAGATGCAATTGGAATCAAAGCAGGGTTGCAATGGAATAAAAACATAGGGAAATACATAAGTTTTGCAATGGAATCACATCATTGATATTCAACAGCAGGGATACTATGGATTGAGAACAATGGATAAATGACAATGGAGTAACAACAATGAGATATTAATTGCAAAAATACTATGGATATATACAATAGTGTTAAATAGCAAGGTTGCAATTGAATAACAACAAAGGGAAATGTACAGCAGTTTGCTATTGAATCATAATATTCTGAATTAACATCAGGGTTGCTATGGAACAACAACAATTGTATTAAAAGCAGGGTTGCAATAGTAGGAAAAACAATGGTAGTAAAAACGATAGGGTTGTTATAGATTGACAACAATGGAGAATTAATGGCAGAGTTGCTATGGAATGACAACAATAGAGGATTACCAGCAGTTTTGCTATGGAATGAAACGATAAGAAAAACAGCAGGTTTGCTATAAAATTTCAACAAAGGAAATTCAACAGAAGGGTGGCTAAGGAATGGGAAGAATTATATTTAACAGCAGGGTTACTGTTGAATCATAAACAACAGGGCTGCTATATAATAAATCGTAGAGTTGCTATAGAATTACAACATGGTATTAACAGCAGGGTAGATGTATAATAACTCGTAGGATTGCTATGAAATCATACCATGATAATTACAGCAAATTTCCAATAGAATTATAAAAATGATAATAAATAACAGGCTTGCTATGGAATGACAACAAAGATAATTAACAGCAGTGTTGCTATGTAATGGCCACAATGGGTAATAAATTTCAGGGTTGCTATTTATTGATAACAATTGAGAATAATAATAGGGTAGCTATGGAATGACAACAAAGGAGATTTTACAATCGGGTTATTATCGAAAGGTTTTATTGGTAAAGGTAAATTATTATAGGGTTGGTATGGATTGACAACATTGGAGAATTAACAGCATGGTTGCTATGGAATGACAATCATGAGGAATTAACAGTAAGTAATAAAACGACTTTTTAAATCATCCCGCGCATGTGTTTCTTTTGAACGAAAAATCTAAATTTATTTCAAGGAGAAATAACGATTATTTATAACCTTAGGGATGAAGTATGAAAGGATGAATTGTGAAGAGTAATGATAAACGGAAAAATAAAGTGCCCCATCCCTAGGCACTTTATTTTTCCGTTTATCATTACTCTTCACAATTCATCCTTTCATACTTCATCTCTAAGGTTATAAATAATCGTTATTTCTCCTTGAAATAAATTTCGATTTTTCGTTCAAAAGAAACACATGCGCGGGATAATTTAAAATGTCGTTCTACAATCATAAACGCATTATATTGTAATATAAAGTAATAAAACAGCAGGGTTGCTTTGGAATGTCAACAATGGAGAATTAAAAATAAGGTGCTATGGAAGGACAAAAGTGGAGAATGAACAGTAGAGTTGCTATGGAAACACAACAATATAGAACTAAGAGTAGGGTCACTTGGAATGACAACAATAGAGAGTTTCCAGCAGGGTTGCTATGGAATGAAAAAAATTGGAAAATTAACAGTAGTGCTGCTATGGAAACACAACAATAGAGAATTAAGAGTAGAGTTACTTGGAATGGCAAGAATAGAGTTTCCAGCAGGGTTGATATGGAATGAAAACAATAGCAAAAACAGCAAGGTTGCTATGGAATGACTACGCTAATAATAAATAACAAGGTTGCAATGAAATAACAACCAAGGATAATTTATAACTGGTTGCTATATATGTCTACAATGGGGAATAAACAGCAGAGTTTATATGGATTGACAACAATGGGAAGTAAACACCAGGGTAGCTATGGATGGCAAAAAATGGGAAATAAAAAGTCGGATTTCTAAGGATTGACAACAATGGAGAATTAACAACAGGGTGCTAATGAATCACAACATTTCTAATTAACAGCAAGGTTGCTATAGGATTAAAATATCGGAAATAAAAGCAGAGTTGCTGTTTTGACAACAATGGGGATAGAAGGGTAGGATTGCTATTGAATGAAAACATTGGGGCATTAACATCAGGGCTCCAATTGAATTCTAACAAATGGAAATCACAGCACGGTTGCTATGAAATGACATCAATGGTATTTAACAGCAATGTTGCAATGGAATTACAAAAAAAAAATGGAATAAAAGCAAGGTTGTAATTGAATCACAACAAAAAAGAATTAACAGCAGGGTTGATATGGAATAACAACATTGAGGAATTAACAACAACAAAAACAACAAAAAACCTTTATTAAGACACTATTGTCTTACAAGGGGATTCCCCATAACGGTTATATATGTACATGAGTGAGGAGGAAAAGCAATTTAGAGGGGAGGGGGAGCAATCAGCCGTTGTCTGTGGAGTTGAGCACTTCTTCTCTCATTTTATCAATTGCCTTGAAAAATTTAAAATATTTATAAACAAATGTTTTATCCAGCAGGAGAGAAGTAAAGATTTTATATACATGTTGTTCATTGTAGTGAGTTAGCTCCGAAATTTCGCGAATTTCCATTCTCTTTTCATGTAGGAATGGGCAATGGAATAGATAGTGGACCAAATTGTCTTGGATGCCAACATTGCAGAAGTAGCAATTTAAAGGGTCGCTGTTCCAAAATCCCGTGATATCCTCGCGGAAAAGTAACCATAGAATCCTTTGACGGGCTATAAATCGTTTAATTTTCAAAGGGAGATTTGATAGTAAGTAGTCCTCCGACATTGAGGAATTAATAGCAGGGATGATATAGAATGATAATAATGTGAATTTAACAGAAGAACTGCTATGGAATGTCAGCAATAGAAATTAACAGCAGGGTTGCAATGAATTGCTAACAAAGGCGAATTAGCAACAGGGTTGCTTAAGAATGACAACAATAAGGATTAACAACAGGATTGCTATGGAATGACAACAATGAGTAATTAATAGCCGGATTGCTTTATGACAACAATGGGGAATCAATAGTAGGGTTCTTGTGTAATTAAAAAAAAAGGAATAAATGCTTTGATAACTAGCCTTCCATCCCTGATGGTGCTGTGACCCACAGCTTGAAAATAATGTAGTTACCGACATTGATACGATGTGCTTCTGCCAAGGATTCCATTGGAGTCTTGGAACTTTGTCCCTAGTAGTTTTTCGTCCTTTCTCTTGCGTCTTGAAGAGTGGCTTTGTCGTCGTATCGTCTATTGAACATAGTCATCTTGAAGAGAAATCTTGGCTTTGACACGGCGGTGGAATCCTGAAGCCAGTGGAGGAAAATGTAGTTCACAGCACCCAAGGCCTCAAGGTCTTCTCGGCGATCATCAGTTTGTCTAATTCAATTTACCCAGAATCTCTATTAAAATGTCACGTAAAAAATAGAAAAGACAAACTTCATGAGGACATAGCAATATATTCATGGCACAAGAAAATTTGAAATTTATAAAAAAATAATAATAATAATAAGCAATGAGGTATGAGTTCACAGAATATCAAAATATAAATATGAAAATTGATAGTTTGTTCATAAAATAATAGATACTTTGCAACAATATCGCACAATAAATATCATGTTTTGTTTATAATTCAAAAACATCATCCTCTCCTGGTGATGCGAGTTCTAACTTTTATAAAGCATTAAATTGACTCACTAACTAATTATACAAAAAATTTAGTTTAGCAAAGTATAAGTCTCAAAATTAACACTAAATTTCAAATATTCAAACCCGGAATCTTTGATTTTAAAATTAATTTTATTAGTCCCTTATATTTGCATCCATTATTAACAAAATTTCCCTATACCTAGAATATGACGTTGCAAAAATTGAGTTTTAAGTTGAATTTCAAAATCAAAACACCTCAAGATTCAAACTCTCGTAGTATTAAACGCCTTAAGGTACAAAGAAAAACCAACAACTTTATTTCCTGGTATCATTATGATTTTAAAATTATTCTTCATTCAGGTCAATTTACTATAGAAAAAGAGGAGAAATTCTTTTAATTTGACTTTTGTACGATAAGATAGGTTAGCCAACAATGCAATTAAAAAAAAAGACATTCCTGACGGTTAAAAAAAACTAATGTTGCCCCTAAAGGGCAAACTTCCTAATTATATAATTAAAGCCTCAGTAATTTAGGCCATTCATACACACACAAATAATATAATACTGCTATACATGAATTGGCAATTTGAAAAAAAGAGACGCACAGATAAAAAAAAAGCGCAAATTGTTTAAAATGAAAGAAATTATATAATTGAATATAAAAAGAAGTAATTTAATTTATCATAGGTCAACTTCTTAGAGGTCAACTATTCTGGTTTTTATATAAAGAATTCTTGAAAAGCTATGGGGAGAATTAAGTAAAACTATGTATATAAATTGTTTGAGTCAAAAGGCGATCGATTAAAAAGGTTTATTTAAAAAAGGGCGTACCTGGATCTGTAAAGAAAAAATAAACAATTTTTTCTCAAAATATTTCGAGAGATTGCTCCCTTTTTATCAATTTATTGCACAGTAAACTTAATTTACAAATTCTTGTAGATCACATGAAAACAACTTTTGCTTTCACAAACAAAAGTTTTGTAAAAAAAAAATTTTTTTTTTCTTTACAGATCCAGGTACGTCTTTTTTTATATAAACTTATGTATATAAAATTTAGTGTCAAATTTCAAAACTATTTTGAGCATTGTGTTCTGTCTGCTCTCAACGGTCACCCTTGGGCTCAACACTATTGGACCCGTCTCTGCCTCCCCCTGATCTCCGCGGATCACCGCCCTGCCCCCCCTGATCCTCCTCTACATCCCGGCTCTCTTGGCCTCACCTGGCGATGATCCCCTGGCCACCCATCCCCAGGCCCCTCCAACAATACAATGTATATAGTGCTTTGTATATATTCCGCTTTATGCGTCCATCGGGGCTCAAAAATCATCCATTCTGGTTAGCAGCCCCCGTAAATAAAGATATTTCCTACTTCCTTAAAACTATCTGGACTATGAAGTTTCAGAGATATTGTAGTTTTGAATGGTAGATGATGGATTTAAACAGTAGATATTAGTTAGTGGTGTCTTATTCTATTTTTAAAATTCATTTCCCCTCTCAGTCTCCTCTCAGTTGTTATGAAATAAATTTACTGGCAATGTGTTTCTTTCTTATATTTTCTTGATATATTGTATATGTTTCTCCTGTAGAAGGGTGGACAAGCCCGAAAGCTTGAGAAGACCGGAATAAAAGATACTCATCTCCATAAACGTTTTACTTTGATATCAAATGTGTTTCTTTTCAAAATCATCAAATATTATATATACAGACCTTACAGCAATGATATAAGTTATTATTGAAAGGAAATTATATCATTGCAGTAAGGTCTATAGAGATAATATTTGATGCTATTATTAAAAAAAAACACATTGTCAGTGAATTTATTTGTTATAAATTTTATCGATAGAGAGAGATGGCAATTGAATTCATAAAGTTTTTATTTTTATTTTATTTGACATATTGTACGCGATATCCCAGCTTGGGATACTTGCGCCTGAATAAATTTTAGCTCAATTTCAATAACAGACTAAAAACAATATTAAAACTGAAAGGTTGGTTTTCTCAAACAGAAAATAAAATCTAAAATGAATTTACAAAAATTATTGAATTTTACATAGGTGTCTTTGTTATATTCAAATTTGCACATAGCTTCGATGGGATAAAAATGATTACTTCTGTAGCTGTGAAATATCGGACATTCTAATAATAAATGTATTTAGTTTTGGTTTTATTTTCCACAGAAGAAGCTAGGATCATCTGTTACCCTGATTTTCGACAGAAATTCTCCAAAATTACCATGATTTGTGATGAACTGTGAGTTATAAAAATTTGGACGAAAATAAAAAGGAATTCCAAATAGGAAAAAATTCCGGAATGTTTCATTAGTGTTCGCTATAGTTTCAGCCATTCTTGATTCTATGAAGTTATGAATTATAGTTGGGGCATGCGGTCTAAATAAATTAATTTCTTCTTTTGATAGATTGGCCAATTCGCATTTTTCAGTTATGAATTGTTAATAATCATCAGTAAATTTGTATTCCATGTGTTATCATAATCATGTCGTTATAAAAATAATATGCTGAAGAATAAATTGTTAGCATTGTTGCTGTGTTAAACAAAATCTCATTAATTAATTTAAAATATAAAATATTGATAATTTTCAAAACGAAAATTTGTATAATGGAGAGTTTCGGCAATCTTGAAAATTTGTTTTCATCTAAGACTGACAAGTGGATTGCGTATCTGGAATGAATGAATTTTTATTCCGTAGCAAATCGTATTGAAAAAAAATTGAAAAGAAGAAAGCAAATTTATTAATTCTCTAATAAAAGGTTGTCCCAAAAGTTCGTAGACACC
Source organism: Cordylochernes scorpioides (assembly GCA_030710605.1). Taxonomy (NCBI): domain Eukaryota; kingdom Metazoa; phylum Arthropoda; class Arachnida; order Pseudoscorpiones; family Chernetidae; genus Cordylochernes; species Cordylochernes scorpioides. The sequence continues at coordinate 52,452,349 of CP092870.1, forward strand.
TGCAAAAAATTGCAATACCAATATTATTCGCCGTTATGTATATTGTACAGTTAAACCTGTCTATAGCGCCCCCTCTAAATAGCGCCCGATTTTAAATACGTACTACGATGCGATTTACATTAAAAGTGACTTGTCTATAGCACCCCCTCTCTATAGCACCCTATTTTGATGAGTCCCAAGAGGGGGCGCTATAGACAGGTTCAAATGTATTTGTATTATGTATAAAGTAATTGTATTATGTATTCTTATGTATATTTGTCGTAATAATATTATTCGCTAAGAATAAGAAAAACACGAACTTTTGGGACAACATTATAGGTTTAGAAACTTTTTCTTTAGCATGATCGTTGTTCGCCTCTAAAAACTTATATGATATTGATTATAATGAATTGATTTAAGACAGAGCTCGCTTTACACAATTTGTTATGAATTACGACTGAACCATATTTTATTTCCAGACATAAGTATGGTCATCTACGCACAATGACTTTCCAGAATGGTTGAAAGGTTTTCCCACTATGTACTAAGAGCAATTCTCTACCTGTAACTCCAAACCACATTATATACGGGGATCGGTGGAAGGATGGTCTAAACCGTTGGTTTTCGACCGCTATGACCCGGGTTCGATTCCCGCATTGGTCACTTTTTTTCTGATTAAAAAAATGCTCCAATGACCTCCAATTCTTGAAAAAGTCTAACCCCACCAGCGAGTGCAAGTAACCAAACGGGGCTCTGGCACTTTTTAAAGTGCAAAGTCGAACTGCTTTTCAAATATGTAAACATGTGGTGCCTTTACAATAAAACATTCGCCTACTTCTACCCACCATGATTATCATGGCCTGTACCACGTGTACTAGGGATAAGCAAAAATATATATATTATTGACTGTGTTGACTCATCCATTGATGAAATCTACTCATCCCCAGCAGACACTATCAAAAGTCCCAAGCTCCACAGCTTGGCACACTGATATGATTGAATGAAGATGCGAAATAAGGAGAAGGCTGAAAACTATATAGGTCTGACTAAATTATAACAATTATATTTACTTTAAATTGATAGGAATGAAACTCTTTTATATAAACAACAATATTTCCTTTTCAAATAAGATATATTTTCTACTTTCTCTCTCTCTCTCCTTACTGCAATAGAAATGTATTGCATTTATATAATAAACATAGAGTTTTCTAAATGCAATGCTTAATATTAATTCAGGTTGAATTTTAAGGATATTATATTACAAAATGGCGCAGTATAAGCAAAGACAATCGAAATAACAACACATATCAAATCAATGAGAATGTAATTGTATGAATTCTGATATTAACATAATATTTATTATATTTTACCTAATTCATCACAAAATGAGCTAATATCTTCTAACTAATTCAGCAATGCTATAAAAAATATACTATTATATTTGTACATTCATGCACAAAACTTAAGGAAGTTGTACCTTTTAGCATGTTTATCGGGATTCAGACAATAACTATGAAAGATATTACAGTGACCTTTATTGAAGACAAACGAGATAACCAAGTGGTTATTTATGCCTAACTGACTTTGTTCTTATTGTTTGCAGAAAGGCATTTCTCGATGCAAATATTTAAATGAAATTCTACTGTCCTAATAGCTTATGTCCATAGTGTACTTGAATGCCAGTTCTAAGATTCCACCTTTTAGTGCAGCATATATAGGTATAATCATCCAATACAGTATTAGAGCTCTAAAAAGCAGTCTGGCAGTTTAAAATGGCAAGACCGTTGGGAAGGTTCACCACTGCTCTCCCAATATGTTTTCATTGCATTAAGACAGAAGAAATTTTATCTATGTATAAAGAGAAACGCGCGTGCTTAAAATATTTTATTTTCATTTATAACCAAATAAAAACAAAAAAATTGCCACTGTTTCCTTCAAAAAATAAAAACAGACGACCGGCGATATGAAAATATCAAACTTCCTTAAGTTTTGTTCATTAGTGTAAACTGAAATTTCACTATAGCTGTTTAGTGGAAAATCAGTATACGAGGTGTGTTCAAAAGGTAATATATCAACACACTACTGGACACACATTCAATCTCAAACAAGCAATAGCCCATTATAACGACAAACAAAGCAACAACAACGATCATTCCTGGAAGCACTGGTATCATCAAAAATAAATAGCATCAATAGAAAAATAGACCTCCCAACCCAATATAACAATATCTCTGACAAATTATCTAAATAATTGTTTGTAAATACATATTTCATCTCAGAATATTGTTGCATCATGATTAATGCGCGTATTTTAAAAATTATTTATAATATTATTTTTAATATATTTAAAATTTAAATTATATATTTATTTATTTTATAAAACAGATTATTACTATAAAATATTATGTACTATAAAACATTTGTATTTTGATACACTAAAATACCCCACCTGCTTTAAACTTTGATATGATAAATAAAGAGATATTCTAGGTGCTACCTAAATATATAGTTGTCTTATTATTGACTGGTTTAACCTTGCAAGATGGTTGAGACACGTTCTGGAAAGATGCAAGACACGTCTGAGGAGAGACTCAAGACTGAAGAATCTGCCAAACCGCAGCCCAGTGCAACAATTGGTAGAGATGCAAGTGCCGACCCAGTTGTCTTGAACCCCAACATAGACATCCCCAAATATGATGGAACAGAAGACCCTCGCCCATGGATTGAGTCCCTTGAAGAAATTGGCTTCCTGTACCACTGGGCAGAATATATTATTTCTCGCTATGCAGCCATGAACATGATTGGTAGCGCCAAAACCTGGCTGGACCTACACAAGATAAGTTTCACCAGCTGGGAACATTTCAAGAGCCGCCTAATTCAGGATTTTGCCTCAGACGCCAATAAAGAAGAAATGAAGATGAGGCTGAACAGAATGCAGCAGTGGAATGAACCTGCAATCAGGTTTGCAGAGGATACCCTGGTTCTGTGCAACAAGGTCGACCCCCAAATGGAAGAAGAGAATAAAATAAATTGGGTTATTGGAGGGTTAAAGAAAAAATACTCTTTTGCCCTCTACTTAAACCCTCCTAAGAATACCAACGAACTCCTAAGATTGTGTAAAAATATGGATTTGTTTGAAAATAATTATCAAGAACTTTAGAAAAATCAAAGGCTCTATATAATGGACCACGCTCTCCTCGTTCCCATCATCAAGAGCAATGGAAGAACTCTCCGTCGTTCAGAAGACCAGACCAGAACACCTCCAAGCCCCAGGCCCCCGCTCCGAGGTACTACCAGAACACCCCCAGGCCCCCGCTCCGAAGTACTACCAGAACAAGCCGCTGTCCCAGGTATCTGCCCCTAGACGATTTTACACTCCCAATCCTGAGCCAAAACCGGTCTACCCAAGGAAAACATACAATAAGAGTCCAGATTCAAACAGGAATAGGACAGAAGACGGGAGACCAATATGTTTCAAGTGTAACAAGCCAGGACACGTAGCGCGGTATTGCAGAGTCAAGTTTGTGAGGATCGTAGAAGAGGACCTCTCAGTTTCCCAAGACAAGAGTCAAGAAAATATTCAAATGGACGAAAGAAATTATTATACACGGCCTCGCCTCTATGCGGATGTTTGTAATGACACACAAACGAATATTCCTACACGGAATAGATATTCCGTGTTGGAGGATTTAAACTAATGGTCGCGCCTGATGCCTTCAATCAAAGCAAGTCGACCATAAATGGAATCAGAAAGTTGGACCCTAGGTACAAAATTAATATTAATGTGGACAAGATAGGGTTATGCGAAGCTTTGATTTATACAGGCGCCGATCTTTCAGTGGTCGACCTAAGGACAGCACTTTTTGCTGGCCGTGAAATAAATAGTCTCACTAAAACGTGTTCAGGACCCGATGGGAAAAAAATTAGATATGGTAGGTAGCATTATTTTAGATTTAAAAATTGATGACACTGAATTATCCCACGAATTTGTAGTAATGGACGCGCATCTACGAACTCTTATTCATGGACGAGATTTCCTTTAAAAAATGAATGCTAAAATTGATTGTAAACGAAAACGATAAAATATAATTTGATGAGTAATCATGACGTAAGCAATTATGATCTAAAAAAATAAAGAGCACTACAGATACCGTTATAACTAAACTATCTATTAAATTGATTAGGGCCTCAATAGAAGCAGAGGATGGGGAATATGTCATCGAAGAAAACAACAGAATGACTCAAACAAATGGTCTTCGATTGGCAAGAAGCTTGCTTACTGTCACGGATAAGAAAACCCATATCTGGATAACGAACCCTTATCCTCGACCTTTAAAAATAATGAAAGACCAAACATTGGCTTATGGAAGTCTTCCTGCAGAGGTAAATTTTATAGAGAATATAGAGAAGCAGAATGAAAATGACGAAATACAATTTCAAATAAACAAAAATTTATCATTTAAAGAACAAAAGAGGTTAAAATAAATTTTGGCCAAGTATACTGATTTGTTCTCATCGAGGTTGGGCAGGACCAATTTGGCAAAACATCAGATTCATACAGAAGACGCAAAACCGATAAAGCACAAGCCTTACAGGGTAAGTGCTAATGAACGAACCATCATAAAGGATCAAATAGACGAGATGCTTGAAGAAGGAATAATTAGACCATCTTCAAGTCCCTGGTCCTTTCCCGTTATATTGGTCAAAAAACGAAATGGCAAATACAGATTTTGTGTGGATTACAGGAAATTAAATGTGGTAACAGTGAAGGATGTTTATCCAATCCCAAGAATTGATGATGTAGTGGATACTCTCCAAGGATCCAAGTACTTCTCAGCAATAGATCTCAAATCGGGATATTGGCAAGTCGAAATTGAAGAGAGAGACAAAGAGAAGACGGCTTTCACTACGGCACATGGGTTATATGAATTCAACGTAATGCCCTTCGGTCTATGCAACGCCCCTGCTACTTTTGAGAGGAACATGGACAATGTCCTCGGAAATCTGAGATGGCAGATTTGCCTTTGCTACCTGGAGGATGTGATTATATACAGCTCGGACTTTCCAACACACATTAAAAGACTTGAAGCTGTCCTCAGATGCTTCAGCGAATCTAATTTAAAACTGATCGCCAAGAAATGCAGATTTGCTTTCGAGGAACTCGAGATCCTTGGTCATATAACCAACCAAGAGGGTATAAAACCTGCCGAATATAATATCAAAGCCGTTAGAGATTTTCCTCAGCCCAAGAAGGCCAAAGAAGTGCAATCATTCCTAGGAATGTGCTCATATTATAGAAAATTCATTAAAGATTTCTCATTAATCGCTGACCAGTCTCATCAGAAAAAATGTGTAATTTATCTGGACAGGAAAACAGGAAGAAGCGTTCCAAAACCTTAAAAAAGCTCTTATAAATCCGTCAAATTTAGGTCACTTTGATCCAAATGCAGCCACCTGCATTCACACAGATGCCTCTAACATCGGCTTAGGCGCAACACTAATTCAAAATATCGGTGGCGAAGAGAAGGTAATATCATATTTGAGCCGAACCCTAAGTAAATCTGAGCAAAATTATTCAACCACCGAAAAGGAATGTTTAGCTGTGGTGTGGTCGATATCAAAATTGCGGCCCTATTTATATGGAAGGCACTTTAAAATCGTCACTGATCATCACGCACTATGCTGGATTAAGAATTTGAAAGATCCGACCGGTCGATTAGCACGATGGGCACTGAAGATTCAGGAATATAATTTCGAAATCATACACAAATCGGGAAAAAACATCTGGACGCTGATGGTCTATCTAGAGGACCCTTACCAGACAACGAATGGGACGAGGATTATGAAAGACTATTTCTGAATCAAATAATAGACGAAAAGGATGATTTTATTGAGAATATTAAGGAGAACCTTAGTGGAAACAAGCGTTCAATTACACAGAACTTTAAAGAAGAAAATGGGTGTCTCTACAAGAAAAATCCAAATCCTGAAGGTAGAGAATGGTTGCTGGTAGTGCCAAAGAAGAGAAGGAAGGATATCATGAGTGAATACCACAACCATATGCTGAATGGCCATCTGGGCGTCGCCAGAACCACATACCGATTGAAGAATAGATACTTTTGGCCTTCCATGCTGAAAGATGTTTCCGAATTTGTAAAGACGTGCCATCTTTGCCAAAGTCGGAAAGGTTCATATCAGTTGCCATCTGGACTTTTACAACCTATTCCCCCAGCTAACTACCCTTTTGAAAGAATCGTAATTGACTTTGTTGGCCCCTTGCCATCAACGAAAAGAAGAAGGAAATGGATACTGGTGTTGACGGATTATTATACCAAGTATGCTGAAACAAAGGCAGTACCAGAAGCGACAGTGAAAGAAGTCTCCACATTTTTAATCGAACATATATTTTTACTACACGGGGCTCCAAGATTTCTTATCAGCGACAGAGGTTCACAATTCACTAGCAATTTGATGAAGGAGGTTATGAAAATGTGCAAAATTAAACATTGCTTCATGACGAGCTACCACCCCCAGACTAACGGACTAACGGAACGGCTAAATAGAACTTTAATCAATATGATCAGCATGTATGTGAATACGGATCAGAAGAACTGGGATGAAATCCTCCCTTTTATCACCCACGCGTATAATACCACGATTCAAGAAACCACAGGCTACTCTCCATTTTTCCTGTTGTTTGGGAGGGAGCCCATGTCCCTCTTAGACGACGAGACTATCCCAACGGAAAGTAACATGGACGATTACGACGAATATACAGAAAATTACTTAGATAAAATAGCAAGGAGACGAGACAGGTAGTTATTAACAACACAGAGAATACTCAGAAAATAATGAAAATAAACTATGACAAAAACACAACGAGAGAATCTATGAACCAGGACATTTAGTGGCAGTTTGGACACCAGTCAGGAAAATCGGAAAATGTGAAAAACTATTGAGAAAATATTTTGGCTCATATCGAATATTAAAGAAGCTATCCAACGTAAATTACTTAATTGAGCCGAAAGATAATCCTGGCCAAGACCCATTGATTGTCCATGTCTCAAGACTTAAACCCTATTTTGAAAGAATTGATGAGGTCATTCACGAGTACGTGACGACCTCTGGAGAGGGGGAAGTGTTGCATCATGATTAATGCGCGTATTTTAAAAATTATTTATAATATTATTTTTAATATATTTAAAATTTAAATTATATATTTATTTATTTTATAAAACAGATTATTACTATAAAATATTATGTACTATAAAACATTTGTATTTTGATACACTAAAATACCCCACATGCTTTAAACTTTGATATGATAAATAAAGAGATATTCTAGGTGCTACCTAAATATATAGTTGTCTTATTATTGACTGGTTTAACCTTGCAAGATGGTTGAGACACGTTCTGGAAAGATGCAAGACACGTCTGAGGAGAGACTCAAGACTGAAGAATCTGCCAAACCGCAGCCCAGTGCAACAATATTATCTATTACTTTAACTGGAAACAGTCTGATACACGCCCTCACATGCCAATAACAAAGGTTTTCAATTATTTGTATAAATATTATTTAGAGATTGTATAAACCTTCGATTTTTCGCGTGCCACGACCCCGGGATCGAATCTCGCGAATACCCCTTTTTAAATTAAAGAAACTCTTAAATAGCCCACGGTTTTTGAAAAAGTCCCATAATTGAGTACAAGCAACCAAACGGGGATTGGTCACAGTTTTAAGAGTAAAAGTTCGAACTGGTTCCTACATGTATAGACATGTGATGTACTTAGAGTAAAATTGGTCGATAACTTATTCACCATGATTTTCATGGTCTGCATCATATGTTTTTTTTTTTTTGGCTTATCCCTAGTACACGTGGTACAGGCCATGATAATCATGGTGGGTAAAAGTAGGCGACTGCTTTTACTGTAAGTACACCACGTGTCTACACATGTGAAAAGCAGTTCGATTTTGCACTTACAAATGTGCCAGAGCCCCGTTTGATTACTTGCACTCGCTGGGGGTTTGGACTTTTGCAAGAATCGGGGGCCATTGGAGCATTTTTTTTTTAACATAAAAAAAGTGCCCAATGCGGGAATCGAACCCGGGTCGTAGCGTTCAAAAACCAACGGTTTAGACCATCCTTCCGCCGACCCCCGCATCATATGTAAATGGGATAAGTAAATAAAAGAATCATGTTTTATTGTGCTGAAACGAAAGCTCAGCAAGGAGGTCAATGACAAAGTTGGTGAAGAAGTCGATCCTACAACAGTCTCCCACGACCCCAGCACAACACGGAAATGTTGACAATCCAATTTGGCTGATGCTCCATCCCGGAAGTATTTCTTGAGCTTTATGTGAATCTGGCATGTTGGTCCTCTTCTGCACTTCGATCTTACTATTCTCTTCTGGTAGGAGGCTTCCCTTCTAGGATACATTGAGGACACACAACATATACAGGAGAGAAATAGAGATTTGATCTTATGATATCTCGTCCATATCTTCTTCTTCTTTCTTATCTCCACTCAATCATATTAGGGTATCAAGTTGTGACCCTTGATGGTGTCTGTTTAACAACCATCATGACTGGGTGAAGTAGAATGCGTCTGCCTTTGTCATTAAGACTGGGAGCACTACTCAGTGGCAGGCCGACTTAGCTCCAAAATAAACGGCCACCTCTGACATGAGGAACAGACGCCATGTGCAGCTGCTCCTAACATGGAGTACAAAAGTATAAAATTAAAGAGCCGAACTTGAATAATTCGAAGCCCAAGGAACCAAAAAAAAATCGAATTATCCAAATATTCGAATTAAAACGTTTTAAATAAAAGGCTTAAAAGTCTAGGGACCAAGATAAATGTTCGAAGTAGAGACATTCAAATTATTCAAGTTCTCTACTGTATAAGATTAAATACAAAATAAATTAATAAATATAAATAAACTAGCGGATGTACCCGGCTTCGCCCGGGTTTTACCCGAGTAAAGGTTTGTCTAACGAATCTCTCGATAAAGTGAACATTTTTCTCCGGTCCCTTGAAAAATACTCGATAAGTTGAATAAAAGCAATATTAATTGGTTCCCTCGGTAATTGGAAGTTAAAGGAATAGTATCTTGCCTTGGAATTGTATCATTATTCTTGTCTCAAATAAATTGCCGTGTCATCCTGAATTTTGTCTTTCCTAATTTTCTACAATACAAAATCATCGTATCATCATGATAATATTTAGAGCAGATTGTTGAATTATAACAGATAAATTAGAATATTGATCTTGATTATTTTTAGGCGAAAAGTTATTTAAAAATTTTTATTTGCTAGAAACCTTCCCAGTTCTATACTAAAAGTTTCATGGCGTTCCAATGAGTGGTTTGGTCAGCATAATGGACACACACACACATACATTCATTTTTATATATATAGATAAGATTAAATAAAAATATATATAGATGAATAAATATGAATATATAAAATTGATACATATTGCCACTTGGAAAATTAGGGAAGACAAAACTTCGTGTTCTTGAATTCCGGGCTAATTGGCCTTTGTGGTAAGGTCTTCTAGCCCAAAAATGGCTGCAGAACGCGAACTGGTGGCAAGGGATCCTAAGATCTGGCAGTGGGGGTGTCATCGCAGGGGTGGAGGAAGCTTGGAGAAGTTAGGGAAACAGCAGATGTAACCAGACTCTGTCCTCCCCCACACAGGAATGCTGTTTTTGGCGCCTGTCACATGGCAGCGGGGGGGCCGCTAGAGTCCATCCCTCTTTCCCCAACTTTACTCTGGTATCTTGGCCTTGTCATCCACGTTACAGTATTTTGCTTCTTTATCATAATGTTTAAGACTAGCTGACTGACCCGGGAAAGGCCCCTTCAAGAAAGGCTAAATAAAATACTTTCTAATAAAAGTATAGAAATTCGTGCAGAGATAAACACACGGATAAATCCTGACCATCCGGAGTAGATCCCTGAGAAAAATTTCTACAGAGAAGAATTTCTGATTATAGGCAAGAAAATAATTAACAATTCATTTAGAAACCCAAAATTCTATAGTTAAAAATTAATATTATTAAGTGCGTTTGTATTATTGAATATTATTAATTTTTAACTATAGAATTTTGGGTTTCTAAATGAATTGTTAATTATTTTCTTGCCTTGTTAATTATTTTAAAAACAAAGCATTTTGTTGATGTAAATATATAAAGTGAAATTTGATATCATATGTCTACAATGAGAACTCGTGACAATGAAAACTTTGACCTACCCATTATCCGAACCATTATTGCTTGGCATTTAACACGATGTTAACACGAACAAACACTGCTTTGACGTCTAAGAATTTCTTACAGTTCGTGGTCTCCCACTCGTGACCTTCTTCGCCACCGTTGTCAATGTACCTATGTATTGTACGATACACAAACATTTGACTAAATATTTTATTTTGCTAAGCATATTATAGCAGACTGACTATTTTCCACCTCGTTGAATGCAATAAATTCAATTCGATTTTTCTAACACCGCAATTCAATTTATTTGTCTGACAATTACCGAATATACACTACCTCCTCCTACAATGCATTCCTCTACTGAGGGTGGGCCACATGGTCTCTCCATATCTCCCTCCTTCAGTTTCTTCCTCTACTGAGGGTGGGCCACATGGTCTCTCCATATCTCCCTCCTTCAGTTTCTTCCTCTACTGAGGGTGGGCCACATGGTCTCTCCATATCTCCCTCGTTCAGTTTCTTCCTCTACTGAGGGTAGGCCACATGGTCTCTCCATATCTCCCTCCTTAGTACCTATCTCTACTGAAGGTGGGCCACATGGTCTCTCCATATCTCCCTCCTTCAGTTTCTTCCTCTAATGAGAGTGGGCCACATGGTCTCTCCATATCTCCTTCCTTAGTACCTTCCTCTACTGAGGGTGGGTCACATGGTCTCTCCATATCTCCCTTCTTCAGTTTCTTCCTCTACTGAGGGTGGGCCACATGGTCTCTCCATATCTCCCTCCTTCAGTTTCTTCCTCTACTGAGGGTGGGCCACATGGTCTCTCCATATCTCCCTCCTTCAGTTTCTTCCTCTACTGAGGGCGGGCCACATGGTCTCTCCATATCTCCCTCCTTCAGTTTCTTCCTCTACTGAGGGTAGGCCACATGGTCTCTCCATATCTCCCTCCTTAGTACCTATCTCTACTGAGGGTGGGCCACATGGTCTCTCCATATCTCCCTCCTTCAGTTTCTTCCTCTAATGAGAGTGGGCCACATGGTCTCTCCATATCTCCCTCCTTAGTACCTTCCTCTACTGAGGGTGGGTCACATGGTCTCTCCATATCTCCCTTCTTCAGTGTCTTCCTCTACTGAGGGTGGGTCACATGGTCTCTATATCTCCCTCCTTCAGTGCCTTCCTCTACTGAGGGTGTGCCACATGGTCTCTCCATATCTCCCTCCTTCAGTTTCTTCTTCTACTGAGGGTGGGCCACATTGTCTCTCCATATCTCCCTCCTTCAGTTTTTTCCTCTACTGAGGGTGGGCCACATGGTCTCTATATCTCTCTCCTTCAGTTTCTTCCTCTACTGAGGGTGGGCCACATGGTCTCTCCATATCTCCCTTCTTCAATGTCTTCCTCTACTGAGGGTGGGCCACATGGTCTCTCCATATCTCCCTCCTTCAGTTTCTTCCTCTACTGAGGGTGGGCCACATGGTCTCTATATCACCCTCCTTCAGTTTCTTCCTCTACTGAGGGTGGGCCACATGGTCTCTCCATATCTCCCTCCTTCAATGTCTTCCTCTACTGAGGGTGGGCCACATGGTCTCTCCATATCTCCCTCCTTCAGTTTCTTCCTCTACTGAGGGTGGACCACATGGTCTCTCCATATCTCCCTCCTTCAGTTTCTTCCTCTACTGAGGGTGGGCCACATGGTCTCTCCATATCTCCCTCCTTCAATGCCTTTCTCTACTGAGGGTGTGCCACATGGTCTCTCCATATCTCCCTCCTTCAGTTTCTTCCTCTACTGAGGGTGGGCCACATGGTCTCTCCATATCTCCCTCCTTCAATGCCTTTCTCTACTGAGGGTGTACCACATGGTCTCTCCATATCTCCCTCCTTCAGTTTCTTCCTCTACTGAGGGTGGCCACATGGTCTCTCCATATCTCCCTCCTTAAAGTTTCTTCCTCTACTGAGGGTGGGCCACATGGTCTCTCCATATCTCCCTCCTTCAATGCCTTTCTCTACTGAGGGTGGGCCACATGGTCTCTCCATATCTCCCTCCTTCAATGCCTTTCTCTACTGAGGGTGTGCCACATGGTCTTTCCATACTTCCTCCAACATCCTCTTCATCTCTTTGTAGGTGTGTCGCCCAGCCCTTTGTTCTAGATCGTCTGTGTATCCCTGTCGTCTCCTTCCTCTCGATCTCTTCCCCCGGAGTTTTCCCTCCAACACTGTCATCAATGTCTCTCCTGCTGATCCGCGAATCACATGTCCATATATATTTATTCATATTGTCGCGTTGAACAAATAGATGCAAGGAGAGGTAAACCCAACTTTATTCTCTCTAACGCTTTACCTTAAAATTGTATCTACGCGCATTTATATAGCTTTATGATATATTTAAACTTATGTAAATTTATACAATCTAAAAATTATGCAAACAAATTAGCCACGCTACAATATAGAAAAAATATTGTTTTTTTTTCTAATGAACAGCAGGTATGATATTTAAAACGTAGAGGTGGAATTTACATGCATGCCACGTGCTGACGTTACAGAATTTATTGAACATCTGGTAGAAAGATATATTCAATCCTCGATCTCTAAAGAATTTTTTTATGTTTTGATTTGTGTTAGGTACAGTGAAGTTTATATCAAACATAAAAAAAACTAAATAGCTATAAACAAATTTTTGTTATCATATGTAAATAGAAAACAATTTCCTTAAATTTATTAGTTATTAAATAAAAATATATTTTATTTACATTTTACACGAGGCTAAAGTTATTCTTTATGGATATCTACTGTATAGAATCAGAACTGTATGAAAATTTTGGAATCTATATATTTCTTAAAAGGCAATATAAAGGGTCATCATCATCAATAAAACTTAAGCACGAAAGTTTATTTTCCTGTTCCAAAATAACTTTATTAGGTGCCGCTTAGAAAGAGCAACCTAGCTTATGTTATTTACAATGGAAAATATGAACAGGTTCTTCACCAAAAAGAAAAAAATTGTACAATGCGGGATTCGAATCCGGTTCATGGCTGTCGAGAATCGAGGGTTACTCGTCCACCATAGTGGGAGGGTTCGGCTCATCAGTGGTAACCCTTCCTAGCGGTTTCGTCAATTCAATCCACCTGACCTTTTCTAGAACTCTAATACTGTTGCTGGAGCAGATGACCACGTGATCTATGACCGCCCACCCCGTCGCGGAGAGCATCATGGGATTGTCAGTCCGCTTTGTTTTTCCTTCCTTCCTTCAATGTCTTCCTGTACTGAGGGTGGGCCATATGGTCTCTTCATACTTCCTCCGCCATCTTCTTCATCTCCTCGTAGGTGTGTCGTCCAGTCCATTGTTTTAGATCGTCTGTGTATCCCTGTTGTCTCCTTCCCCTCGATCTCTTCCCCTGGAGCTTTCCCTCCAACACTGCCAAGCACACTCAATGTTTTGCTTCTATCATTATGAAAATATACTCGCAGAAGCTTTGTTTTTGTTTTCCATTTAATCATTTTGTTCTTTTTATATTCTAATTAAACTAAAGAGTTTACATATATAGGGTTTCTCTGCTAATTGCACTGAAAACTGTATTTTACGATTTTGCTAACTCTGTCTTTGCCGGTTCTAAGTTCGGATGAAAAAGGAAGAAGGGGAGCAGTAAAAAACTCGCTAAAAAACTCGCTGGCTTGGCTGATAGTACCCTGTAAGGGCTTCAGGTATACAAGATGAGCAGCGTTTGTACTCCATGTTAGGAGCGGTTGCACATAGCGTTTGTTCCTCAAGTCAGTGGTGGCCATTTCTTTTGGAGCTAAGTCGGCCTGCCACTGAGTAGTACTCCCAGTCTTAATGACAAAGGCATACGTATTCTACGTCACCCAATTATTATGGTTGACACCCGCTACAAGATTGATACCCTGATATAATAGAATGGAGATAGGAAATAAGAAGAAGAAGATATGGTCCACTCCATACTAACTTCGGATTTATCGAAACCAAATCTCTTCAATATACTCATGGAAAATTGAGAAAGTTGTATCTCCCAGCATGTATATCGCGTAAGCGACCATTTCATATTTTAAATAAGTCGGCCTGCTACTGAATAGTGCTCCCAATCTTAATGACAAAGGCAGACGCATCCTACTTCACCCAATCATGATGGTTTGAGATAAGAAAAAAAGAAAAAGACGATTCTGATTATATATGCGACAATGAAGGATAGACTCTTAGGTATGGTATTCAAGCAAACTATGGACATAAGTTTTTAGGACAGTAGAATTACATATAAATATTTCAATTGAGCAATGCTCTTCCGCAAACTAATAAAGACAAGGCCAATTAGGCATATATTAATTAAAAATCAATAAATCGCAAAATTTCTGTTTGATGCTGTTTTTCCTCAATCATGTGATGGTCCAACGATGAGATACTCGTTTCATCAGACCATCGTCGATTTTTCTGAATAGTTCTATTTCTGAATCAAACACACAGCTTTATTAAGACCACCCGTCTTATAGAGGTTCACCACAGGAATAAAGGAAGCATAGATGGAACTCCTATACTCCAGGCAACACAGAACCCAACAACAGCCTTCAGGTCCGATGCATGTCCAGTGGCCACACGTTCCTTCGTGCATACGTCAAGGTTGATAATTACTGAAAAAGCTAGTGTTGAATCAGTCGCATTCTAGTCTTCGCTTTCCTCATCCAAATGGACCAAGGCATTCGGCGATTCTATTAATCTCTTCCGAATAGTGACTGCGGACTTGTAGAATTTATATAAACCAAAAGGTTTACCTTGATCAAACATCATTGCATTCATACAGGTATATATTTGTTGACTATCGCATTGAGACAAGGATAAATCATCCAAAAGTTCCCCTCTTTGTTTCTCCAAGCAAAAGCAACCAAATACTGTATGCATGATTTCGTCTTGTATTCTGCTATTACATAGATCACAAGTTGAAGGACAGTTAATCTTCCAGCGCTTTGATCGATTTTATGCATCAACCTAACCTGAACTAACCTAACTCAAACTAACCTAATTCAGCCTATCTGAACCTAACCTAACGTATTGATGTTTACTCAGTGGCACCTTGCCATTCAGTAGTCCGCAGAAAGTAGTATCCCACCGGATTCATTTATTCTTTCTTATCCTTCATATATAGGGTATTCCGGATATATGATTATCATTATAATCAGGTATTCGAAACTAATATAGACGCGTATGATTATATTATAAAAAAATCTATTGCCCTTACTGCAATAAAAAAAATTATATATTTAAAATTGTATGTAATTCTACTGTCCTCAAAGCTTATGTCCATAGTTAATTTAAAATACTCATTCCAAGAGTCTAGCACCAATATCACTATTAAAAAAAGTCGAAAATGTAATACGATATACTCGTATACATATATTTAAAATAAAGATTTGTAAACAGTCCTTAAGCGCGACTGGACTCGAGACCATAAGATCCGCTTTGAATATTTATTTTATAAAATTTGTACTTCAATTGTTCACTGATATTTTTATACTAAACTTCTTGCCTTTAACATCACTATTGTACCAATTGAGTATAAATTTGTCTTGTAAGGGAAGGTCAATTTTTCTGTTTGTACTATCGAAAGTTTGTCCATATTACAATAATAATTTTAAAGGCAAGGAGTTTAGTATAAAAGTATTAGTTAACAATTGAAGTACAAATTTTATAAAATAAATATTCATAGCGGATCTGATGAGCTCGAGTCTAGTTGCTGGCTATGTACAAATATTTATTTTATTTTAAATATATATACAGTAGAACCTCCATTTTAAGGACACCTAATTGCAGAGCCAAGGTGTCCTTTAAGGAGAGATGTCTTCTTACCAGAGAGTTACTAAATAGTAAAAATGCTAATTTTGCAAATTAAAACTATCATTTGTGGACAATTGACAATTAAAATAAGTTTATTGATATCATGTCAATACATGCAAATTGCACAGTCTGCACTATTCAAAACAAAATAATTAAATATATATATTGTTACACAGACTTTGACTTTAATCATCATAGATGCTGACGTCACTACGATGACGTAACTTCCAACAACTACCTTCAACCTTGCTGATTGTTTACCGCTAACTTGTTTTAACAATATATGTAATGGAACAAGTCGTTCCTTAAATAAATATATATTTGTTTTTATCTAAAGGGATGTCCTCGTAACTACAACATACGTGAGTACCATAACAACTAGAAATCTTCATAAAGCATAATCGTATTTTGCTAAGCCTATATCAATTTGGTAGCAGAGCGTGGTTTGGGCGCGCGAATTGGACTAACCGCCAATTGATCCATTTAAATCATAAAGAAAATAAATAATTGGACTAACCGCCAATTTAGAAAATAAATATTGAATAAAAATGGATACACATAACTTAGCAAAAATCGAACATTTAACAGAAAACAACTATACCACGTGGTCCATGAAAATGGAAGCAATTCTAGATTCAAAAGATCTCTTCGAGGACATAATTGTTAATGACGAGCCAGACTTTACAAAAAATAAACTAGAATATGATATTTGGAAGAAAAAGAATCGGGAAGCATACAGCCTAATAATATTGTCACTTTCGGATGACTTAACAATCGTCTTTCGAGGCGATAAAAGAGCCAAAAGAATTTGGTACGACATAAAGAAAAGGTTTAAAGGATCTCTAGAAAATAAAAGGATAGACCTAATGTTGGATCTAGCCAGACTAAAATTGAACCCAAATGAAAATGTCAACATGTATATTGTACGAGCACAGAAACTGGCACAAGAGATCACCCAGCTAGGAAAGACTGTAACAGAAAGAGAACTTGTACGATACATTGTTGAAGGACTCACACCTAACTTTGACACGATCGCAGCAGCACTGTCAATAAACAGAGAAATCTCCTTACCAGACTTGAGACAAACTCTACTGGATTTCGAGAAGAAAAGACAGGACAGAAGCAAAAATCCTGAAAATGCTTTCAGATCATCAGGCAACCAATTCAAAGAAAAATCATGCTTCATTTGCAAAAGAAAAGGACATTTCAAGAAAGACTGTTGGTTCAACCCTGACAACAAAGGAAATCAAAAGAATACAACAAACAAAAATAACATGGCCAGTACAAGGAACTACCATAAAGGACCAAAACAAAACAAAGACACAGCCAGATCAGCAATCCAAGAACGAACGGAGGAACCATCCCAACGAAGAGACTCCACTTCAGAATACGCACTACATGCAAGCACAAGGGAGGAACGCCCGACAACTCAGGACGTGTGGATAATTGATTCTGCGTGCACAAGCCACATGACTTCCCATGGTGATTGGATCGAGCACAAGACGGAGGAGAGAAGAAGCATACAAGTGGCAGAAGAAGGGAGGCACATCGAATCTACCTCATCGGGATTAATCCAAGCTACTGTACAAGGTAAGGACAAACTTAACAACGCTGTAACCCTGCATAATGTCCTCCATGTACCACACCTGAAAGGAAATCTAATGTCCATTCCAAGCGTAGTAAGAAGAGGGAACTCTGTTCTTTTGAATTCTGAAGGAGCATACATATACTCTTCTGATGACAAGCTAATAGGAACAGGAAACTTTGATGGTAACATGTACACATTGAACCTATCACGTTTACCTGAAACAACTCATGTTCCAAACGAACATTGCTTGATTTCAAAGGACAATTCTAGGACTGCATGGCACAGAAGGTTAGGGCATCCTAGTGACAACAAATTAGACCTGATTTTGAAGAACAATCTTCTAAAAGGCTTGAACTCTATAAATGGTACCCTTGATCAATGTGATGCTTGCTCATTGGGAAAAATGACCAAAGTACCCTATGTTCACACAGATAGCAATCAGGAAAGCTACCCCTTTGAAGCCATTTATGTCGATCTCTGTGGTCCAATGAGAATAAACTCCTTGGGCGGAAGTAAATATTTCTTGACCATCGTAGATGGATTTTCTAGGAGAATATTTGTAGAATTTCTCAAAGATAAACTCTCAGCAGCAGAAGTTTTGAAGAAGTTTATTGTAAAGAGAGAAAACGAGCTAAACTCAAAACTAAAACGACTTAGAACAGATAACGGAACAGAATTTATCAATAAAACCCTTGAAACCTTCATAGAATCCAGAGGAATTAAACATGAACTAACTACACCGTACACCCCAAGAAGCAATGGGAGAGTTGAAAGAGCTAACAGAACACTATTAGACAAAGGCCGAACACTTCTGGCAGACTCCCAATTACCCCTACACTTCTGGGCAGAAGCTGTGAATACAGCTGCATATCTGTACAATCTAACTCCCACAACTAATGACCCAGACACTACCCCTATGGAAAAATGGAAAGGTAAAAAGCCATCCGTCTCTCACATCATGAGATTTGGTTGTGAAGTCTTCTATAAACTCGAGAATCATCAAAGACACAAACTAGAAGCTAAATCTAAGAGAGGAATATTTGTAGGCTATTCAAGATGCAGAAGAGCTTATCGAGTATTTGATATCACAGCGAGAGTCATTCTTGAAACCGCAGACATTCACTTCAGAGAGAACAATAATGTCATCTCGGAAGAAAAACAAAGTGATAATAATACGGACACTGACACATATTTCTTCATTCAGGAGGATGAACAACTGGACAATCATGTTCTATCAGATGTTGATAGTGAAGAGCCAGCACCAGATACCATGATCAACAGACAGACAGAGTCAAGTGAATCAGACAGACCACAAAGAACTCGAACAATACCTAAAAGATTCAATGACTACGTTCTGGCTACTACGAATGAAACCATTCCGAAAGACTATGAAGAAGCCATCGCATGCGAAGACAAGAAACATTGGGAGAACGCAATGCTTGAGGAAATACAGAACATGTACTCGCATCAAGTATGGGAACTGGTACCTAGACCTGTAAACGCTAAAGTTGTCAAAAGTAAATGGGTGTTCAAAATATCTAAAGACCAAGAAAACAAAACTTACAAAGCTAGACTTGTTGCAATGGGATACAACCAAATCCCAGGAAGAGATTACAACGAAAGTTTCAGCCCTGTAATTAAAAATGCCACCCTCAGGACTATTTTGTCAATGGCAGCAACAAAAGATTCAGTCATTAAACTATTTGATGTAAAAGCAGCCTATCTAAATGGAAACATTGAAAATACAATATTAATGGAACAACCTGCTGGATTTGTCCAAGACAGAAACAAAGTTTGCAAACTCAACAAAAGTATTTACGGTCTACCTCAATCCGGAAGATCGTGGTATGAGAAATTCAGTCAAGTACTTCATGACTGTGGACTGGAAAAACTTAAATCTGATCCTTGCCTATTTAAATGGAAGAATGAAGACAAATACTTCTATGTAGGGATATATGTTGATGACTTTATCACTGTCTCAGATTCTGAAGATACCTCAAACAGATTCATCAATAAATTGAGACATCACCTGGAAATAAAGGATGTAACATGTAAAGGCATGTTTTTGGGAATCAAGATCATACAAGACAAGGAGGGAATTTCGCTACAGCAAAGCCACTATGTACAACAAATATTGCAGAAATATGGAATGGAAAATTGTAAGGAAGTTCCAACACCAGGTTCCAAAGAAATCAATTTGGACAATCATATTGAAGATGACAATTGTGATCAGCACACTTACCAAGAAGCCCTTGGAATGCTAATGTTTCTAGCTGTTAACACCAGACCCGACATCGCTTACATCACTAGCAAACTTTCACAGTACTCCAGACAACCAAAACAGATGCACTGGACAGCAATCAAAAGAGTTATGAGATACCTACGAGGAACAATTGACCTAGGAGTGAAATTTGAAAGAGGGAAGACTGGAATCCTGAAGTCCTACGCCGATGCCAGCTGGTCGACCACTCATGACGGAAAATCCCACGGCGGATATGTATTGAAGCTCGGCGAAGCAACTATAGACTGGAAAAGTAGTAAACAACCACTCGTCGCCCTCTCCACAATGGAAGCGGAAATGATAGCTGCTTGTGAAAGCTGCTGTCAAATCAAGTGGATAATAAACCTGTTACGAGAGCTGGAAGAATGGAATTTCATGGAAAAACCAACTGCGATCTATACAGACAGTCAGTCATTGATCAACTGGATCTCCAGCCCTAAACAAAGCAGTCGCTGTAGACATATCAACAGAAAGTACCACTTCTTGAGAGACTGTTATGAATCCAGAGACATCTGCCTTCTGTACAAGCCATCTCAGGACCTGGAGGCGGATATCTTCACAAAGGACCTATCCCGAGACCAGATGAAGAAACACCTGGAGAGCCTCAGCATCGTGGGAATAAAGCCAAAGTAAGGAGGGAATTGTTACACAGACTTTGACTTTAATCATCATAGATGCTGACGTCACTACGATGACGTAACTTCCAACAACTACCTTCAACCTTGCTGATTGTTTACCGCTAACTTGTTTTAACAATATATGTAATGGAACAAGTCGTTCCTTAAATAAATATATATTTGTTTTTATCTAAAGGGATGTCCTCGTAACTACAACATACGTGAGTACCATAACAACTAGAAATCTTCATAAAGCATAATCGTATTTTGCTAAGCCTATATCATATATGTATCATACTATATACAAAGAACATGGCGCCTCTGCCAGCGCTGCAGAGTTTGGTGGAGAATCGCCAATGGGTCTCCAGTGACACCACGTATTTAGCGATCAACGAAGAATACGTAGATCGCGTACTTCGCCTCTGAGAAGATATATAGCAGGGATATATGTACACGCTTGTTCGGCGGTACATATACTAAAATTGGAACGATACAGCGAAGATTAGCATGGCCCCTGCGCAAGGATGACACCTAAAATCGTGAAGCGTTCCTTTGTGGAGAGGTGTCCGCTAAAGGGAGGTTCTATTGTATATATTTAGATGAAATGCCAGTTGAAGAGACCTTAAACATGAAAACTTGCTATATATAATAAATTTTAAAAGAAATCTTTTGTGGAAAGTAGTAAATTAAATATTTAAAATATTTACAGCAATTTCAAACACAATGAAATATAAATCAGGGATACGGATGTTTCCAATGACATTTTCAAATAGCAGCAAAAGTTGATTTATGGATGGCAGTTCTAAACTGATTATTAAAATCCAAGAACAAGTCTCTAATGTAGGTTCCAAAGAGTCGCACTATAGAAAAATCTAGATTAGCTAATATATCTTTCTTCAAATAAAAATACTTCGGCCAGTAAATCTTTTTTATTTTCTCGTCGTTTCGACAAAATTCTTTTGTCCTCGTCAGGAGCGAACAAAAATCAAAACATTTAAAAGCGTTAAAAATTATTGCTTTGCCAAATGTTTTAATTTTTGTTCGCTCCTGACGAGGACAAAAGATTTTTGTCGAAACGACGAGAAAATAAAAAAGATTTACTGGCCGAAGTATCTTTAATTTGAAGAACTATGTATTCCGGCCAGGCAGCCTCTATCTTTACGATAGCTAATATCTATATTTTAATGAAATGAAAATAAAATTTGATGGATATTATGTAACAATAATTTTTGGCAATGTGTTTCTTCTCACCTATATCATCAAATATATCTACAGACCTTACTGCAATGATAAAAGTTGTTGAAAGAGAGGGCTTCGCTCTTCGGTGGTTTATCATGTCCTCTCGTTCTACAACTTTTATTATTGTAGTAAGCTCTATGTGGAGATATTATTTTATGATCTATGTGAAAAGAAACCCACATTGCCAAATTTATTTTTACAAATTTTATCGATAGATGGTAATTGAATTTATAAATATATATATATTGTATTAATATTTTTGACGAACAACTTTTAAATAACTATTGTAGATTATATTTAAATTTAAGTATTTATTAGCGAAGTATTTATTATTTTATTAACAGAGTTACATTTTTTATGTTTATATTTTGCTACTCTGTAAACTTCCCTCATTGCTTATCTCTTGTTTATCCTTCATAGTTTGTTCTTGCCTTAAATAAATTGCTGTGTCAACCTGAAGTTTGTCTTCCCTAATTTTCCTTAATTATACTTATATAGGCTTTAAAAAATAACACTTTTCAAATTTCGATTCAAATGATGATAATAAAAATGATTAACAGAACGATTCTGAATATATGGAGAGTTTTCTCTTTGTGTGTATATACATGTAGATATTTGATAATGTATTTCTAATAATATATCAAAAATAAAATCCGTATAAACGAAAAATAGAAGGACACATGCAAATTAATTCATTTTTGTTGTGCATTAGCTTTTTGATTTTGGGGGTTGGACCACAGACAGCGTGATCTCTGGTCAACCATTGACCAGACGTTTTCTATTGGTGACAGATCAGGAGAACGTGCTGACCTGGTCGGCAGTCGAACATTAGCAGTAGGAAGGTCCTTACATTACCGATAACATGCGGTCGAGTATTATCCTGCTGAAGCGTAGCGTTTCCCAGGTCATGAATAAAGGATATTGCCACGGGTCTTCACACGACAGAAATGTAACGGGGATTATTCAAAGTGCCAGGAATATGAACAAGAAGTGACCGAGACGTGTATTCAATGGCATCCCATACCATCACTTCTGGTGATGAGCTAGTATGACGATATCGAAAGCACGCTGGCAATGTGCCTTCTCCACGATGACGCCAAACACGGATGCGACCATCATGGTGCTATGAACAGGGCCTATATTCGTCTAAAAACAAGAGGTAACGTCATTCCTGCGTCGAGATTCGTCGTTGATCATACCATTGAAGTCTCTCCTGTTTGTAATGTTGCATCAAGGGTAGCCGAAGCCATGGTCGATGAGTTGACAGTCCACGCTGCTGCAAACGTAATCGAACTGTTCGTGCAGTTTGACTTACAAACGATCCATTTCTTGACTCAGAACTCTTGACGTAACTATACGATCCATTATGGTCATGCTAGTAAAATATCGGCCATCTCGAATGTTAGGGATAGCGGGCCGCTGCGATACAATACGTCGTTATGAATGACCATCTTTAACCCATCGATTATATATGCTACAAAGAGTCATGGGATCTCGAGCAGCAATACTGCAGTACGATAAACCACAATCCCGGTTGGCTACAATTCTATCTCTATCAAACTCAGAAACCTGTTGTTGAGCATTTCTCTTTCTTACATGAGACATCACGACAACTTTTCACAACGATATAGGTTCTGTAGCCAAACAAATGACATTTATGAAAATTCGAAACTATTATAAACGCGTATGATTATTTTAAAAATTAAACAATTTCTTCTGCACTTACTGCAATGGAAAAAATAATTGGAGGGCTTGGCTCATCAGTGATAAACCCTCCCAGTAGTTTCGCCAGTTTAATCTACCCTACCGCTGTTATATTGCATTTTATCGATCTTCCTTTTATAGTGATACTGATGCTAGACTCTTGGAATGGGTATTTTAGATTAACTATGGACATAAGCTTTAAAGGACAGTAGAATTACATACAATTATAAATATATAATATGCTTCGAGCAATCGCTCTTCCGCAAACATCAAATGACATTTATATGTAAAAGCGAACATTAAATATTTCCAAAATGCAAGGTCAACACAAGAAGAAGAAAAAAAGTATTGAAATGACGTGTGAATAAAAATACAAACGAAACTAAAAGATGCGACATGAACACACACATAATATAATAGAAATAACGTATTTACTGTAGAACAGACAAAGAACCAAGGAACAAGTCTACACGCACGTTTGCTCACTAACTACTGGGTCAACCCACACGTACTCTATGGCCCCTTTTATTCCTTCACCCAGTCTTGGAAGACCGGTCTCTTTTCAGAACAAACATTTCTGTAAGAAAGCAGATGAACTCAGAGAAAATATGTCTTTGTGAAAGGTAATTTGACACGTTTTTCTAATTAGGCTATCGTACATATGCTTTCCGACTGCAAAAATTTATCTGAATGGAGGAATTTCCTCTAAAAAACTTTAAAAGATATGCCGAACACCCTGCTATTAAATTAGAACACGTTTTTTTTTAAACATTCATAACCACGGAGACTTTCTTAAAAACTGCGAACACATAGATGTAATTCTATCCATAGAAACAAAAATGATTGTCATAGAGAGAGATATTTAAAACCCAGGTTCCTGGAGCACAGAACGCCAACTAAACCGGGAGTCCAGCTCACTAGAATGGACTAGTGTTGAGCCCTTTTACTCGCGTCCTGTTTTGATTGCTGAGTTGAACCAGTTGACCAGGAAGTTCCATACTAAGGTTGAGTCTGGAAGACTGACCATAGATCTAGGATTGAGGTGAGGTGGGCCAGTCCGAGCAGCTGTTTGTATCCTATGTCTCAGGAATGCTGGACAGTTGAGAGAAGATGATCAACTGTCTGTGGCTCTTCTGAACAGTGGAAAGATATATCTATAATCTAGGTTCCTGGAGCGCAAGGCTCCAACTACCCGGAAAGTCCAGCTCACCAGTATGAACTAATGCTGAGCGCTTTTACTCGCGTCCTGTTTTGATTGCTGAGTTGAACCAGTTGACCAGGAATTTCCATGCTGAGGAAATACAATAGTTTACGAATTTATTAAATTTAATTTGAAGTCTCGAGATATCGTTCAACCTGCATGCATCTAAGATGTATATATTTAAAATACTGCTTCTTTAAATTTTGTAATTAGTTTATTTCTCAATATCATAAGTATTTAAAATATGTAAATAATAATTTGTATTAAAATATTTATCACTTTTTTGTTAAATGTGATACTCCTGTTGAAGGGCTGACAAGACCGAAAGCTTGAAAACAAAAGTTACAAAAGAAACTTAGCCCTGGAAGCATTGTTTATTTTATTTTAAATCAGGGAAGAAAACGTTTTTTTTTTTTTATATTAAATTTCTCCATGAGGGTATATTTATATTCATGGAAGAAACGCATATTCGAATACATTAAATTCTAGCAAACTTTAATATATTTTTTTGATTCAATAAACCCTTTTTTTGTTTCTTAATGTATACACAAATCAGTGTATATAGATAATTTTGGAAATTGTTTTGTGGTAGAATAATAAATGAAGGCGAAAGATTATTACGTGATAAATTTTGTGGTAGAAGGTTGTAATATGTGAAACTCTGAGGTTATAAAAGAACACACAATGTACTTATCAAAGGTTGCAATGTGAAACCTTAAGGTTATAAAAAAAAAGTTGTTATCAAAGGTTGTATTATGAAAAACATTAAGGTTGAACAGCAGTATAAAAGCTGCTTGCTTAAAAGCTTGCAAAACCAAAATTAAAAGAAACTTTTTACCTGAATTTTATTTTTTATTTTTCAAAGAATAAAATGTGGATTCTGTAAAATCTCTAAAACTAAATGGTAAAGGAATTACTGCGTATAAAGAACTATAGTAAAAATAATGAAGAGAGATCGACTTGAGTATAGAACAACCCAGAAGTCTGAAAATTTGTTAACTTACATTGTCATCGGGTTCTGAAAATTTTATCAAATTTCTGATTTTCAGGTGCACTAGAAGTATAGTAAAAATTGATTATAAGATTTGTAGACAGACAGACAGGGAAGCAAGTTAAATAGAAGCTTTTAAAAAGAGTAGACCTGAAGTTGTAGATATGGAGTACTACTCACGGGGAAGGAAAGGGGAGACCGTAGCACTGGGCCGGGCGGTAGACAGCAAGGTGAAGGCAGCAGCCAAAAGGGCCATCCTCCACCGCTAACTGATGGCCGTGACCTGGCGCCCAGAACACTGGCCTAGCATGGCCGCTTCCGTCAGTCAACCCGTACTTTCCAATCTCACTTTACCATTCTTTTTTATTTTTTGACCACAATCATTTTTTTTTTCTTTTGCTTATCCCTAGTACACATGGCCATAATAATCATGGTGGGTAAAAGTAGTCAACTAATTTTAATGTAAATACACCACATGTCTACACATATCAAAAACAGTTTGACTTTGCACTTACAAATTTGCCATAGCATCGTTTGATTACTTATACTCACTGGCGGGGTTGAACTTTTGCAAGAATCGGGGGCCATTGGAGCATTTTTTCTTTTAATCAGAAAAAAAGTGACAAATACGGGAATCGAACCCGGGTCGTATCGGTCGAAAACCAACGGTTTAGACCATCCTTCCACCGACCCCCTCATTATAATTTTATATACATTGGTTGTCCTCAGGTTTGGACAATTGTACCAAAATTTCAGACTTCTAGGTGCTCTGTAAGTACAGGTTGGCCCCTAAGTCCTGATACCATTTAAAAAATGTTCAACTAATAAATTATTTATAATATTTGTCTAATTAACATATGTGTGTTCAGGTTCCATTCAAGTTGAATTCAGAAAATGTTGATATTAAAGAAAGAATTAATGATAAGGAACAATTTGGATTATAAGATTATAAACACAAGGTATAAAGACCAAATCTAAATAAATAGTGTGTGGCATTTCGGTAACTTATCTCTACTATTCAGCATTTTTGTCTGAAGATGGTAACATCGCTTTTTACCGAATCGTCAAACGCTACTTATTTATTTGGATTTGGCCTTAATACTTTGTGATTAAAGAGAAAATTAAAATTATCAAACTCTATTATCCTCTGTGCAAAAAATAGTACAAATAGTATATTGTACTGGAATAAGGTGCATAAATGATGAAAAAAAGGCATCTCCTTATCGTGCAACTGAAAGTTGCTGATGGCTTGCGTCATCTATCGGAGGTACAGCTTGCACCACGCGTCCGTGGTTAGCTTTTTTTTTTATTAATCAAGAATGGGTATTTGGCCAATTCTGGAAAAATTAAAAGTCAACGAGAATAGTTGATATTTATTCCGATAGATGGCACAAGCCATCAGCAAATTTCAGTAGCACGATAAAGGAGATGCCTTTTTTCATAATCTATTATCCTTTATTTGCCTTTTTATTTTTAATTAAAAAAAAATAAAAGGGTTCGCGACTTATAGGCCACCCTGTATATCAAAAGAAGTACAATCCACACTGACAAGTAAGTACCAACAGCCTGAAAAGCATAAGTGGTTGGCTTTTCTTGATTATTCAAGAAATTATGAAAAAAGAGATAGCTATATCTGTCATTTAGTTCCTGACGTTACAGTGACTTATTCTACTCAGAGGAGAGGTAGTGACAGTAAGTCACTGAAACGTCGGGAACCAAATATATATCATTGCAAGCCGATAATGAGATATACACCTATCCCCCGATTTACACGGTACTTGTTTTACACGTTTTCGCTTTTACACGGTTTTCCAAATAAGTTTTTTTGTTTTCATCGCACTATACTAAATGCTACTGTGATTGAACACATGCGCTGTGTACACATCTTACGAGGAATCCCAAGCTTATGTGCTGACTACATATTTTAACCTGTCAATGCATTTTATTTTTATTTCTGTGTACACCTATCCCCCGATTTACACGTTTTTCTCAGGAACGTATCTACCGTGTAAATCGGGGGATAGGTGTATAGTATAAGAAGAAGAAAAAAGGCTTGACATGTCGTGTGAATAAAAATACAAACGAAACTAAAGGATGCGACAAGAACACACATAATATAATAGAAATAACGTATTTACTGTAGAACAGACAAAGGAACAAGTCAAATGTCTACACGCACGTTTGCTCACTAACTACTGGGTCATTACCAAAGCCTCTGATAGAGTATGATATGATGGCTTAATAGAAAAATAACAAAAAATCAATTTCCAAGGGATTTTGTCAAATTTTTGAAAAGATACCTCCAGGACAGGACTTTTTCCATTAAACAAAGAGATTTTATAACCACGGCAAAGCCAGCACAGATTGGAGTCCCTCAAGGCTATATCCTTGGACCCTATCTATTCAACATTTACATCAACGATTTCCCTCTACATCCAAAATTCCAAACAAAGCTTTTCGCAGACGACGCAGCAATATTAACAAACTTCAAATCAATAGGACTACTAACTAAACAACTCCAAAATTACATGAACATCATAACCAAATGGTGCAATGATTGAAAGTTAGACATCAACCCAAAAAAGTCACAGGCTATAATTGTCCCTCCACTGGACAATAAAAAATCCAAGCCACATTCCATGCTAAAAGTAAATGCAAGCCCTATTAACTGGACTGACCATGTTAAATATCTTGGAGTTACCTTGGACTCCAAGTTGAAATTCAGCATGCATGTCAAAAATGTCATAAGGAAAGCAAAGATCGCAAAAATATCACTATCAAACCTGTTTAACTATAAAATAAAATTATCTACAAAACAAAAGTTTACCCTAAACAGAAGTTGTATTCTCGGGATAATAACATAAGCACTCCCATTTTGGGGTAAATATATTACAACCACAGACAAAAAAAGGATAAACCCATTCATGAGAATCTGCATTTCAGACAAGTATAGGAGCTACATTCAACCTATCAAACAAGATACTGAAGGAGGACTTATACCAACCCGATATAGAAGATACTACTTTGATCAAAAAGTTTCGACACTTTGCTCATAAGTTAAAAAAAAACTTTATTATTCTACCAAATTCAAATTGTCCCCTTCAAAGTAGTCCCCGTTGGCCGCGATGCACTTCAGCCACCTTTTTTTCCAGTCGGCAAAACACCTGTGGTAGTCTGTTTTCGGGATCGCCTTCATGGCCTTCTTCGATTCCACTTTGATCTCTTCTATGCTCTGAAATTTCCGACCCTTTAACTTTTTTTTTTTAGCTTTCCAAAAAGGAAGAAGTCGCAGGGGGCCAAATCGGGACTGTAGGGGGGTTGGGGGAACACAGAGATTGAGTGGTCCTGCAGGAACTTCGAGATTTTGAGGGCTGTGTGCGCCGGCGCGTTATCGTGGTGGAGGATCCACGACTTGCTCCTCCACAGCTCCGGCCGTTTCTGCCTGATCGCTTCCCTCAATCGCCTCAAAACTCCCAGGTAGGAGTCAGCAGTTATTGTAGAGCCTTTTTTTGAAATTCATGATGAACGATGCCCTGGTAGTCGAAGAACACTGTCAACATGACCTTGACTTTGCTGGGAGCCTTCCTCGCTTTCTTTGGTCTCGGCTCATTTTTGAAGCGCCACTCCGATGCCTGTTGGGTAGTTTCCGAATCAAAGCCGTAAATCCATGTTTCGTCTCCAGTAATGACCCTCTTCAGCAATTCGGGGTCATCGGTTGTCGCTTCGAGATTGAGACTGGCCGTTTCTTTCCGGGCGTTCTTTTGATAAAAAGTCACATCTTTGGAAACGAGAACGGCGTTGAGTCTTCTCACTCCCAAAATGTCCTTCATTATCGATTGGGTCGATCTGAATGATATCCCTGCTTCTTCGGCGACCTCCCTGACAGTTATTCGTTGGTCTTCACGCACCAGTTCCAACACCTTGTCCACTTTTTCAGGCGTGGTTGATGTGGACGGTCTCCCGGAACGCTCGTTGTCGGCGGTCTCTTCCCGACCCTCCTTGAAGAGCTTGTACCACTCGAAAACTCGTCTTCGGCTCATGACGGCATCCCCGTAGGCTGTTTGCAACATCCAAAAAATTTCGGCACCCTTATATCCGTTTTTCACACAGAACTTGATGCAAATTCGTTGATCCTCCATTTCGGTGACTAACGAAATCGAAGCACGGGCAAAATGGCTTCACTTTGAACAGCCGCTGCTCGGGCTGTTGTGGCGCGTGATTTTTGAAAATTGGCAGGTCTCCAATCCAAGGGCGACGCTTGCGTTTGCCACAAACCGGAAGAAATATATATTGAGTTTTCAGGATTTTATGAGCAAAGTGTTGAGACTTTTTGATCAGAGTAGTATGTACCAAATTTCCGTTAAGAAATTAAATCTTCAACTGCAAAATTCATCTAATCCAACTATACAAGATATTCTTCAAAATAAAGGAGATATCAATCCCCGATTCCGACAACCTGACACTTAGTTAGGAGCTCATCACCCAACAGATGCAAGGTCTGTCACCTCTACTCCACTAACTCTCCATGTGTAAATAGCCAGGACAAGGTGACTCGCGAGCTGAGCTCGAATGTAACACCTGTAAACTGAGACGAAATAAATGAATTGTAAATATCAATTTTAATGGATGCCTGTGTGTCACAATTAAATATTGCCTAATCATCCCTTACTACGCTACATTTTGGTGGAGATGCTGGGTGGAATAGGGAATACCAACTGAAGATCGCCGAAGACCTTTTGGGCCATGGGTGATGTAATCAACATTTTAAGAGACTGTGGCTCCAGAATTACACTGATGTGTCAAATCCCAAACTTCCTCCAAGATGACAAAGTCGCGCAAGAAAAAGGACGCAAAGCTACTAGAGACAAAGTTCCAAGACTCCGAGAGAATCTATGTCAGAAGCACATCAAATCCATATCAGTATCTACAATATTTGCAAGCTGTGGGTCACAGCTCCAGTAGTGAAGGAGCCATGTATAACAAAGTATTTATTATTTAAAACATTTTTTTTTTCAATTTTGAAGTTTATATATTTTATTTTTCTCTGCGTAAACTTCCTTCGAGGGGAAGAAGACGACAGGGATATACAGACGATCTAAAACAATGGACTGGACGACACACCTATGAGGAGATGAAGAGGATGGCGGAGGAAGTATGGAGAGACCATGTGGCCAGCCACCCTCAGTAGAGGAAGGCATTGAAGGAAGGATATATGGAGAGACCATGTGGCTCACTCTCAGTAGAGGAAGACATTGAACGAGGGAGATATGGAGAGACCATGTGGCCAGCCACCCTCAGTAGAGGAAGGCATTGAAGGAAGGATATATGGAGAGACCATGTGGCTCACTCTCAGTAGAGGAAGACATTGAACGAGGGAGATATGGAGAGACCATGTGGCCCACCACAGTAGAGAAAGGCACTGAAGAAAGATATGGAGAGACCATGTGGCCCACCCTCAGTAGAGGAAGACATTGAAGGAGGGAGATATGGAGAGACCATGTGGCCCACCCTCAGTAGAGGAAGAAACTGAAGGAGGGAGATATGGAGAGACCATGTGGCCTACCCTCAGTAGAGAAAGACACTGAAGGAGGGAGATACGGAGAGACCGTATGGCCTACCCTCAGTAGAGAAAGGCACTGAAGGAAGATATGGAGAGACCATGTGGCCCACCCTCAGTAGAGAAGTCACTGAAAGAGGAAGATATGGAGGGACCATGTGGCCCACCCTCAGTAGAGGAAGATATTGAAGGAGGGAGTATGGAGAGACCATGTGGCTCACCCTCAGTAGAGAAAGACACTGAAGGAAGGAGATATGGAGAGACCATGTTGCCCACCCTCAGTAGAGAAAGACACTGAAGGAGGGAGATATGGAGAGACCATGTGGCCCACCCTCAGTAGAGAAGTCACTGAAAGAGGAAGATATGGAGGGACCATGTGGCCCACCCTCAGTAGAGGAAGATATTGAAGGAGGGAGATATGGAGAGACCATGTGGCTCACCCTCAGTAGAGAAAGACACTGAAGGAAGGAGATATGGAGAGACCATGTTGCCCACCCTCAGTAGAGAAAGACACTGAAGGAGGGAGATATGGAGAGACCATGTGGCCCACCCTCAGTAGAGAAGTCACTGAAAGAGGAAGATATGGAGGGACCATGTGGCCCACCCTCAGTAGAGGAAGATATTGAAGGAGGGAGATATGGAGAGACCATGTGGCTCACCCTCAGTAGAGAAAGACACTGAAGGAAGGAGATATGGTGAGACCATGTTGCCCACCCTCAGTAGAGAAAGACACTGAAGGAGGGAGATATGGAGAGACCATGTGGCCCACCCTCAGTAGAGAAAGACACTGAAGGAGGGAGATATGGAGAGACCATGTGGCCCTCTCAGTAGAGAAAGACACTGAAGGAGGGAGATATGGAGAGACCATGTGGCCCACCCTCAGTAGATGAAGGCACTGAAGGAAGATATGGAGAGACCATGTGGCCCACCCTCAGTAGGGAAAGGCACTGAAGGAAGATATGGAGAGACCATGTGGCCCACCCTCAGTAGAGGAAGGCATTGAAGGAGGAGTAGGAAACCTTCTTCATATATATATATTCATCTTCACTTGTATTTTATCAATATTACTGCCCTCCTGCAAGGTTGGGGGACAGCTATACTCCACCAACTCGCCAGTTGTAAATAGCCAGAACAAGGTGACTCGCGAGCTATGCTCGAATTAACACCTGTAAACTGAGACGAAATAAATAAATTATCAATTTTAATGGGTTTTCAGCCATCCATTACTACTCTACAAAATTGTAGCAGTAGTCAATAAAAAAGCGTCTTTTTATATCTGAAGGTGTAAAAATATTTATTGATGGCTTCACCGTGACTAGTCGACAATTATCAACCCATCACCAGAACAACTATAAACAGCTAGAGAATATTGAACAAGCAAACACAAATACAGAGTAATATATAATCATGATGCATTAGCGCGCCATATTTTATGCAACTATTATAGACGCGTATGATTTTTCCATTGCAGTAAGGGCAGTAGAAATTGTTTAATTTCAAAAAAAATCTTACCCGTCTATAATAGTTTCAAAATTTGAATATATAATCTGTTGAGTATTTTCATTGAATAATTGAATAATAAAATTATTTCTTCGCCACAATATATTTAAATTCAAATTTGTATTCACAATTTTAATATAATTCTAGGCCACACAGATGTCAGAAAAATGTGTACACTCGCTTGATACAGCTAACATTTCAAGTTGACCAGACTTCTAGGTAGTCGAGGTGGTCTATAATGGACTATTTTTCTATTATTTTCCGTTTCATATTTTATGATCAATTTTGTATATACTCTTTCTGAATACGTAAAATTCTTGTATTTAATAAACTATTTTAATACAAAGCAATAACGCGCCATCTAAATATAGCAAATGAAAACATTTAGACGCGCATGTTTATTTTATACATAAATCAAACTTCTACTGTTCTTACTTCGATGTAACAATATATTGGGAGGACTTGGGTCTTCAGTGGTGAACCCTCTCAGCCCACCAGACCACTTCTTTAGAGCTCTAATACTGTATTGGATCATTCTGCTTTTATATGCTACACTGAAAATGGAATCTCAGAAAAGGATTTAGGCAAACTATTCAGGACAGACTACATTTAAATAACACGGGAACTGTCTAATGCTTCGGGCACACCCATCGGTTTCATTAAAAAGCTCACCAATCTGCTTAACAATAATGGATCCCCTGCACTTGTTTCCTGTGATGATCCTGAAACGCTGAGGAGCGCGATTACAGGGCTCTTAAAAACAGCGGCAGACCAATCTATACAAAACGACCTTACAAGAATGGATAAATCTAAGCTATACTCTCACTACAAAGACATTCACATATCTTTCATGACCGAGGGATACCTTTTAGGGGATTTTCCTTTCCCGGTTGTAAGACTACTCGCACAAGTTAGAATACTTTCAAGTTTTTTTTTAGAGAAAACCACACCAAGATGCTCTGCGGTGAGGACCCGATTTGTACCTTCTGTAATTCAAAACTAAAAAATGAAATCACTCACTATATTTTGATTGCTATGCTTGAAAGAAGAAAGAAGAACCCTTATGGTCAAAACTGGGCAACTCTGTGCTTCACTTCCATCAATAATTGACAATATGACCCAGAATAAGTATATTACTACGGCGTTTTATGGTTTCCACAAGTCCATATCTCAGAAGAAGGCCAAGTGACACTCACTCCTCACTTTCTTACTGCTACTCTTTTTGTGTTGTTTTTCTTGCTTCCCTCTTTCTCTTTCTTGTTTTTTTTCCTTTTTCTTCTGTATATATCGTTATTTCCTTTGTCTCACTGCTTTGTTCTTATGCATACCTCTGGTGAATCCTGTATAGGGTCAGTGACCCTGAATAAAGGCTTTTTGTTGTTGTTGTTGTTGACTACAATTTAGATATTTGGATCGAGAAATGCTCTTCCGCAAACAATAAGAACAAGGCCAATTATGCATAAATTAATACAAAGCAATAACGCGCTATCTAAATATAGCAAATGAAAACATTTAGACGCGAATGTTTATTTTATACATATATCAAACTTATACTGTCCTTACTGCGATGAAAAAATATTTTAAAATATTAGACTATTTTAATCCAACTAGCATTGCAAGTCTACAAAATTTCTGACTTCTAGGTGGCCACGAGGATCGGGAATAGACGAGGAAAGTGAATTGTCTTTCAAACGAACAAAAATAGGCGTAGCCGTTTCTTTGACGTAATGAGCAGTTGAAGATCCATTAAAATGTTGTCGGTATGGGGACTGGAATAAATTCTATATTTCCTTTCAATATATATATTTTGTGATAAAGTTTTAATATGCTTTCAAAACCACAAGTAGAGAAGTATGAAATTTTGTATAAATCACTCAATATGGCAAAAATGCAAGTCTACAAAATATAAGGTATATGTTGGATCGTTTTTGAAGACAGCTCATAGTTTTATAAATTAATTTATTAAACTTTAAACATTTTTAGATATAGAGAGAGAAACGAGTTAATTACCTCGTATTTAAGTCAACAAAATAATCATCCAATTTTCATACATCGTTCTAACCAGATTCAACTTATGCAAAACAGACGACAAATAAAATTAAACAAATTAATAATAGAGGGTAAGTTCCTATTTTTTTACAAGCTTTCACACTCAAAGAATAATCATTTTCTTGCTTCAATATCTGGGTAGTTAGGATTGGACAAATTTCTATATTTATTTTTGAAATATCTGATCATTTTTTAATAAAATTCCAGACCACGTATGAGTATAAAATTCTGTACACTCACTCAATCAAGCTTACAATGCAAGTGTAAAAAAAAAACTTCTAGGTGGACGCGAAGGTTTGGAATAAACTATAGAATAGAATTTATTTATATCAAATGGAGAAAATGAATGCAACCACTTGTGCGACTGGTCTTCCAAAAAAATAAATCGGTAGTTATAACACAGGAGTTGAATAAAAATATATTGGTAAATTTGTTCATTTAAAATTCAGAACTAAAAATTAAATTAATAATTAATTAATTAAATTATTCATATAAAAAGCTTTTATTAAAATGCCCTAAAAAGAGAGAGAGCTACCCCCATTGAACATTAAATTTACGAGTCAAGTTAAAAGCGGCTGGAGACGATCATCAAGAATTTCCAATTTAATGTCATTTAATATCGTTATTAATATAGAGTAATCCATATTTAAATCTTTAATAACAAAAATCCATTTATTGGATTGAATTAAAAGTTTATAAAATTTTCAGCTGAGTTTGTTTGTACAAACATGCAATGCCTTGACAAAGGTTGGCGTTCAGCCAATCGAAATAATGGCAAATTAATATTTTATTCAATACAATATATGCCTTTTTATCATCTAGTGATTTAATATGTGTAGCAAATAATAAACAAGTTTTAATGTTTCACTGAAAATTTCATCTCTTCATTCAATCTACAATGATTGTCCCCCGCCGCTTTTATTTTGATTCATCTAATTGTCCAATGGCGTAAAATGAAATATTTATTTTATCATTTATAGTACATTGCAATAAAATATTTTTAAAACTATTTTTATTAATTTATTTTTCGGTATATACACTCAAGGACAAAATTTAAGGAAATTGAAAGTCTTTGATGTCGCATATAACTTGTTTTTTTTTTTTTTTTTGGAGACGGAGGCGTTCACACTTGGTTATCTAGTGTGTCTTCAATAGAGGTCATTATGTATCAAATATATTTTATAGATATTGTCTGAATCCCGATATACATGCTAAAATGTACAACCTCCTTAAGTTTTGTGTGTCCATGAGTGTATATATACATTTTGGAGTTATATACAATTTTACAAGGGTACTGGAGGGTCGGTGGAAGGATGATCTAAACCGTTGGTTTTCGACGGCTACAACCCCGGATCGAATCCCGCATTTGGCACTTTTTTCTGATTGAAAAAAATGCTCCAATGGCCCCCAATTCTTGCAAAATCCAACCCTACCAACGAGTGCAAGTAACCAAACAGGGTTCTGGCACATTTGTAAGTGCAAAGTCGAAATGATTTTCGCATGTGTTTATATGTGGTGCACTTGCAGTAAAATAAGTCGCCTACCCACCATGATTATCATGGTGGGTACACCACGTGTACTAGGGATAAGCAAAAGAAAAAAAAAACTCTGGAGACCCGAGTGACATGAATGATATTCTACAACTTTAAAAGAGAAAACGAAAATATAACGTGGTGAGTTTCTTTTTATTGAAAATACAAGCTTTAAAGCAAAACGCTTTTCTTCAGGTAATCCAAGAAAATGTGCGGAGAGGTATATATATACCCAATTAAGGAAGATTTGAATATTTTTACAATAGAATAAAGAAGCGGAATTGTTATGAACAAGTATGTATTAACATATCTAGAGAGTGAGTGAGAAATTTGTATAAAACGGGATAAAACAAAGATAAGCTAAGAGATAAAATATACAAACATAAAGTTTAAAATAAGTTTAAAATAAATAAAATATATAAATCGGGAAAACACTTGAGGTTAAAATTTCTTATGCGGGATCCATGCTATTACAAAAAGCTATGTACTGCGGGGGTAGTTCAATTTTTCTATTGAGGCTCGGAATTTTATTGGAAACCAAGGCCTCCAGGACCAGTCGTTGATATTTTCCACTTATGTTACTGTGACAACATTGGGTGTCTGTGAAATCAAATGAATACTGTGTTTCTGCCATGTGCTGATAAATCTGGGAACGGCTGTCTTTGTTCATGATGTTTCTATTGTGTTCTTTAGTCCTGATTTCAATGGTTCTGCCGGTTTCACCAACATAATGTAGTTCGCAATTTGAGCATTTAATTTTGTACACTGCGTTAGGGGCGGATAGTGGGTCCTGCTTTTTAGAACTTTTAGTGATGGGATGCCGGAGTTTGAGTTCGACGGAAGGTGAACTACTAAAATACGTACGAACACCGTATTTTCTCAAGAAACGGGCAATATAGACGTTGGTTTCGGAATACGGGAGAACGCAAGTCGATTTGCAAACGGTTGGGATTGCATATGTACGTTTTTGGTACGTATGGCGCCGGATAAAATCTATAGGATAACCGAAAGACGAAAGGTTGCGATAAACGTTATTTCTCTCGACCGTGCTAAAGATTTCTAGAGAACAATGAGTGGAGATCCTTTTTTGTTAGTGTTTTGATAGTTGTGATCTTATGAGATGCAGGTGCATGAGAACCGTAATGAATATACGTGGGGTTAAATTCTGGTTTGTAGTATACCGTGGTTTCTATGCTGCTGCCGGTATTGATGACCAGCACATCCAGAAACGGGATGACACCATTCTTGTCCTGGTTTTGGGTGAACTTTAGGCATTCGTGATATGTGTTGAGGGCATCTGTGATGAGGGAGTTATTAGCGTTGGGATACATGCAAAATATGTCATCGACATATCTTACCCATAATTTAATTCCTAGGTCATCGCGGTTCGTGATCCAGGAGTCAAGGCCAGACATTACGAGTTCAGCTGCTATGTTTGATAAAGGGCTACCCATGGGGGAACCTCTCTTCTGTAGGTAGTAATGACCGTCAAATTCAAGGGTGTTCATATTCAAGCATATTTGGAATAGGTCTGTGATGGTGCAACTGTGGGTATGGGGGAGATAGGAAGATACCAGGAGTTTTCTGAGTTCGTTGATGATGAGGTCGTGGGGGAGACACAAAAAGAGGGATTTTACATCATATGTGCAGATGGAGTAGTTTTCTAAGTTATCTATTTCTTTTAATTTGTGGATAAAGTCGCTTGAGTCTTGAATAGAATGGAAGTTATATGTCTTGATCAACGGTTTTAGGACATCTGAAAGGTGTCTAGCCAGGTGTGCTGCAGGGGAAAGATGATATGCAACAATTGGTCTAAGGGGGATGTCCGGTTTGTGTACCTTCAGGAGGCCATAAATATAAGGGGTGTTGGAGAGATTTGAAGTATAGCTTTGGAATTGTGCGGAGGTGATTTGGTTGGTTCTTTTCAGGCGACTTAGTGATGACTTGTAGGCCTTTTGGATGTTGCTGACTTGGGCAGGTGAAGCACCCTCGAAAGTATCCAAATCGCCTAGGATGTCCAGCATTTTGCTCTTATATGCTCCCAATTTGAGAATCACGACCTGTGAACCTTTGTCTGATCTGGTGACCACTATGTCTTTCTGATCTCTGAGGGATTTCAAGGCTCTGACTTCATTCTTAGAGGATTTGTGGCTAGGGTTTGTGTGGCCGGAGGCGTATAGTTTGTTGGTGATTGTGGTGCGGATGCCACAAATCCTCTAAGAATGAAGTCAAAGCCTTGAAATCTCTCAGAGAGAGATCAGAAAGACATAGTGGTCACCAGATCAGACAAAGGTTCACAGGTCGTGATTCTCAAATTG
The DNA here is from genome assembly GCA_030710605.1 of Cordylochernes scorpioides. Lineage (NCBI taxonomy): Eukaryota > Metazoa > Arthropoda > Arachnida > Pseudoscorpiones > Chernetidae > Cordylochernes > Cordylochernes scorpioides. The sequence continues at coordinate 52,490,955 of CP092870.1, forward strand.
GGAGCATATAAGAGCAAAATGCTGGACATCCTAGGCGATTTGGATACTTTCGAGGGTGCTTCACCTGCCCAAGTCAGCAACATCCAAAAGGCCTACAAGTCATCACTAAGTCGCCTGAAAAGAACCAACCAAATCACCTCCGCACAATTCCAAAGCTATACTTCAAATCTCTCCAACACCCCTTATATTTATGGCCTCCCGAAGGTACACAAACCGGACATCCCCCTTAAACCAATTGTTGCATATCATCTTTCCCCTGCAGCACACCTGGCAAGATACCTTTCAGATGTCCTAAAACCGTTGATCAAGACATATAACTCCCATTCTATTCAAGACTCAACGACTTTATCCACAAATTAAAAGAAATAGATAACTTAGAAAACTACTCCATCTGCACATATGATGTAAAATCCCTCTTTTTGTGTCTCCCCCACGACCTCATCATCAAAGAACTCAGCAAACTCCTGGTATCTTCCGATCTCCCCCATACCCACAGTTGCACCATCACAGACCTATTCCAAATATGCTTGAATATGAACACCCTTGAATTTGACGGTCATTACTACCTACAGAAGAGAGGTTCCCCCATGGGTAGCCCTTTATCAAACATAGCAGCTGAACTCGTAATGTCTGGCCTTGACTCCTGGATCACGAACCGCGATGACCTAGGAATTAAATTATGGGTAAGATATGTCGATGACATATTTTGCATGTATCCCAACGCTAATAACTCCCTCATCACAGATGCCCTCAACACATATCACGAATGCCTAAAGTTCACCCAAAAACAGGACAAGAATGGTGTCATCCCGTTTCTGGATGTGCTGGTCATCAATACCGGCAGCAGCATAGAAACCACGGTATACTACAAACCAGAATTTAACCCCACGTATATTCATTACGGTTCTCATGCACCTGCATCTCATAAGATCACAACTATCAAAACACTAACAAAAAGGATCTCCACTCATTGTTCTCTAGAAATCTTTAGGACGGTCGAGAGAAATAACGTTTATCGCAACCTTTCGTCTTTCGGTTATCCTATAGATTTTATCCGGCGCCATACGTACCAACAACGTACATATGCAATCCCAACCGTTTGCAAATCGACTTGCGTTCTCCCGTATTCCGAAACCAACGTCTATATTGCCCGTTTCTTGAGAAAATACGGTGTTCCTACGTATTTTAGTAGTTCACCTTCCGTCGAACTCAAACTCCGGCATCCCATCACTAAAGGTTCTAAAAAGCAGGACCCACTATCCGCCCCTAACGCAGTGTACAAAATTAAATGCTCAAATTGCGAACTACATTATGTTGGTGAAACCGGCAGAACCATTGAAATCAGGACTAAAGAACACAATAGAAACATCATGAACAAAGACAGCCGTTCCCAGATTTATCAGCACATGGCAGAAACACAGTATTCATTTGATTTCACAGACACCCAATGTATTTACAGTAACATACGCGGAAAATATCAACGACTGGTCCTGGAGGCCTTGGTTTCCAATAAAATTCCGAGCCTCAATAGAAAAATTGAACTACCCCCGCAGTACATAGCTTTTTGTAATAGCATGGATCCCGCATAAGAAATTTTAACCTCAAGTGTTTTCCCGATTTATATATTTTATTTATTTCAAACTTATTTTAAACTTTATGTTTGTATATTTTATCTCTTAGCTTATCTTTGTTTTATCCCGTTTTATACAAATTTCTCACTCACTCTCTAGATATGTTAATACATACTTGTTCATAACAATTCCGCTTCTTTATTCTATTGTAAAAATATTCAAATCTTCCTTAATTGGGTATATATATACCTCTCTGCACATTTTCTTGGATTACCTGAAGAAAAGCGTTTTGCTTGAAAGCTTGTATTTTCAATAAAAAGAAACTCACCACGTTATATTTTCGTTTTCTCTTTTAACGTTTAAAACGTGGCTAAAGTATGTCTGATTCTACAACTTTAACTATCATTCTCTTGTGAATGGATAACTATGTTGATTATTATAATTCACGTTCTAAATTATTGGCTAACTACTGTAAAAGGAGAATTTGTAATTCTTGCACTTTTACGACAATGCTGGGTGTAACGGCTATAATGGAGTGGATCTAATCGAAATCAATCGTGTACATTGAATTTATATGGGATCGATTGAAGAAAACAAGAAACCAAGTTGATGCCGAAGTATAATCAAGGTAACACCACCATTTCTGATGAATTTAGCTCCAGATGACCTTCTAAGAAGAATTATGAAGCATTGAGTTTTAACGGTGAGACAATTCCCATCAAAAATGAACACAGCTTTATCAAACGAATTTGAAACATCACAATCGAGCGTGTTTCAACATCAACGCTAGTTCTAAAAAGTCAATAGGAGTTGTAAAATGGTGACCCATCAATTGATATCCGTCCAAGCTAAGCAATGGGTTAAAAACTGCCGTTGATTTCTGAACCATTTTTTATATGTTTTTTTTTTATAAAACGAATTCTTACGTGCAAGAAAAAAGTGATCATTTCAAATTTTCTGAAGTTCGAAATCGGTATCTGGGCACCTGTTAGAACCGTAGCCTAAGGTATAATAATACATACATAAGACAATGCTTTGTGATTGGTAGATATTGTTACGTCGTACCCAGACGCCGTTCTTTGTCTAATCAGGAACCCACAAAGATACACACGTGAGTTCGAAGGGATGCAGCAAGGTTATCGCTTTTTAATATGTGGAACTAAACAGAAGGAGTTCAATCAGTGGGACTTGTCTTCAACCTCCCCGTCAGATGGATTCTTGGCGCTGTGGATGTCACTCTTGTTAAACGTTCCGCTCCAACTGTACAGCTTGGACTACACCGGCTTGTAGGCCGCTCCGATGTCAGGCTCTCCAGGCGCCCGTCTTGCAGGATCATCCACACGCCCGGAGTCAAGTCACCACGTCTTCTGCTCGCCGCAGATGTCACCAGACACTGTCCTCCCCCTCACAGGAATTCTGTTTTTGGCCCCTGCCCCCCCTGAGAACACATTGCCATCCCCCAACTTTACTCTGAAATCTTGGCTTCTCGGATAGCTTGTAATCCATTTTACAATATGTTTAAGATCCAGTGTAGTCCATTTGAACTTGTTCCTGATGGTCGATGGTTGGGGAACTACTACCGGGATTTATACTTTCAACATACAGCCATCTTTGATTCATCAATGTATAAAACAATGCGGATGCCTGATAATTATGTATATTTCTTTTAATTATACTAATTATTGTTCTTTAAGAAATATAAATGCTCATTATTAACTGCTTTTATATAAGTTTATGCTGAGCCCTTCCTTTCTTTTTTCCATTTACACTGTAAATAACATTGCTGATTACTTGTACTATTATTGTTATTCCTGTATGTACCCTACAGGTCAAATATCACCCAGCTCTAGTCAGCCAAGAGCGAATGCTACTCTAGCAAGACAACACTCCGCCTATAAACCCATTTGCTGCCGCTCAAACACCAACGTGTCATTATGAGCTTTTCCTTAACGGCCACTTAAACACCAACGTGTCATTATGAGCTTTTCCTCAACGGCCACTTAAACACCAACGTGTCATTATGAGTTTTTCCTCTGGAGCTCATAAAACTCTTTTGTTCGTGATATTAGATCCAACATTTATTCTTTCAATTCAAATTTAATTTCATATTATCTGTATTTTATAGATCAAGCGAAATAAACTTGCTGCCTAGTTTCAAATGATTATGGTTTTGACTTTTTATGAGGTATAGTATTTTATTTATTGAATAAACTTCTTTTTTTTTTTTTGGTAATTGAGCAGAAAAGGACAATTTTCCGAAAGTTCTTTAATGTATATTATTTTTAAATTTGAAGTACTCTATATGTTTATTTTAATATAAATAAACACAGTTATGTGTATGCCACTTACGAGACAAAGTGCAATAAATGCCAGAGTGTCCTGTAGTGATAGCCAACCTATACCTTCTTTCAACCAAACTTCACCATTATCCAGCCAACCTACATACGAGGTGTGTTCAAAAAGTATCGCGACTTTTGTGTTTTTTCTCAAAAATTATTTATTTATTCATGAATACCTATTTTGTCCCCTTCAAAGTAATCCCCATGAGATATTATACACTTGTTCCAACGGTTTTTCCAATCTTCGAAGCACTTCAAAAAATCATTTTTTAAAAATCTTTTTTCAGCGCTTCCTTCGATGCCGTCTTTATCTCGTCAAGCGTAGCGTAACGTCGTCCTTTCATGGGCCTCTTCAGTTTAGGGAACAAGAAAAAGTCACAGGGGGCCAGATCTGGGGAATACGGTGGTTGCGGCATCATTAGTGTGTTGTATTTGGCCAAAAAGTCGCGCACAAGCAACGATGTGTGAGCAGGGGCGTTATCGTGGTGCAAAAGCCAATTTTTGTTCTTCCACAAATCCGGGCGTTTCTGGCGGATTGCTTCGCGCAAATTGCGCTTAACTTGCAGGTAATATTCCTTATTGATCGTTTTATCCTGTGGCAAGAACTCATGATGCACCACGCCCCTGCAATCGAAGAAAACTGTCAGCAAAACTTTCACATTCGACCGAACTTGGCGCGCTTTTTTCGGTCTTGGTTCGTGCGGCAGCTTCCATTGAGATGATTGAGCTTTGGTTTCCACGTCATAACCATAAATCACGCTTCGTCACCAGTTATGACCCTCTGGAGAAAATTTGGGTCGTCGCGGACAGAGTCCAACATCTCATTAGCAATGTTCATGCGATGCTGTTTTTGGTCGCAATTGAGCAATTTTGGTACGAATTTCGCGGCGACCCGTCTCATGCCCAAATCATTGATAAAAATCAAATGGCACGAGCCAATCGATATGTTTAGGTTCTCAGCAACATCTCTAACGGTGATTCGACGATTGGCCAATATCATTTTCTCCACTTCATTAATTTTTTAATCTGTTGTTGAAGTGCTCGGGCGTCCGGCACGCTCTTCGTCGTTCACATCTTCTCGGCCTTCTGAGAACATTTTGTACCACCGACAAACGTTGCTTCGGTCCAAGGTAGCTTCTCCGTATGCCACAGTCAACATACGGAATGGATCCGCGCACAATTTTGTTTTTCACACAAAATTTGATACAGGTTCTTTGATCCATTTATTTTAATAGGTAAAAATTGAAGACGATCCAAAACACCTGCAAGCAAAGCAGCTGTCAACAATTAAGTGAACATTCAAAATGGCCGAGCTTGTCGGCATAAGTGAGAGACATGAGTACCAACATAAAACCACAAAAAGATCGAAATTCGAATATACGTAACCCGCGAAAATTCAAAAGTCGCGATACTTTTTGAACACACCTCGTATTTTTTCCGTCAACTTACACCTTTTTCCTTCTGCCCACAACTCCGCCCAGCTACCCGCAACTTTGTCCACCTACCCGCAACTCTACCCAGATACCCGCAACTTTGTCCACCTACCCGCAACTCTACCCAGCTACCCGCAACTTTGTCCAGCTACCCGCAACTCTGTCCAGCTACCCGCAACTCTATCCAGCTATCCGCACTCTATCCAGTTACCCGCAACTCTGTCCAGCTACCCAAAACTCTGTCCAGCTACCCGCAACTTTATCCAGCTACCCGCAACTCTAACCAGCTACCCGCAACTCTGTCCAGCTACCCAAAACTCTGTCCAGCTACCCGCTACTCTATCCAGCTACCCGCAACTCTAACCAGCTACCCGCAACTCTGTCCAGCTACCCAAAACTCTGTCCAGCTACCCCCAACTCTATCCAGCTACCCGAAACTCTATCCAGTTACCCGCAACTCTACCCAGCTATCCGCACTCTATCCAGTTACCCGCAACTCTACCCAGCTATCCGCACTCTATCCTGTTACCCGCAACTCTATCCAGCTATCCGCACTCTAGCCAGTTACCCGCAACTCTGTCCAGCTACCCGCAACTCTGTCCAGCTACCCGCACTCTGTCCAGCTACCCGTAACTCTGCCCAGCTACCCTCAACTCAATCCAGCTACCCGCAACTCTACCCAGCTACCCGCACTCTGTCCAGCTACCCGCACTCTGTCCAGCTACCCGCAACTCTACCCAGCTACCCGCAACTTTGTCCAGCTACCCGCAACTCTACCCAGCTACCCGCAACTTTGTCCAGCTACCTGAATCTCCATCCAGCTACCCGCAACTCTGTCCAGGTAAGTGCAAATATTTTCAGCTAAGTACAAATCTGCCCAGCTAAGAGCATATTTGTCCAGCTATATGCAACCTTTTGCGTCCAACTTACACTTTCGTCCACCCAATCTACGAAGACTTTACTTACTACAGTTTCTGCTGATTCAGTGCCTAAGTTAACCACCTGTACAGAAAACGAATCGCCAACTCAGCAAGATGAGTTAGACGCATTTTCAGGGGTGAAATAGAAGCCCTCGCCAATGTAGAATCCAATTTACAGCAGCAACACCCTTGAAGCAGATTGCCACCCAGACCTTTCGGTCCACAAGCCAGCTAAGCTACAGCAGCAACAACAATAAGCCTATTTTAGAAAAGCATCTTCTATCCAATTCGAAGAGGCCAAGATAATGGAGTTAAACAAGAAAGCTCGACCACCCGCCATCTCAATGTCCGCAAGTTTGCGCTAAGTTAGCCTGAAAGTGTCAATAAAAGTTCGAAGCATCCAATGAACTTTGCCTGCCTTAACGTGCGAGAGATTGCCTTAGCTTCCTTAAGCAGTACACAGTTGACATATATTTCATACAGGAGATCAACGTCTTAACTCTGGATGCAGTCACGGACGTCTGATTTTGATTCCCCCTGACCATTACGCAACCTAAGTCCATCAGAGTATCTAGATTCGCTTAAGTAGTAGAGCCAAGCTTATCCATTCAAGGAAAGCCTGATAATGATCCTTGGCAATATCGTCTTTTGGACTGTTCCATAGCTAAGCTCATTCGAGAAAAACAGCCTGGAAAACAGAAGACATATCTGACGATGCTGTTACGATCTCTAAAAATGAATCGCTAACATTAGCTTTCGCAGAGCAGAATTCCAATCAGCGCATCTCTTTTTCTATCCATCTGTCGTCGCGTGGGAGAAGCAGTTACTATACGCCATGGTCGAAGGCACCTGCGAGGATTGACGGAATTGGATGCACCCTGATGTTCTAACTGTTCGTTGGGGTGAAGCAGAGCTTTGCGAACACCATAGCTCTTTTTTCTATCTGCATGGGGCCTCTCATTCTTCTTTTTAAGCCGCTGTTAGGCCGAGGAAAGGTTCAGACACATAAAACATTGTCAAATTCATCCGTAATATGGAGCCATTCGAACTTGTCAAAATGACCATCGATAATTTATGGCGTGAGTCGAAAATGGGAGGAGTGAACTTAGGCAAGAGCTAGACAGAAGAACTGCGCAGAGTTTTCGTTAGGAATATTCTGAACCAATGATATACGTCCATCTTCGAGATCATTATGATTCCTGGACAGGATAAATTCGCCTAAATCAACCAGAGATCCAAGAACTGGCGATCGTGAGGTAAATTTCCTTCCTTCACCGAATTTCCATCGATTGTCGGGCGAAAATGACAGCAGCGGATGGCCTCTACCATCTACAGGCTGGCGATGCAGAAAAATTACGTGACTTTTTGCGTACCTCGTAAGGGCTTCGACTGAGACCCTATAGTGTGTCTGAATATTTTAGGCGTGTTATACCATCTTCAAGCACACCTGTGTAGTTAGAATATATTGTCTATATATGACCGAGAAGTCCTCACTTCTTTTTTCTAGATTTGATTCATTTTGTCTCCTCTCTTATTGTAAAGACGTTGCTGTATCACCTCATAAGCATAAATAAATAAACAAATTGTCTATATATAGAGCAGGGCTGGTAACGTTTGCTTGGGGCGTTGCCATACTGCGTGATCTACTTGCGGCATTTTAACCTGGATCATCTCGTAAGAGGTATTAGACTTTTTGACACCAACACACAGCTCCGTTTGTGATGTACCAAGAGCGTCAAATCTGTACTGTACGGTAGCGGTAATGCACACTCTCAAATAGTATCATTTGGTTGCTAGTGACCTGTACTCATAGCGTCCGTTAAGAAACCTCCCATCGAGCTCACAGCACAGACGTGTTCATTTGCAATGGTGCCTAACTTGAGCGGAATGGCACGGAGTCGTATTCTCAGATGCGCATCTCACTTATTTTTCTCCAACTATAGCGGCCAGTGTGGCGCTGACGTTCTGCCAGGTCCAATCTAGCTGAATCTCTGGAATTTTTCACCCCTCTACAACACAGCATCCTCGTTTGGGGTGCCATCGCTTGCAATAGCAGATCATTTCTGGTTCGTATTCAGGTTACTATGGCGTCTAACGATACGTGAATGATGTGCTGGTAAAACTCCCCTACCTTCAAGGGTGTCTAATACACTCACTCTACCAGCAGAATAACGTCGACCACACAGACTTCTGATTGGCCAACTTGTTCTTCTAGATAGAGATGCTTCCATGTTCACTACAGTAATCCCTCGTTAAGACGAACTCAACGGGAGAACGAAATACCCTTTTCGTCTTAAAAGAATATATACCGAATTCGTATAAACCGAATTCGTATTAGACGAATTGAATTCGTGGTATCCGGAGGTTGTACTTATGTACTACTGATGAGTAAGAAAACTACATTTCTGAGGAATAACGAATAAATTTATTTGAAAACAATATTAATGAAAATATTTTATAATTTTAAGGAACAACAATTATGTATATGTATGTACATAAAGTATTTTATTTTAAAAGACAATATGGATAATATAATCACAATGTAAGGCAATAACATGAGAATATAAGTTTATTTTAAAACACAAATAAAAAAGAACAACAAAAGAAACAACTTACATAATATACTTGGTACATACAATGTTTATGTGTATGCAGCATATGCAGTATGCATAGAGTATCCTATATCTGGGTTTTCTCTGCAGGCTTAAGAAAGTTTGTTATAGTTTTTTGGTGGTATTTGATTGGGCACTGTTTCAGACACTTATTATATTAAGTCCTTTTTCTTCTGAGAGCTCGATTTCCCCCGATTATTATTCACAAAATATAATTTTATTATTTATATTATATTTAATATTTTTAAATATATGTTTTGTATAAAAATAAGAATAATATAATATTCTGTGAAATTTCGTGAAAGCGTGCGCCCCTTGGCTGCTGGCTGGCAGGGGTCACCATGGCCCCTACATTTATCAGTCGAGAAAAACAGTAATACTGGCACAATAGAGTCGAAATTTTCCACTGATTGAGTACATGGAACGACCCCAAGGGGATGGTTTCATAGAAAATGAGTCATCATAACAAACAAAGGACGAATGTTTACACAAAAGACAAAGAGAGCCAATACTTGATATCAACGGCGTTTTTGTTGTTTTAATAGTTTATTGTTTTACTTATAACTCGCCTTTAAAAACATATTAGAATTCGTTTTAACCGATTGATTAGTTCTGCTGGGGGCTAAATTTAATTCGTATTTCGTCATAACCGAATATTTCGTCTTAACCGGCAAAATCTCTTTGGAAAGCATTGAAATTTAACGGGGGAAAAGAAACGGTTCGCGCAAACCGAGAGTTCGTATAATCCGAGTTCGTGATAACGAGGGATTACTGTATATACTTCCCTGATAATTTACCATTGAACATGATTGAGAGGTGATTGTACGTGGCTTTCAATACTCTTCCCCAGCTGAGTTCAGAAGACGAAGTCTAGAAAATGGTTGTGTTTGAATTTTTATTATTATTATTCAAACATTCTGTGTATATTTAGCATAATTTAACTAACAATATCTGGTCACGTGTTTTAAATTGACTGTACATGAATTGTGATTATAAAATGAAGTGTGTGTAAGATTAGTTTACCTGGAGGGTGGTTTTTTTAGATCCTGGGGGCTCCGCTGCATTCTTGGGGAAGACTCAGGTGCCAATTCTACCAAGAATTTAAGGAGTGAATTGCATGGAACCAGCGGAATTTACCGAACAGTCGACAGAGAATAAAGTATGATACGTAATTCTCCTCTCTTCTTTAAGTAAAAATATTACCAGCTCAAGTTTTTCTTGGGTCACTGCTGTTGGTGGTCGACTTGAATGAGGTTCATCTTCAAGGTTGGTTTATCTAAATTTAAATTCATTAAACCAATTGAAACTGTTCTAATAGAAAGATCTTTATCTCCTAAAGCTTTCATCAATCATTCTTGGGATTCTTTAGAAGTTAAATTACTTTTATAATCATAAACGATCATGGCGCGTATACTTTCCCTAGTCAACTCCATTGTGTCTGATGCAATGTTTAGAAATTACTGCTGCCGCTGTAAACAAAGTCGCACCATTTATGAACAATGTTGATACTATTTTATGAAAATGTTTGTGTTGTGTAAAAAAATGCATGTAGATTTTAATGGTATATATATTTTTTCTATATTTTAATTAATTAATAATGATTGCAAAAACCTTTGGAGTGACCTTTGTATTACTAATAATTAAAGGTATTTTCGAAATTTTTTATCAAAAGGCGATCGATATATGCGATGAATATTTTTATATAAAAGCGTACACACATGAATCTGTAAAGAAAGAAAAAAACATTCGAGGGATTGCTCCCTCTTTATCAATTTATTGAACAATAAACTTAATTTACAAATTCTAGTAGATTACATGTAAAAATATTTCTTGTTGTTTACATGTGACCTACAAGAATTTGTAAATTAAGTTTACTGTTCAATAAATTGATAAAGAGAGGGAGCAATCTCTCGAAATATTTAAAGAAAAATTGTTTTTTTTTTATCTTTAACAGATCCAGGTAGGCCTTTTTATATTAAAATGAAAAAGGCATATCCTGACTACGTTCACATGAACTATTAGATGGCAGAGCGCCATCTAGTTGAACAGAAATCAACTAAACGTTGATTTAGCCAGTTCCCTGATATTTGGCCAACCCATTTTCTCGATAAATCAAGAAAAGTCAACCACGAACGCGTTATATAAACATTTTTTAAAGGTTTTGATAAGAAACAGGTTATACATCTCGCCATGATTTTACAACAACAAAAAAAAAACTTTTTTAAGACCATTCGTGTTATCTAGAGTCTTTTCGGAATCTAAGAAAAAATATAGCAATTATTGGTAGGATGTATCAATATTTAAATGGGTTTTCAGCTATATATAGTCTTGAATGAAAGACAAAATAAACACTGTTTATCTTCTAGTCATCTTCTGTTTCATTTTTTAAACTAGATTCTCAGATTTTCTGATGAACTGTAGAACTAGCAGTACAATGTCTGCCAATATTTTCCCGGAAAAGGAAACTATAAGAAAAATGGTTAGACTGAGAAATAATATTTATTTGTATTTTTCAAAATACTCGCTTCCCGCATCTATACACAGCTTCTAGGTTTTCTCTTATGCTTCAAAATATTTACAGAAGTCATCTTTCAGGATTCTCTTTTTGTCATATACAGCAAGTTTCCTTGAAACTACGAAAAACCTGAAAATACACTCATGGACAACACTTATAAGTGGAAAGTATTTGATATGGCAGGGTCGTCTGTTTACATTTCAGAGTTATTGTCTGAATCCCGATAGACATGCTAAAAGGTACAACTTGGTTATCTCGTGTGTTTTCAATAATATCACTGTGTATCAAATATCTTACGAGTCATTGTCTGAATCGCGATAAACATGCTAAAAGGTACAACTTGGTTATCTCGTGTGTCTTCAATAAAGGTGACTGTATTTCAAATATCTTTCAGAATGGTTTGAATCCCGTATACATGCTAAAAGGTACTACTTCCTTAAGTTTTGTCAATGAGTGTATTGCTAAATTTACTCAAAGCTTGTAACCTTGTACATAATACTAATTAGAACAAAGATGTATAAAAGAATTAATATTTTTCCAACAAGAGAGAGAGAGAGAGAATAAAATATCCAATGTATGATATCGGTAACAAAAAGGTATATTTAAACTAGATGTACCTCAGAATGAAAAAAAGACAAGATGACACCTATGATGTCAGTTCCACAATATTCCTATAGATGGCATGGCCATCAGGTCAGTTCCAGGAATAAAGAAAGGAATCAATGTCGGTACGGAGCAATGACCTTCAGAAGTCACGTGGTGGGGGGACGTGACATTGGGTCACGTGATCCTTCATGTCTTACATTGTGCCATGGTTCATCTCGTGGTGATCGCCAGTGTGACAACTTGGGCAAAAATTATTAAACGCCGGTGATAACTTGAGCGACACTCGTTGAACGATAATAATGACTTAAGCGACACTTGTTGAGAGTCGACATTGAGGTTATAAGCGACACTCGATGAACAATAGTGATGAATTAAGGAACATTTGTTGAATGACATTGATGACTTGAGTGACTTGTTGGAACACTGGCCAACAAATGTCGTTTAAGTCATTACTATTGTTCGTCTATTCATTCTACAGTCAGGTTTTCACAAAGTTATAGTTATTGGTTGATTTAACATCTCTGAACTGTTTGTCTATTCATTCTACAGTCCGGGGTCAATAAAGTGATAGGTATTGATTAATTTAACATCTCTGAACTGTTTGTCTATTTATTCTACAGTCCGGGGTCAATAAAGTGATAGGTATTGATTAATTTAACATCTCTGAACTGTTTGTCTATTTATTCTACAGTCCGGGGTCAATAAAGTAATAGCTATTGGTTGATTTAACATCTCTGAACTGTTTGTCTATTCATTCTACAGTCCGGGGTCAATAAAGTGATAGGTATTGATTAATTTTACATCTATGAACTGTTTGTCTATCCATTCTACAGTCCAATGTCCATGAAGTAATAGGTATTGGTTGATTTAACATCTCTGAACTTCTTGTCTATCCATTCTACAGTGCGGTGTCCATGAAGTAATAGCTATTGGTTGATTTAACATCTCTGAACTGTTTGTCTATCCATTCTACAGTCCAATGTCCATGAAGTAATAGCTATTGGTTGATTTAACATCTCTGAACTGTTTGTCTATTCATTCTACAGTCCGGGGTCAATAAAGTGATAGGTATTGATTAATTTTACATCTATGAACTGTTTGTCTATCCATTCTACAGTCCAATGTCCATGAAGTAATAGGTATTGGTTGATTTAACATCTCTGAACTTCTTGTCTATCCATTCTACAGTGCGGTGTCCATGAAGTAATAGCTATTGGTTGATTTAACATCTCTGAACTGTTTGTCTATCCATTCTACAGTCCAATGTCCATGAAGTAATAGCTATTGGTTGATTTAACATCTCTGAACTGTTTGTCTATCCATTCTACAGTCCAATGTCCATGAAGTAATAGCTATTGGTTGATTTAACATCTCTGAACTTCTTTTCTATCCATTCTACAGTCCGGTGTCCATGAAATAATAGCTATTGTTTGATTTAACATCTCTGAACTTCTTGTCTATCCATTCTACAGTCCAATGTCCATGAAGTAATAGCTATTGGTTGATTTAACATCTCTGAACTGTTTGTCTATCCATTCTACAGTCCAATGTCCATGAAGTAATAGCTATTGGTTGATTTAACATCTCTGAACTGTTTGTCTATCCATTCTACAGTTCAATGTCCATGAAGTAATAGCTATTGGTTGATTTAACATCTCTGAACTGTTTTTTTATCCATTCTACAGTCCGGTGTTCATGAAGTAATAGCTATTGGTTGATTTAACATCTCTGAACTGTTTGTCTATCCATTCTACAGTCCAATGTCCATGAAGTAATAGCTATTGGTTGATTTAACATCTCTGAACTGTTTGTCTATCCATTCTACAGTTCAATGTCCATGAAGTAATAGGTATTGGTTGATTTAACATCTCTGAACTTCTTGTCTATTCATTCTACAGTGCGGTGTCCATGAAGTAATAGCTATTGGTTGATTTAACATCTCTGAACTGTTTGTCTATCCATTCTACAGTCCAATGTCCATGAAGTAATAGCTATTGGTTGATTTAACATCTCTGAACTGTTTGTCTATCCATTCTACAGTCCAATGTCTATGAAGTAATAGCTATTGGTTGATTTAACATCTCTGAACTTCTTTTCTATCCATTCTACAGTCCGGTGTCCATGAAATAATAGCTATTGTTTGATTTAACATCTCTGAACTTCTTGTCTATCCATTCTACAGTCCAATGTCCATGAAGTAATAGCTATTGGTTGATTTAACATCTCTGAACTGTTTGTCTATCCATTCTACAGTCCAATGTCCATGAAGTAATAGCTATTGGTTGATTTAACATCTCTGAACTGTTTGTCTATCCATTCTACAGTTCAATGTCCATGAAGTAATAGCTATTGGTTGATTTAACATCTCTGAACTGTTTTTTTATCCATTCAACAGTCCGGTGTCCATGAAGTAATAGCTATTGGTTGATTTAACATCTCTGAACTGTTTGTCTATCCATTCTACAGTCCAATGTCCATGAAGTAATAGCTATTGGTTGATTTAACATCTCTGAACTGTTTGTCTATCCATTCTACAGTTCAATGTCCATGAAGTAATAGCTATTGGTTGATTTAACATCTCTGAACTGTTTGTCCATCCATTCCACAGTCCAATGTCCTTGAAGTAATAGCTATTGGTTGATTTAACATTTCTGAACTTCTTGTCTATCCATTCTACAGTGCGGTGTCCACGAAGTAATAGCTATTGGTTGATTTAGCATCTCTGAACTGTTTGTCTATCCATTCTACAGTGCGGTGTCCATGAAGTAATAGCTATTGGTTGATTTAACATCTCTGAACTGTTTGTCTATCCATTCTACAGTCCGGTGTCCATGAAATAATAGCTATTGGTTGATTTAACATCTCTGAACTGTTTGTCTATCCATTCCACAGTCCAATGTCCATGAAGTAATAGCTATTGGTTGATTTAACATCTCTCAACTTCTTGTCTATCCATTCTACAGTGCGGTGTCCATGAAGTAATAGGTATTGGTTGATTTAACATCTCTGAACTGTTTGTCTATCCATTCTACAGTCCGGCGTCCATGCAGTAAACCAAGAATATGTTTTAAAATGAAGTTTAGAAATGTGCCCTTAGAGATAGTATGTAAAGTTGAGTGGATTTATGTTATCAAGATGAAGAGAGGTGGTTCCGTGAGAGAGAAATATTCTTATAATCTTTTAATCCGGTCATATCTTCTATCTTGGTGACACGTATATAGTCCTAGATTAGATATGATAGATCTATTTTACATAGTGTTTCAGCTAATATATTGGGGGGATGTGTGAGGTTTCAATGTAAGCATTCTCTCTCTATCAACTTTGTACATCAAATATTGATTTAGATAGGCATTCCTAACCATACCAGAAACATATTCTTGCACCATTTAACTTATATTTTACAGGAATTTTACTTTTGATTCTTGTTAGAAATAAGCAAAGTGTTCTTTTTTAAATAAGTTTATCAAATACAATTACTTTACTTCAACAAGACTCAGAACGAAAAACTATAAAGGAATGACGATACATCCAGATGGCACAAGATCCTATAGGACATGTAACAACTGTCCTGGTGTGGAACTAACACCTACCCACATATTCTCATGCCCAGCAATGGTCGCAGCCTTGCAGAAAATTGACATGGACCCAGAGCAGCAGTTTTACACACCCAAGATAGTGGACAATGCGACTGCTGTGATAGAGATGCATGGGGACATTTGAGGCTCTTCATTGGACACGACAACAACAATAACAACCTTACTTTAGATTAAACATCCATATCTGTAGAAGGAAATTTATATCATGGCTGCTAGATAAACAACAATTCCATAGTCAATGGTCAAAACTAATTTAAAAATCACAGATATAATCTGACAATTATCATGAATAGAGAAACAATCTCGACTCTCTCTTTATCTCTCTCATGACAAGTGAGACCTGTTCCTTCTCGTCGACATCTCCCACGACCATATTGCGACACCATCCACCGCCTGCCAAATGGGCAGATGGGATCAAGATGAGATTAACTACCCTGCGAGTTAGTCAAGGCCTTTGAAGATTTCTTCGCCGAAGTTATTCGGAAAGTCTTCTCGGATCCGCATGGCCTTGTCCCTATCTTTGAGGCTCAGAAATATTCTTCTGCCGAATCCGTACGGTGGTCGGGATCTATAGACATTCCGTCCAATCAGCTTCCCAGCGACCGACTACAGGATTTTCAGCGGGTGTTCATAAGCCGGCTGCGTTGTCAATTGCCAGACCTCGTACCCGAGTGTCAGACCTACGCCGTGTGCCAGGACGGGCTGCCTCCTGTAATATTGCCAAAGTGCCTGACGAGGTCTCCTGGACGTCGAGACATAACACTCCATTGGCTGTCATTTCGTTTGATTTGAAGACGGCGTTTGACATTCTTGGGATCACAGAAGACCACTCAGGCCTAGAAGATCCATAAGTCGGAATCCTCCTTCATGAAACCTCCACAGCCCCCTAATTGGTGAGAGGATCAATTTAACTTCATCAACTTCCAACCACACCAGAGGGAACGAGAATGGAACCCCCCCCCCCCCCCTCCTGATTCTCCCAGCATGCAGACAGACGAGTATTCTTGACTACTTTTTGGGGAGTCTACAATGGGCCAAGCACTTTCCTGTACACGAGCCATGCATCCCTTAATCTGAAGGTAGAACCAAATGTCTTCTCCATCTTATAATCATAGGGTTTTGTATACCGATGGCGTCTAGCCATAGAAAATTGAGTGCAGAATTCATTTTTCTGAACCCACGGGGAGCTTCGGGGAAGCAGCCACCGGTAGACCCTGTTTCACCATCCACCATTTGCGATCCTACAAACGATCGCCTAATCGATCCTTTCTCGCGGTGCAAATCGCTCAGCCTAGTATGCTAGTAGAATCTCCGCTAGATCATAGGCAAGTAACCCACAGTCTTCAACTGTGACACCTAACAGTTAAAAAAAAGAGCGACGTCGTTAGCTCTTTCCAGTTACCTTCAGTGGAATTTTAGGAGCTCCAGTTCCGTGGCTCCTCTCACCGTTCTGCTTTTGTCTACCCAGCGAGGGACCCTCGAGCAGTCCACTATAAAAGTGTTTGGCGTTTGCCTTAGGGTTCCCACATAGACATACTCTATCCTCCTTGATACCAAATCGCGCCAAGCTAGTGAGAAACAGGCGGTGTCCCGTCACCACTCTGTTTAGCTTGGCAGATAAAACCCTGCCGTTTCTTTTAGGATATTCTAACCATTTAAAGGCTTCCCAACTATTAACTACCCTTGCCCATCTTTCTTTCCATAGATCATCTATGTGCGCCCGGATACGCCTAAGCATCTCTTTCCTGGGAACTAGGGTCACCACAACCCTTCCCGACTAGCAGCATCCCTCTTTTACTAGTTTGTCAGCCAGTTTATTGCCTTCTATCATAGAGTACCCTTTGACCCAATACAGTAAGAGGGTCTATCTCTTTTCCGTAGCAAATCTACAATTTCGTGCGCCATCTGGCCTTTGTCCAAATGAATAGAAACAAGCGCAGTCCGAGTAGAGAACCTTGGGAAACAGACAATAATTCACGCACCGGATAAAGGTCTCTCTAATTTCGACCAGTTCTACTGAGTACACCAGTTCGTCGTGTCTTAATTTCAGTCTTTCTTGGCCTAAAACAGAGCCGTATCTGAATATGGCAATTCCAGACCCAGTTTTTACTCCATATTTGCTACCGTCTGTGAAGACTTCCACCCCGTCTCCAGCCGGCTAGCCCTCAGTGCAGTTCCAACTCGGCGCCGTGGATGTCACACTTGGGAAACGTCCCGCTCCAAACTTTACATGTACATTAGATCAGCAGATATTACCTCCCATCTTCGCCGCTAGAGGCGCTGCTCGCTGGCGAAAGGGCAAATTTGCAAATAACTTGACAAATATTCGGGATAAAGACCTGAAATTTTCACTATAAGTTTTTCCAGATTCTACTATATATATACAATTAAAATTACAGTCAGATTAGTTTCGTATTGTGGACGTGTATTGCCGACAAACATACAAACATACATACATATACCCATACATCATACATACATACATACATACATACACTGACTTTTATATATATAGGGATTTGACCCAGATAGGTTCTTTCCATTTGCTCTGCTGCCTTAGGTTTGACACCAGTGGGCATGAGTTCAGAATGTGTTCGGGGGTTTCTTCTGCCGCTCCACAAGAGCATCTGGGCGAATATATTTCTAATTCTGAAGAGATATGACTTTAAATAGTTGAATAAATTGGGGGATATAAAAAATAAAAGAGATAAACTAAGTTAAATGTAAATTAAAGAATTATCAATTAAGGAAGTAATGTCAAAGATCCAAACGGCTGACAATCGGCTACGCCCCTCAAGATGGCAGCTAATGTTCACAAACTTCCCGCCTAGAGCGCTCGCCATCTATCGGAGCTTAGGTATATAACACTTGCCTAGGTGCCGATGTATTTACAGTTACGGGCTATGTACAATTTTGGTTATGACAATACAGTTAAACCTGTCTATAACGCCCCCTCTAAATAGCGCCTTCCTCTCTATAACGCCCGGTTTTAAACATTTTACATTAAAAGTGACCTGTCTATAGCACCCTATTTTGGTGAGTCCCAAGAGGGGGCGCTATAGACAGGTTTAACTGTATTTTTAAATCTAAGCTCCTCGAACTAAAATCTGCCTTCTCTCTTGGAGAATTTATTGTCACAAGACTTTCTCTAAAACTTGTTAATCAGCATGAAAAGTCATTTGGTAAGTGTGATGTAGAATTTAAAGGCAACCATTCTATCTAATGACTCCAAATTTTGGCAGATAAAATGCCTTTTTGCGTATATTTTCAAATTAATTGCTCTTTTTTATTATCATTAAAAGTCCATGCATTGTTAGATTCATATTCATATAATGAATATGACTAAAAATAAAAGACTCCATTTGATGTTTACGGAAGAGAGATTGCTCGAAGCATATTATATATTTATAATTGTATATATTTCTACTATCCTCAAAGCTTATGTCCATAGTTTATTTAAAATATACATTTTAACAAGAATCTAGCATCAGTATCACTATAAAAGGAAAACCGAAAAATGTAATATAACAGCGGTATGGTATATTAAACTAGCGAAACCGCTTGGAGGGTTCACCACTGATGAGCCAGGACCTCCCATTATTTTTTCATTGCAGTAAGGGTAGTATAAATTGTTTAATTTTTTAAAAGAATCATACGCGCGTCTATAATAGTTTCAAATTTTCATAACAGATGGCGCGCTAATTCATCTTAAATGAACAATTTGTGTATCAAATTTCATAATTTTATATAAATATATTTGTTTTAGAAATTCTCATTAGGTTTTTGGTCATTTAATTGTGGACAGTAGGGTGTGCAATACAAAAGAGGCACAACAACGATCTTACCGCCATCTATGAACCAAAGTTGTAAACATTTTTGCTTATTTCAAAATTATATACACTGACCCGCAAAATTAAAGGAACAGCATATTTTTTCCATATATCTCAAATTTTATCGAACATTTATCAATGAAATTTTATATATAAAGTTATTATTTCATTATTGATTAAAATACCCGAAATCAAAGAAATCGAACACGTATTTTATGCAAATTAGCCGGTCAAACAATGATATTCTTGCAGTCAGTGTATAAATATCTTGGAAATTGTTGTTAATATGGGGTGTGATCGCCTTTAACTGATAGACAGGCTCTACATCGGCGACCCATACAAAGAATTAGGGAGTTTATCAGCTCCTGTGGAATCAACGCCCACTCTTTTTTTAAAGTGTGTTTCTAGCTCATGAGTGTTTATAGGAGGGGGTTGGAGGGATGAGATCCGTCGTCCTAGATTGTTCTATACATGCTCAATGGGATTCAGGTCTGGAGATCGAGCTGGCCAATTCATCCGAGCAATTGCATGGTTTTGGAGAAAAGTGTCGACCACATCAGCCCTATGTGGACGGGCATTATCATCCATTAGAAGAAAGTTTTTTTACCATTTCAACTGATATAATACGCAGAAGGCTTCACATGAAGGGCCTCTATGCTCGACGACCCATAATTTGTGTGCCGTTGACACCACCTCAAAAGAGAGCAAGGAAACTTTGGCGCAGACAACATGTCGCTTGGAATCCAGATGAATGGAGCCATGTAATGCTCATTGATGAGTCCAGATTCTCTCTAAACAGCGATTCTCGTCGTGTCTTTGTCTGGAGAGAGGTAGGAACCAGAAATAATCCCCGAAATATGGTTGAAAGGGATCCCTACAGAAGCCAATGTTTTATGGTCTAGGCTGGAATCTTCTTGGGTGGTCACACAGCACTCCACATTTTTCGGCAAGGAACCCTGACTGGACAGAGGTATCGGGACGAGATCTTGGCAGCATATGTGATGCCTCAATCATTAGAAATGGTAGAAAAACCATCTCATAATGGATGATAATGCCCGTCCACATAGGGCTGGTGTGGTCGACACTTTTCTCCAAAACCATGCAATTGCTCGGATGAATTGGCCAGCTCGATCCCCAGACCTAAATCCCATTGAGCATGTATGGGACAACCTAGGACGGCGGATTGAAACAGCTTCTGATATCGAGTAAAAATCTATGCAAGAGAATTTATTAACACAAAACTCAATATAATGTTATTTCTGATCACTGATCAAAATCTGATAGATAAGTACAACGCTATGTCAGAAAATATAAAAGTACATCGTTCATGGAAATAACTTTATTTACGGGGCTGCCCACCAGAATGAATGATATTTATTCCCCAGAAAAAAGGGTTCGTTCGGGATAAAAAAAAAATGTTTCTGCCAGGGCACATCGTTCATGCCTCAAAATATAGGATTGTATTAAAGAAATAGAAACTTCCCTTTCAAAGCAGCGAACATATTTTATTGTAAAATATACCAATACATTTTACCATTCTATTCAATCAAATGGTCAAACCCGAAAATTCAAAACCATAAAATGCATTCTATCATCAATACGTTCTGTTATCAAATTTTCTTCGGATATTTAACCAAGCGATCATATAAAGAGAGAAATACAATATATTCTGACTCCAAAAGGCAGTTATTATCAAATTCTTTGTTATCCAATGCCGATCATTCAAATTTCTTCAATCCATTATTAGATATATAGTAAATGTTGGACGGTTTGGATAGTTTATAAAATTGCTGTCATCAAAAAGGATGATAATTTTCAAGATTCTAAAATAGAAATCCAATGATTTATCTCTTCAACAAAGAGGATAGGTCTTGGAAACCGGCAAAGGGGCTATGGAGTACTTCTTATTGCCAATTCTATTTCTTCTTTCTCATTGCTGTCGTGTCCTAGGTGAGTTCTGTGAATTTACTGATTTAAAGCATATTTTGAAGGTTATTCTATTCCACGATGATAAATCTTTATTTAAACAACGAGCAGAATAAGCTTGTCTATGATTCCAATAGCTCGCTGAGACTTGATAAAAAGTGAAACCTTGGAGATTCTCCAACACACAACTAATTCCGTTTCGATTATTGGTAGAACTAAAAAATATGTTCTTAAAATTAAGGATACTTCGGCCATTATAAATCTTTTTTATTATCTCGACGTTTCGACAAAAATATTTTGGCCTCGTCAAAAGCAAATAAAAATTGAAAAATTTGGCAAGGCGTTAAAGAGAAGGCGTTAAGAATGATTTTTAAAGCATTCTTTTTAACGCCATGCCAAATGCTTCAATTTTTATTTGCTCCTGACAAGGACAAAAGTCTTTTGTCGAAACGTCGAGATAATAAAAAGATTTACTGGCCGAGGTATCTTTAATTTTAAGAACTATGAATGCCGACTAGGCTGCCTCTCTCTTTATGATAATATGTAATATGTATTTAGTTTTAAATTATTCAACTTTTTCTTTAGAATATTTTCTTTCTGGCCTTTTTGACCACCCGCTCTCGCTCTTTTCAAGAGGAAACTTATTTGACCAATGCTTACTTTTAGGAAAATTAACATTAGAAAAATAGTTTTTCTGTGAAAATGGCGATAGAAAATCGCCGATACGTTGGAAATAAAGTTTATAAAAATGGTTAAAGTTAAATATATTTGTAACTCAATTTATAATGCAACCGGCAAAATAGTGTTTCTATTTTTTTAAATAATATAATTGAGAATTTTGATTAAAAGTTTCTTATCTATATTAAGGGTATTTATAGAAATAATATCGTAGCCAAAATGACTTTACTCATTCACTATATGTGTATCGAATTTGATATCAAGCACAGTTGAGGTTTATATAAAAGGGCGTACCTGGATCTGTACGTCCTTTTATATAAACTTATTTGATGGATCTCCTTTTGACTCAAACAGTTGAGGTGTTTCAGGTTTAACCTGCGATATGGGACCAACGGCAAATCAAGATTCTTTGCTGCTTGGGATTCAGAGTTCAACAGGAAGGATTCTAATTGGCAACCAGAACTACGATGTCATGGATCCTCAGTTGCCAGAAGCTCTAAGCAGGCTGTTTCTGACGGCCATGGATATGGTGAGCCAGTGCGTTCCACCGTCTCTCCAGTCGGCCACTCGTGCTAACATTGCCAATCGCATCAACACCTTCGTCGGTGCCAAGATCGTCCCTCTTTACAACTTCCAAAAACAACTACGAAGTCAACTTGACAACCCACTCGAATTCTACCACTTTCCTAAATTTACTCCATTCCCACAAGAAAGCTTCCAACAATTTTATTCCCCAAAATACGACATAAAATTGCAACCAGTCATTACACCATCCAATTTAGAAACTTACCAAGAAGTAGCACCTCGAATCAATTTAAACTACGATGAAAACTCCACTCAGCATTTTGATTTAGTATGTCCATGTGAATGCGGTGTACAGAATGACTGCGATGAAAGTGATGAAGTTATTGAAGAATGTAATCCACACTTACTTAACCTCAAGCTCTTTATCTCACTACTTGCATTCGCCTTCTTAATAGGAGTGCTGTTAGGCTACGTGACACATAAATGTCTAAAGAAGAAGAAAAAATGTCATCCCCAATTTGAAGAAATCAGTAAAGAAAATGTTATCAAACTCAGCCCGGAGTTGCCCAAGCACAAAGAGAAGAGCAGCTGTCTTTCCTCTTTGAGCAGGTTATTGATCAGTGGGGTGGAGTATTTGGAAAGGCATCCTCCAGGAGAGAAGAATGCATGTACCTATTCCAGGATCGAAGATATCAAGGATTCGACTTAGCTCAACTTTGTCCAGAATTCGTCTGTTTCCAATAAAGTTCTACCTCTGGGATGAGGAAATCAAGTTTTGGCATAGTAACAGAGATCCTTCAGTTTGGGCGCAACATAAAAATTGACTACTCAAATGATAATTTTGACCGAAAATTATATACTTTGGTTAGCAGCCTGTACAACCATATTCTCTACTCATTATGCACCTTATCTCAGTACAATATCACATTTCTACTATTTTTTTACAGAGATGAAACTACCTTTCAGTTTGGGCAGAGCAAAATATGACTAATCAAATGTTTTTATCAATCATATATCTTTCAAAAAAAATTAGAGATTGAAGTTTAGAAAAATTTGCGAAATAGGCTGTTCATATTATATTGAATATAAATTTATACAGGTGGAAATTTTGCCGGAAGGAAATTGATCTATTTAAGCATAGGGCGCCTCTCCCGTCAAAGTAAACGTCAAAACTAGACGCCATCTATTGACCGTCGCCTCAACCTAGCGGTCTCAGGTCGGTGACAAAGCCACAACACCAGCTTTGACAAACTGAGAAGCGTCCACCTGGAGACCATGGTTTCGGGCTAATGGCCCTCGTCAGTCTAGGGCGGACTTTATTCCATGAGATCCACAACGGAACCCAATGGAATTCATAGATGGCATCTATTTTTGACGGGAGAGGCGCCCTATGCTTTTAAAGATTAATTTCGACCCGGAAAAATTTCCATCTATATTTTGGACATAGATTTGACCCAGCCCCTTTTCCATCAAACACCTCTTTGACGGATTGTGAAGATTCCATTAGATCCCTTGTGGATCTCATGGAATAAAGTCCGTCCTAGACTGACGAGGGCCATTAGCCCGAAACCATGGTCTCTAGGTGGACGCTTCCCAGTTTGCCAAAACTATTATAGACGCGTATGATTATTTTGAAAATTAAACAATTTCTACTGCCCTTACTGCAATGGAAAAATTAATGGGAGGGCATGGCTCATCAGTAGTGAACCCTCCCAGCGGTTTCGCCAGTTTAATCTACCATGGATGAGCCAGGCCCTCCTATTAATTTTTCCATTGCAGTAAGGGCAGTAGAAATTGTTTAATTTTCAAAAGAATCATAAGCGTCTATAATAGTTTTGAAATTTCATAACAGATGGTGCGCTAATGCATCATAATATACTACAAGGTGGGATCAATAAATAAGGTGAATTATAATTTATTAAAAAAAAATAAGAACGATATTAAAAATTAGGACATGATTTATTCAAAATAATCACCTTGGCTTTCTATATACATCGTCTCCATCTTTCTGGCAACTTGTAAATACCCTCTTTATAGGCACTCTTAGGAAGCGTGTGAAAAAAAATCTTGCATTACTTTCTGGACATCTTCATCCGAGTCAAATCGCTTTCCCTTTAACTCCTTCTTTAGTAGTCCAAAAAGGAAATAGTCAGAGGAGGCTAGGTCTGGACTATATGCAGGATGTTCTAAAACTTCAAAACCTAATTTAATGATTGTAGATACAGTTTTACATGATGTATGCGGCCTTGCATTATCATGAAGGAAGAGAACACCTTTACAAAGCTTCCCTCTTCTTTTGTTTCTTATACCGGGCTTTAGCTTATTTACAAGGATGTCACAATAAAGGTCGCTGTTCATACGTTGCCTTGAGGATAAAAAATCAAGACTGATTGGTCCATCAACATACCAAAAATTGTTAACAAAACTTTACCGGCCGAACGTTGAGACCTGATTTTTTTTTTTTGGTCTTGGAGAGTCGCCTCGTTTCCATTCCATAGATGCACGTTTTGTCGAAGGATCATAATGATAACACCAACTCTCATCTCCAGTTACAATTTGGTCAAGGAAATGATCACCTTCCTCTTCATACCGCTTTAACAGAGCCTTTGAAACCCGAATACGGTTAAGTTTTTGGTCCAAATTAAGGAAATGTGGAATCCATCTGCAGCATATTTTTCTAAATTGCAATTGTTCTTTAATAATGGTGTGCACAGTTCCATAGCTTATATTCAAATTGTCGGCTATGGTAAAAATGGATATTTTTCTATCCTCCAAAATTAAGTTTTCAACCGCATTTATCGTGCTTGGCGTCGCTGTAACACTTGGTCGTCCAGGTCGCTCAATATCGGTACATGTAATTCGTCCATTTTTGAACTCGTTAACCCATTTATAAATGTTTTTTTGAGACAAACAAGACACACCATAGATATTTTTCATTCTTTGGCATATTTGAGATGTTTGAATACCTTCTGCATTCAAAAAACGAATAACTGCACGTTGTTCAAGCGTGGTGCAATCCTTCAAGGGAGCTTCCATTTTAGTTTATTTATAAGTCTCGCGCCGCGCGTGGGAAAAAGAACAGAACACCATAAATAGTCTCTCGATGTTATATTTTAATATTCTGTGGTTTAAATTATTTTTGCGTTTTAATTTTTAAGAAAAATAAGATAATTCACCTTATTTATTGATCCCCCCCTTGTATCTTTGTATTATGTATAAAGTAATTTTACTGTGTATTATTATGTTTGTGACAAATAAATTTACTGGCAAAGTATTTATTTTCAATAATATGTTCGAAAATTTTCTCTACAGACCTCACTGTAATGATAAAAGTTATTGAATGAGATTATCATTACAGTAAGGTCTGTAGAGATCATTTTTGATGATATTATTGAAAAGAAACTCATTTCCAGTAAATTTTAACGATTGATGGCAATTGAAATTATAAACTTAATTTACTGGTATTATTATGTATTCTCCGTAATAATAGTGTCGCGTATAAGGCCTGAAAACACCTACAACCTCCGCCAATAGATGGCGCTCTCGCTTGTTTCCGTCTGGAACTAGTGTGGATATCGCCGACTGCTGTGGTCCTGTTTCCTGGAGCAAATAGTTGTAAATAGATGTTCGTATTGGCTCTGGAGTGTAAATAAATGTAAATATCCGTTGAATTCTATTCGAGTTATTATGTAAAATGCTTTAAAGAAGGCAATAAAAGAGGAGTGTTGTCAGAATTGTTGCCGGTTGCTACTCTCGCCAAAACCACAATCGCTACTCTTCTGGTAAGTATCTCGTGTCCCCTCACCGGTGGTAAGGCCGAGAGATACTACCAGAGGAAATAAGTTCCACTTGAGTGGTGGTTCTCGGAGATCCTTGGGTGGGCTGCAGAGGAGAGCAACAGAAGACCGGGGTAGGTGATCCACGAAGGAGGAAGCGGCGTCGAAGAACCGGAGTGGTCGAGCGCGACAATATTATTCGTCAAGTAATAAGAAAAACAACGTTTAAATAAAAACACGAACTTTTGAGACAAGTTTATAATTTCATAAAATAATAGAAAAACATTTTACACAGTTTGACTTGATAAATATGATTAGGTATCCACCTCCACCTTTCTTTATTTCCTATGTTTCAGTGACCTTCTGTCATTCTTTCAAAGAAAGCAAATCTTATAATTGTGAAAAAGGACATTTCCTTATCGTGCAACTAAAAGTTGCTGATGGCTTTCGTCATCTATCGAAATAAATATCAACTAATCGTTCATTTTTAATTATTCCAGAATTGGCCAAATACCGTTTCTTGATTATTAAAGAAAAGCTAACCACGTACGCGTTTCAGGCTGTTGGCCCTCGTCAGTGTGGTGCAAATATTATAATGTTTGGCAATTTAATTAAGATATTCAAACTTTGTAGATAGGTCATCGCGTTTTCAAATATCTTTATGAAAGGCAACCGTTATAAAGGTGAGGTACTCATTTCGGAAAACTGCGGCAACCCAGCCACATGCGGCTCTTTGGATGTGAAGCTGCGCCTCTTTAGTTTCATTTTCAAATTATATTGACAAATATTTTCAGTTTTTTTTTCTGATTAGTTTTTAGCGGAAAGAATGTCGTTTTCGTTTGTTAGTGAACCAATCTCTCACTCCTTCTCATTGGACGAATGTGGCCATGTCTGTATATAAGAGGGGACTAAGGGCTCCAGAGCGTGGAGAATTGATTTGGAGACGCTTAAAGTGTTTTCTACGGGATTTTTCCGTGTCTAAGGATCTCTTCGCATCCCGGTGTGACCCCAGTCCGAACCTTACCAACGCTACATTAAAGATATGTACTGTTTTTATTTTATTTTACGAATCGCGAGTTTTTATTTAATTCCTTTTTGTTGTTGGTGTTGTACTCTTGAGTGTACGATTTTCTGTGTATTAAGTTACTCTTACTTTAGGCCCTAGTATATTGCATTTTTGTGTGATAACCCGTAAAAGTAATTCTTGTTATCACACGCAAATATTATTTATTGTAATTGAGAGTTAAATAATTTTAAAATATTTGCAGAGTTTCTTTTTTAGATATCTACCCCAACAGTTCCAGCATATTTAACGCAGATAATCCCACCCCCATTGAAACTGTACCCTCTACAACTGGAAACTATTTTTATTTTTGATGATTTTTTTTCTCTGAATCTCTATTGTATGTGTGTTTCGCGTCTTTGCGGAGCCAGTGGCCTGATAAAGCTCAACCGCGCCAAAGCTTGTCTCTCAATATCTGAATAAAGAAACTCTGCAAATATTTTTAAATTATTTAAATCAATTATAATATTATTTGCATCAATATTTCAAGCACAAATTATTTATTTTATCAAAAAAAAAAAAAGGACAGTTAAAAATGGTTCTGAATCGATTAGCCAGGACTAGGCATCGCTTCCATCTCTCAGCCACTTGTACTCGCACCGCACCCTGTGACACACGTCGTCACTGCCGTCAGTCTGTCTCTCGAATGACGCCGTCGTCGGATGCTTCTGTGTAGGTTTTAATCCGCTCTCGACGTAAGACAATTTGGTGTCTTCACCAGTGCTTTGACTGTGAAGCATAGTTTGTTGTTTCAAGTTAAATACTTACTCTTTTACTAGCGAATTATCTTCTCAGAGTTATGTATGAGAAATCAATAGAAAAATATAATGGGTCAAGTGTTGATATTAAACATAAAGAAAGCATATCCTGACCAGGGGCACATGTGCTTTTTAGATGGCAAAGCTCCATCTAGTGGAACAGAAATCAACTAAACGTTGATTTAACCTGTTCCCTGATATTTGGCCAACCCAATTTCTTGATAAATCAATAAAAGTCATCCACGAACGCATTTCGCGCTGTTGGCGCTCATCAGCGTGGAGCAGGCTGTACCACTGCGACCAAAATTGTGTTGGCCAAATATCAGGGAACAGGTAAATCAACGTTTAGTTGATTTCTGTTTCACTAGATGGCGCTTTGCCATCTAAAAAGCACATGTGCTCCAGGTCAGGATATGCTTTCTCTATTTTTAAAGTTATGTATTCTATATACAGTTACGAGCGTCATTCTTCATCAGTCATCTCTGTCACCGTTTGCTTTTTTTTTTTTTTTGGAATGGCGCCCTCCTATTGGTTGGCTTCGATCACGCCACCTTTGCCCCCCCCCCACTCGCTTTTTTGTTTTTGTAACCATTGTGTTGGCGCGGGTCGCTCCTTAAATAAATGCATATATTAGTTAATAACCAAATGGAATCCTCTCTTTCTTTTTTCCCGTAAGAGACGCCTACGGAAGCCAACAGTACATAGACAGATAAAGAACATAGGCTATAGTTATTAACTAACATATGCATTTATATAAGGCGCCAATTTATAATTGTAACAAATAGTATTTGTGACAAATGTTACTTTGTACGGGTTAACACACAAATACAATATTAGGGCCTACAGTAAGAGTAACTTAAACACAAAAAAATCGTGGACTCAAAAGTACAACACAAAAAAAGTAAATAATAAACCACAATTTGTTAAATAAAATAAAAAACAGTACTTAGCTTTATTGCTGCTTAGGTAGGGATCGGACCGGGGTTACACAGGTATGCGCCGAGATTGCCAGACAGGGATATAGCACGCAGAGAACACTTTAAGCGTCCCCACACGATATTCCACCACACTGGCCTCGACTCAGTAGTTGTTGAGAATCCGGGCTAATTGGCCACAAAAATTGGTCTTCTAGCCCTACTATGGCTGCAGGTCGCGAACTGGTGGGAAGGGATCCAAGGGTCTGGCAGTGGAGGTGTCATCGCAGGGGGGAGAAGCTGGAGAGGTCAGGGAAACAGCGCCTTGATGGGTGAGAAGCCAGGATGGAGGACTGTTGAGGAGGCAGGAGGTCCTGGAAGCCTTGAATTTGAGGGCTCTAAGCTTCAAGGTGGGGCAGCTGGAGGCTCTCGCCTCGTGCTTGTATGGGAGGCCCTTGGCACAGCAGTTGGTGCACTTGGAAGTGTGCCGGTCAGCAGCAGAGGGGCAGGAACGGCCTTCATGGCTACCTTCACCGCAGTGGAAGCACCTGGGATCTCTGGTGCATTGGGCAGAGTTGTGGCCGAAGCCACAACAGCGGAAGCAGATGCGTGCGCGGATGGACTCCTCGAAGTTGAGGATCACTCCATCTACCACGATCCTTCCGCGGTTGCCCAGAGCTCTGAAGGTGTTGAGGTCCACCTCGATGAAGGCGGTGCAGGTCCCGTTTCTGGGTGCAGAACGGTGCGCAACGCGCACCACCTTGTCCCCAGGTAGTTGGCTAACAGCGGGAGTCCCCAACAGCGTCTCTTCAATGGTGGAGTTGGACGTTTCCACCTCCACTTTGAAGAGGCAGATGCGAGGCAGGAGCACCTTCTGCTGGCGGACCTTCATTCCCGTTAGCTTGCTGGCCAGGGAGGTTGTCACCTCAGGGATGATGTCGGGATTGTTGGAGTGGAGGACCAGCTTTCCCTTGGTTCTCAGAGAGGCCCAAACGCCTTGGGGTAGAGTGTGGGCAGCGCGGACAGCCTTGTAGATTTCCCTAGGGTCAGCCTCTGGGTCGTCGGAGACGACCACTGTGTGGGCCGCCGATTTCTCACCGTGGAGAACCACTCGGGCGGCCGCAGGCTTGACCACTTGGGCGGCCGCAGGCTTGACCACTTGGGCGGCCGCAGGCTTGGAGACGCGGGAAGGCGCAGTTGGACCTTTGAAGTTGGATCTTTTGGCCGGGGGGTTGGGAGCCTCAGGCTGCTTCCTCTTGGCTGCACCAGGAGCAGGCAGGGTGGAGGCGGGCTTCTTGGCGGGGGGGTCAGCAGGAGAAGGAGTGGCGGGCTTGATGGGGTCAGTCTGGGAGCTGGTTTCCTTGCAGGAAGGAGCAGGGCAGGTTTGCGTGCCGTGGCAGGCAGTTTTGGGCTTGTTGACCTCCGCAAAATCGTCCAGCTCCGCGAAGGACTCGAGGGTGAACGTGAGGTTCTCTACCTTGGCTTCAAGAGCCTTGATCAGTTCGGTCCGCGAGGTGATGAAGCGGATCAGGTCCTCATGGAGGGCTTTCAGGGTAGGATGACGAAAGGGGCTCAGGATGCTGCAGCTGCTTGCGATCACCGTCTCGTTCTCCCTCTCCAGGTCGGCGACGTTCACGATGGGCTTGTAGGCCGTTTTTTTCCTCTTGGCTGGAGGCATGTCAAGAGCGGGCGAGCAAGGATTTCCCTATTTAGCTACCTTGAAAAAAAATCAAGAGAAGCTTTTGACTCCAAGAGTATCTAGGAATCCTTACCACTGGTGGGGGGAATAACTAGACTCGTTGAAGTTATCGAGAGGACAATCGAATATGATCAATCGAAAACCGAAAAAGGTGGCCTCGACTCATACCATAGCCAACTTTATATACAAACATGACCACATTCGTCCAATGAGAATGCGGGAGAGATTTGTTCACAAACAAACGAAAACATAAATTCTTTCCACTAAAACCTGAGATAAGATATGATAAGATTGCAAATATTTGTCAATATAATTTGACATTTGAATCAAAACATTCAATCGGGTAAAACACGGGCGTTGCCCGGGTCATTCGGCTAGTGTACATATATATAATAATAATTATAAAAAACGAAATAAAGGTATGTAACATAATAAGTATTATATTTTTAAAATACCTATTATACATTTTTCAAATAAGATACTATATATGAATAAATTTTTCTTATGTATATAAATACACTGGTGTCCAAAAAATAAGAAACTTTTGTTTTTTAATGATATATTTTAAAATATACAACGCTAAAAGCTGAAAAGTAATTTAATTAGGTGTTTTAAGTCGTAGAATTTATTTATCGCAACCATTCGATTCGGTAAAATTGAAAATATGCAAATTTTTGCTTGTCTTTATAAGTGTGCTATTTGGCGTGTCGTTTACCCCATCTAAGAATTGTCCAATTATAATTTTATTTAATCCTTAGTTAATTATGAGTTTACGAAAAATTTTAGCAGATGATTTAAAATGAAGAGCTGTTGGAAGAATGGAGGCAGGGCAATCACAAGTTGAAGTAGCAAAATGGCTAAATGTGAATAAATCTGTGGTCAGCAAAATATGGAAACAGTTCATTGAGACAGGAACCATCAAAAGAAAAGAAGGTTCTGGTAGAAAAAGAAAAACAGCTACCTCTGAAGACCGTTATCTGGTCGTAACTGCCAAGCGCCATAGGGAGATGACAGCTATTCAACTCTCTAATGAACTCTCAAGTGCTACTGGAACGAGAATTTCAAGACAAACTGTTTACCGAAGGCTTCACGAAGGTGCTCTTTATGCAAGACGACCAATGGTCTGTATCCCTTTAACCTTTACTCACAGGAGAGCCCGCTTGAATTGGTGCTTGGAACATCACGCCTAGACTCATGATCAGTGGGCCAATGTTCTCTTCAGT
Organism: Cordylochernes scorpioides; assembly: GCA_030710605.1. Taxonomy (NCBI): domain Eukaryota; kingdom Metazoa; phylum Arthropoda; class Arachnida; order Pseudoscorpiones; family Chernetidae; genus Cordylochernes; species Cordylochernes scorpioides. Next base: position 52,522,939 of record CP092870.1, read on the forward strand.
GACGAGTCAAGATTTTGTTTAAACACAGATTCTTGACTAGGTTTCATCTGGAGGGAGCCTGGAACCCGCTATCATCCCAGTAACATCAGGGAAATAGACAGTTTTAGAGGGGGCAGTCTCTTAGTCTGGGCTGGCATCAGTTCTAGCAGACGCACACCCCTCCACATTTTTTCTGGGGGCACTTTAACTGCCCAAAGGTACAGGGACGAGATCCTTAAGCCCTATCTAAGACCTTATAGAGATCAAATTGGTCACAATTTAATTTTTATGGACGATAATGCTCGTCCGCATAGGGCTAGGCTAGTCAATGAATATCTCCAGAGTGAGAATATTCGAAGGATGGATTGGCCAGCCAGATCTCCGGACCTGAATCCAATAGAGCATGTGTGGGATGCTCTAGGGAGGCGTATTGGAGCTCGTCACCCCTCTCCCAGAACCCTCGTTGAGCTAAGAACTGCTCTATTGGAGGAGTGGGGTTTACTACCCCTGGACCTCCTCCAAAGCCTGGTAAACAGTATGAGAGCTCGCTGTGAGACCTTGATAGCTGTTAGAGGTGATCATACTCCCTATTGATATCTTATTTTTCTAAGATCTGGAACCTTAGCTTTGGGTATGTTGGTAATAATTTGCATATTTCATTATTTCAAATATATTTTTTTATTTTCATATAGCTAGTCAAATTCTCCATAGTTTAAACTATTTGTATACTAAATTTTATATTTGTTAATAAATTAGCTTTTGAGAAATTTCAATATTGGTTAAGTTTCTTATTTTTTGGACACCAGTGTATATATATATTTTTTTATCAAAACACTAAAAAAGTCTAACTGCTTTCTACGTGTGTATGGTGTACATTAATACAAAGCAATACCACGCCATCTATATACAACGAATGAAGACAATACGATGCGAATGTTTCTTTTCACAAATAAATCAAAATTATACTGTCCTTACTGTAATATTCCCAATATTTTTTTTCATCGCAGTAAGGACAGTAGAAGTTTGATTTATTTTTGAAAAGAAACATTCGCGTCTTAATGTCTTCATTCGTTATATGGTGTACATACAGTAAAATGAGATGCTAACCACCCACCATGATTATCATGGCGTTCTTGGCATAAATACCACTACGAAAGAAAATTTTGAGAAAATAAAATATTTAATGGTCGAAGTGTTTCTCTTAATTCAAAGAAAATAATTTCTATAATTTTTGTATATTCTATAATTATTGTTAAGCAGATTATTTTTTATTCAATGAAAATATTTTTAAATTTCGATATTTGTACTTTGATACACTGTAATATATTCTCATCACCATCTGCTATTTTATTAGTTTTAATTTTGGTTTTACATTAAATAAATTGTATCATTCAGAAGTTTGTCTTTCCTAATTTTCTACGTTACAATATAAACCATCACGCAGAATTCCATAGATATAAATTCTTTAATAAGAGATTTTCATTACATTTTATAAAGTCATATATTTGTTTGGTTATAATCACATTTTCTTATAATATGCGAGCGAGCGCTCCTGCGCTTCCTCAGGCGTGTAGATAGGGGCATAGTCCAGGCGGAGGATGGCTTTGGTGCGATTGAAGAAGAAAGTGGAGCAAAGATAATCCACAACAGGCAGAGGAGGGATGGTCAGGTTGGAACAGAGAGGACGGAAGAATTTCATCAAAAAAGAGGTAATGATGAGAAGAATCCATACAATCCAGTATGGCAAAACATTTCGGCTAAGATGGACTCCTTCAGCAGCTTCAAAATACGGCTTGGTGTTGATATAAACATCCTGGATAGGAGTTTCATCCGTGATGTAGAAGGCTTCACCTGATACAGAATCATCAACGGCCAATTTGTCCTTTGCGTTCAGATGGGCCCATGCTACATTGCCGACATAAGTGATTTGAAGCCTCTCATCCAGGCTGTGCACCCGCTGGAATTTTCCGTTGTGTTTGCGAGCCCATTCAAACATCTTGGTGACAAAGTACTTGTCGCCTTCCCCATAGAATACTGTGGGTCGTATGGATGCTGTGCGGAGCTTGTCTTCACCTAGAACAGCAAACCACAAACTCTTAGATACCCATATCTCTTATACACATACATATTTTATATATAACAACAAAAATATTTATTAAAACCTTTTGATCTTATACAGATTCTCCAATTAGGAGAGGATATATTTTTCAATTTGAATAATGCAACAGAGAGAGAGGTTTCTGGAGATGATCTTATTTTTATTTTTTATTAACTCAACCTCTAGCTTTCCGGCATTTCTGCCCTTCTACAGGAGCACAAAACGCTTTGGAAATAAAATAATTGTAAAAAGAGTGTACTCCTGTAGAAATGCCCAAAAGCTCGAGGTTGCATTAATAAAATGAAAATAAACTCATCTCCAGAAACCTGTTGCATTATTTGAATTATATCCAGGAGATTTTTTACATCAATCTATACACAAAGCAATAACGCGCCATCTATACATATAAAATGAAGGGATTTAAAAGCACGAATATTTCTTTTATACATAATACAAACTTCTACTGTCCTTACTGCGATGAAAAAATATATTGGGAATGCTTGGCTCATCAGTGGTGAACATTCCCAGCGGTTTCGCCAATTTAATCCACCAGACAGCTTCTAAGAGCTTTAATACTGTATTGAACGATTCTGCTTATATACGCAGTACTGAAGGATGGAATCTCAGAAATGGGTTTCAAGAAACTATGGACATAAGCTTATAGGACAGTAGAATTATATTCAAATATTTGCATCGAGCAATGCTCTTCCGCAAACAATAAAGACAAGGCCAGTTAGGCATAAATTAACACAAAGCAATAACGCCCCATCTATGCATATAAAATGAAAGGATTTAAAAGCACGAATGTTTCTTTTATACATAATTTATAGAAGGTATATACAGAAATTACATTGATAGTAACAATAATCAGCAATGTTATTTACAATGTATCAAATAGGGGGAAAGAAGAAAGAAAGGGTTTGCATAAAATTATATGCAAACAATCACTTATTATATATATATATAATAACGTCAAAAAATATATTTTATTTTGGGTGTTCAAGCAAACATTTCATGAACTAGTGGTTATAAACCAAGACGTTTTTAACGTGATTGTGATAAAATATGATCCATAGCTTTGACGTCCAAACAGTGCGATGTCTTGGAATGTTGTAAGTCGATCGATGGAATGTCTAGACATATCGTTCAACTATCTACGGGACACCAAGCAATATGCTATCTCTATATATATAAGTCAATGTCTGTCTGTTTCGCGATAAACTCAAAAACTACTGAACCAATTGGTACCAAATTTTACATGTCGCTTTTTATAAACCTGAGGGAAATTTTCGGCTACATTTTGATTAGTATTTTTGGCTATTTCTTTTTTTCATTTGAAGAACTTTTTTTTACGCGGAGTAATCCGGAATGGAATGAATACCCAAATATGGCCATTTTTTATAAGCATCGGTGGTTCAGTGGTTCGATTCCCGGCCGATGCATTTTTTTTTACAATTTTTAAAACTCATTTATATTATATGTAATATAAATATATATTATATATATATATCAACTATATTTATTAAATCAAATACCTAAACACTAATATAATACAATTTTAACCATCACACACACTTTTTTCCTGTAGTTTATGTGTTACTTCTGTATTGCTATTCTTTGGCACTTCTAATATTTATTATTGATGTACTTTCAGTATGAAGGAAATTGCAATCGGGGGAATTCTCGGGCGAAGCCGGGTCATACGTCTAGTGTTTATATATAACATAAAGTTGTGAAAGGGTGATATTATTGTACCAAAAGAGGCATCGCTTCTGCTAAAAATGCATTAAAATAATACTCCCTTATGTTGTATTATGACCTGAAAATTGCCACTTTACCAGCTTACACAACCTTTTGTCGGGGTCATCGGTTTTCGACCACTACGACCCGGGATCGAATCCCGCATTGAACACTTTTTTCTGAGAAAAAAAAATGCTCCAATGTCTCCCGATTCTTGAAAAAGTCCAACCTCAATAGCGAGTGCAAGTAACCAAACGGGGCTCTGGCACATTTTTAAATGCAAAGTCGAACTGCTTTTCACATGTGTAGACATGTGGTGCACTTAGAGTAAAAGCAGTCGCAAACTACCCACCATGATTATTATGGCCCGTACCACGTGTACTAGGGATGATAAAAAAAAAACTATTTTAGAAAATTCGATAGATTTCAAAACTTCTCTCGAAGGATGTTATGAAGTCGAAGCCGTTCCTGTATCGCTGAGGGTCAAAGCCCGACACCATGGTATACAGACAGGTTGGACTTTGTCTGACTTTGCCAAAACGGGTGTTGTGTTCCTATAATGAGTTCCTGTGTTACCATTACCACTAATGATGATAATGGCGTGTCTCTCCCAACTGTTAAATTAAATAAATAAATGATAATACCACATAGCTGGGCTAATTTCACTCGGCCGCTACTTGGGCGACGTCGGAGAGTCGGAGGTATTTCAACTTGTGCGTAATTCCTGAGATGGTCAACGGAGGGTGCAAAGCTTTTAAGTCACACACAGCTTTATTTAGACCACCGGTCTTATACAGATTCACCACAGGAAAGAGGCATAGATGGAGCTCCTATACTCCAGGAAGCGCAGAACCCAACAACAGCCTCCAGGTCCGAAGCATGTCCAGTGACCACAGAATCCACCGTACATAGGTTAGCGTATCACTGAAAAGGCGAGTGTGGAATCAGCCGCGTTCTAGTCTTCACTTTCTTCATCCAAATGGACCATGACATTCGGCGATTCTATTAATCTCCTTCGAACGGTGACTGGGACCTTGTATAGAATTTATATAAACCAAAGAGAAGACCTTGATCAGAAATCATTGTATTCATCCATTTATATATTTGTTGACTATCGATTGAGACAAGGATAAGTCGCCATAGTTGTTAACTCTATTTGAACGGAAGTTTTTACATAATCTTTTTATTCCGAGATTAATTCTGTCTTTTTGAATTCTTATCTGTTTTATATAGTTTTCTGTAGAAATATAGAATGGTGGTTACCATTGGCGAGGGTACGTCCGCTAGCCTGGAGTACGGCGACCTCGGCGCGGTACTTGGAGCCGGCGGCCTGACCGAGCAGCCAGCGGCGAGGCACAGGCGTCGTGTTCTCCATGCCGTAGAAGATGTGCTCCCCGGCAATGACCACGTCCACGGAACTGGAGTACACCAGGCGGGACACGGACTTCTTGATGCAGGCGGCCACGACATTCTCCGTGCCTTCACACAGAGCGTACATGTAGGCCGCAGCTCATACATGCATCCCAATCTTATATGAAAAGAGTAAACATCACACATAGCGTCCATATAACAAGCTAAATACATCATAACATCCCGATCATATATGAAAAGAGCACACATCACACACATATTATAACATCCCAATCATATACGAAAAGAGTACACATAACGTCAGTATAACAGGCTAAGCACATAATAGCATCCCAATTGAATGCGAAAAGAGTAAACATCACACATAGCGTCCATATAACAAGCAAAACACATCATAACATCCCAATCATATATGAAAAGAGCACACATCACACACATATTATAACATCCCAATCATATACGAAAAGAGTACACATAACGTCAGTATAACAGGCTAAACACATCATAGCATCCCAATTGAACGCGAAAAGAGTAAACATCACACATAGCGTCCATATAACAAGCTAAACACATCATAATATCCCAATCATATATGAGAGAAGAATATACAAGTGTACATCACACATAACGTCAATATAACAAGCTAAAAACACTATAACATCCCATTTAAATGCGAAAAGAATAAAAACCACATATAGCATCAATATAGCAAGCCACATACATCACAACACCCCAATCATATATGAAAAGAGCACATAACACAAAATAGCGTCACTATAGAGGTCCGCACACATCATGACATCCCAATTATATATAAAAAGAGTACATATCACACACGTCAGTATAGCAGGCCATGTACATCGTAACATCCCAATCATATATAAAAAGAGTACATATCACACACGTCAGTATAGCAGGCCATGTACATCGTAACATCCCAATCATATATAAAAAGAGTACACATCACACACGTCAGTATAGCAGGCCATGTACATCGTAACATCCCAATCATATATAAAAAGAGTACACATCACACACGTCAGTATAGCAGGCCATGTACATCGTAACATCCCAATCATATATCAAAAGAGTACACATCACACACGTCAGTATAGCAGGCCATGTACATCGTAACATCCCAATCATATATAAAAAGAGTACACATCACACACGTCAGTATAGCAGGCCATGTACATCGTAACATCCCAATCATATATAAAAAGAGTACACGTCAGTATAGCAGGCCATGTACATCGTAACATCCCAATCATATATAAAAAGAGTACACATCACACACGTCAGTATAGCAGGCCATGTACATCGTAACATCCCAATTATATATAAAAAAGAGTACACATCACACACGCCAATATAGCAGGCCATGCACGTCGTGACATCCCAATTATATATAAAAAGAGTACATATCACACACGTCAGTATAGCAGGCCATGTACGTCGTGACATCCCAATCATATATAAGAAGAGTACATATCACACACGTCAGTATAGCAGGCCATGTACATCGTAACATCCCAATCATATATAAAAAGAGTACATATCACACACGTCAATATAGCAGGCCATGTACGTCGTGACATCCCAATCATACATGAAAAGGTTTTTTTTTTAAGTTATTATTATGTTAGATTGAGGAGAATATATAACGGGTTCGTTATTTAGAATAAAATCAACTTAACGCAGAGAGGTGAGTTACCTCTGACATTGACTGATTCCATCTTGGCATCATCCGGATGAAGACTGACGTCGATGTAGGCCGCGGTGTGGATGACGCAGTCCACTCCTTCCATAGCTTCCTCCAGCTTATCCATGTCCAGGATGTCCGCTACGTACTCCTTCATTGGCTTCTTGTCGGAATGTCCTGTACCATTCTCTTATCATCCTCATATCCATCTCAGCATCCGCAGGAAACCTACCGAGTTCATTGGAGTACGCCTTGATGTCGTACAGCCGTATCTCTTTGACATTGTCACTCTTCTCTTGGAGCAGCTTTACGATATGTTGACCGAGGCATCCACTGGAGCCTGTTACTAGCACGACTTCCTTTGCCATTCTGCCACACGTCAAACAATATTAGCTTTTTGGACAGGTTTATGACCAGGTATTAATACAATTTATATCTCTGAAGACACAAGGACGATAATACACACACACAAAGCTTTATTAAGACCACCAGTCTTATACAGATTCACCACAGGAAGAAATAATAGATGGAGCTCCTATACCCCAGGCAGCGCAGCAAACAAGGAAGAGAATATTGTAGAAGCATTTTCTATAATCACTTATTAATGTATTACAAGGTTGTCCCCTGTTTCCTGCCCAGAAGTCCATTCCCTCCTCTACGTGGCGGGCGGGAGAAGCAGCACAAGTAAGGGACTGCCCTGTAGGGCGAAGTACGGTGTCGTGAGCCCCGAGCCGCTACGGTAACCGCGAAGGCCTACAGGGATCTCTGAAATGTGGCTGACTAACGGGGCAATGGCATTCCCCTTTCCATGAATAATGGACAAGACACCACCACCACCACAAGGTTATCAAAAGTTCATAAATACTTGCAAAAAAATTGAGATACCAATATTATTCCTCGTTATGAATAATGTCTTTGTATCTATATATATAAAAATGAATGTATGTCTGTTTGTTTGTCCTTTATGCCTGACCAAACCACTCATTGGATCGCCATGAAACTTTGGGAAGTTATTTAGTATAGTACTGGGAAGGTTTCTAGCAAATAAAATTTTTGAAATAACTTTTCGCCTAGAAATAATTAAGATAAATATTCTAATTTATCTGTTATAATTCAACAATCTGCTCTAAATATTATCATGATGATACGATGATTTTGTAATGTAGAAAATTAGGAAAGACAAAATTCAGGATGACACGGCAATTTATTTGAGACAAGAATAATGATACAATTCAAAGGCAAGATACTATTCCTTTAACTTCCAATTACCGAGGGAACCAATTAATATTGATTTTATTCAACTTATCGAGTATTTTTCAAGGGACCGGGAAAAAATGTTCACTTTATCGAGAGATTCGTTAAACAAACCTTTACTCGGGTAAAACCCGGGCGAAGCCGGGTACATCCATACAAGAATAATGATACAATTCCAAGGCAAGATACTATTCCTTTAACTTCCAATTACCGAGGGAACCAATTAATATTGATTTTATTCAACTTATCGAGTATTTTTCAAGGGACCGGGAAAAAATGTTCACTTTATCGAGAGATTCGTTAAACAAACCTTTACTCGGATAAAACCCGGGCGAAGCCGGGTACATCCATACAAGAATAATGATACAATTCCAAGGCAAGATACTATTCCTTTTACTTCCAATTACCGAGGGAACCAATTAATATTGATTTTATTCAACTTATCGAGTATTTTTCAAGGGACCGGAAAAAAAATGTTCACTTTATCGAGAGATTCGTTAGACAAACTTTTACTCGGGTAAAACCCGGGCGAAGCCGGGTACGTCCGCTAGTTATGTATAAAATAATTGTATCATGTATTATTATGTATTCGCCGTAATAATATTATTCGGCAAGTAATAAGAAAAACAACGTTTTGAGAAAAAGACGAACTTTTGAGACGCTATTATAGTAAATTCAATTTATAAATTCAATTACACAATCCATCGATAAAAAATTGTAACAAACAAATTTACGGGTTAATTTATTTATATCATTGCGCTAAGGTATGTAGATATAATATTTTAAAATGCAGGGAATATCTCAAACCAATCCAATACAATAGTAGAGCGGTCTAGAAATCGCTGAGAGGGTTCACTACTGACGAGTCAAGCCCTCTCATTCAATAACTTATATCATTGCAGTAAGGTCTGTAGAGATAATATTTAATATTATTGGAAAAGAAACACATTGCCAGTAAATTTATTTGTTACAAAAAAAAAACGTATTAATGTTCGGCTTGGACTCTCAGAAAAGAAGAAAGGAAAGGAATTGAAACTTTTGAAATATGGACACGGAGAAATCTACTCAGAATGCATTTTTTTACAGATTAAAGAACAAATATTTCAATAGGGAATAAAAGTAAACCTGGTATGGAGAGATCCCGAGAATATAAAATATAAAAACAATATAAAATACACAATTTGATGTTTGCTGAAGAGCAATTGCTCGAAGCATATTATATATTTATAATTGTATGTAATTCTGCTGTCCTCAAAGCTTATGTCCATAGTTCATCTAAAATACCCATTCCAAGAGTCTAGCATCAGTATCACTATAAAAGTGAAACCGAAAAATGCAATATAATAACGGTATGGTAGATTTAGCTAGCGAAACCGCTAGGAATGCTCACCACTGATGAGCCAGGCCCTCCTACTAATTTTTCATTGCAGTAAAGGTAGAAAAAATTGTTTATTGTTTAAAAGAATCATACGCGTCTATAATAGTTTCGAATTTTCATAACAGATGGCGCGCTAATGCATCTAATTTCTCTTTCTCATTCAGGAGGCCTTCGCTATCATGCAGCGGCCCCTGACCTCGGATGGCGAGACCTGGCTAATGATATCCTGTACATACTGGCGTCTACCAAGGTCTGCATTTATAGATCCTAGTCTAGATTTGTCCATGTAGACATCTCCACTGTCTAGACGAGAACTCTCTATCTCTGAGAGAACCTCATAGACTGAAAACTGATTAAATTTCATATTTATTTCAAAAATAATTTATTTACCAATATTTCAGTTGGCTAAACGCCAACCTTTTTCAAGGTATAACAACATATTTATGTCAACAACAAACTCCACATAACGTCAATAGAACATACATATATATTCAAAAATAGCAATCCTTTTCATCATATCTTTTGGAGGAAAAGAGTCCAGGGATAATTTCTTATAAAAACCTTTATTACCATAAACCTTTAGCATTGTAGTATATTAGTTTTTCTATAAATATCTCTCAAAATATCCTAATCACAACTTAAATAAAATCCAAAAGCTAGAATTTCTCAGAATGCCTGGTCTATAAGCCATTAAAGTGGGGATTGGGCTAGTGAAACAGCTGGAGTAAATAACTAATAATAAATAAACTGACAAAAAAAGGGTACAAAAGAAATGCAGCTTGAATATCAAACAAACCAGAAATATTCTTTCTGAGAAAAAGGACTCAAGATTCCGGATCAAAAAGTCGAAAATTGATATAATAATATTGTAGCGAAGTATTTATTATTTTATAAACAGAGTATCATTTTTATGTTTATATTTTACTACTCTGTAAACCTCCCTCATTTTCTTATCTTTTGTTTATCCTTCATAGTTTGTTTTTGCCTTAAATAAATTGTTGTCTCATCCTGAAGTTTGTCTTCCCTAAATTTCCACGTTGCAATATAATTGTAATTGAAACTTTGTATATAACCCCTTCCTCCACACACTTCTCTACATTATTATCAATATAATAACCTGGGTTGCTTCCAATAGGGTCCTTTTGTACAGGAACAACCTGGGATGGCCATTATTATGGAATAAACTAGTTGATTTTTATTCAGCTAAATGGCAGAAGGCCATCTAAAAATGTTCCTTTGAGCTGTCAGGATATGCCATTTTGAATAACACATTATTGTTCGATAAAATAATTCCTTGAATCAATATTAAAATAAGAACATCGAGGAAAAGTTTTTTTAAAAATATTTTTATTTGAAAATCTCTCAAGCTCTCGGGCAAGAAACCTTTCTACGGAAATAAATATTTTACAATTTTTATCAATATTACCTATCCATGTACTAGTCAATTAAACTTTTGTTGATATTAAAAAAAAAAACACTTTATTTAATTTTAAATCTTATTTTATTGGCGTTTTAATGATGTAAAATATTTTCTCCCGTAGAAGGGCTTTCTTGCCCGAAAGCTTTAAAGATTATCCAAGGAATATTTCCCCCCAAAAATATTGTCAAGAAGCTCAGCGGCTCCAACCACGAGAGGCCCCATGGGACGTCTGTCAATCATCCCTGGACACCGGGTGTAAGGGGTTTTCTCGGAATATGGCCGGCGGGGGGAACTGACGTCCCTCATTAGGATTATCTTTAACTTGGGGTAAGTTGTACACTCTCTCTTTCCCTATAAATACTCCTTATAATAAATTAATTATCCCCAAACTTGCCCTTGCTTTATTTATCTCCGCGACAATATGATGAAAAGGATTGTTATTTTTGAATATATATGTATGTTCTATTGACGTGTGTTATGTGGCGCTGAGTTTGTTGTTGACATAATAAAAATATTTTGAAAATAAACTTTTCCCTGGAGGCTTAATGTTCTTATTCTCTCTTTCTCTTTTAGAATTTATATTAGCACTTGTTTTTAAATCAAAATCTCGGCCTTTATGCACAACACTTATGGTCAAAATAATATTGTTTTATAACAAATATTTTATTAAAATTTTGAACAAAAGTGAAATTGTGCTGGGATCAGGTTGAGGAATACATGCATCTCCTGGTCGTGAAACTAAAAATTGCTAATGGCTTACGCCCATCTGTCAGAATATACAGGGTGATCCAAAAGTCTTACACAACTTTAAAAATTAATAACTCCGCGAATATTTACGCTAGAGCAATGCGGTAAACACCATTATTCATTTTTCATTATTTGCCATAAAAATCCCATTGCATCCTGAATACAATGGTGTTTACCGCATTTCTCTAGCGTAAATATTCGCGGAGTTATTAATTTTTAAAGTTGTGCAAGACTTTTGGATCACCCTGTATATCAACTTTTTATCGTTGATTTTTTATCATTCCAGAAGCAATCTACCAATCATCAACTTTCAGTTTCACGATCAGTAGCGTAGATGCCTTTCTCTTAGTTTATCAACCTGATCCCTGTACAATTGTTCACTATTTTTTCACAGTTTGGCGTTCTCACACCCTTGCGGACATTACGATCCATTCCTTGATTTTTCAGCAGGCCTCAAAGACCAGCTTTTTGGAATTTAAAGTACAGCTTGTACAGTGATGAGAGCCAACAGTTTAAAACACGTACATTTTAGCTTTCCTTGATTAATTAAGAAAGGGTATTTGGTCAATTATGAAATTCTGTATTTATATAAATCAACGATTAGTTTATATTTATTCCAACAGATACCATAAGTAACTTTTAATTTCACGTTCAGGTTTCTTTATCTTAAAATAGCATATGATTGATTTCATTCAAAATTCACGCCAAAAGGCTGTTCCTGGTTGTGGAAACAGCAGTTCTCGTTTGATCACCGGTAAGGTAAGAGGGATTGGTGGAAGGGTTGTCTAAATCGTTGGTTTTAGACCGCTACGACCCAAGATCGATTCCCGCATTAAGCACTTTTTCTAATAGAAAAATAAATACTTTAATGGCCCCTCTGATTCTTGCAAAAGCCCAACCCCACCAGCAAATACAAGTAACCAAAACGGGGCTCTGGAATACTTGTGAGTGCAAGAGTCGAACTGATTTACACATGTGTAGACATGTGGTACACTTACAGTAAAAAGTAGTCGCCAACTTCTATCCACCATGATTATCATGGCCACGTGTACTAAGGGATAAAAAAGCAAGGTAAGACTGGCCCAGTCATGAACCGGGATTGAATCCCGCGTTAAAATTTTGTTTAATATGTGAATAACCTTCACATATTATTCACTGTTTCAATTATCATGAACTAGGTTGCTCTTGCTGAGCGGTACCTATTTATGTGATTTGAACCAGAGAGACTGGGCCAGTTAGTACTCGTGACACCTATAATCAAATTCCTAGAAGTGTCTTATCATATCGCCGAGAAAACAACCTTCTTATCACAATCCAATATCTGGATATGGTAGTTTTCCTGAATGGTAGCACTTGTAGTTAGAAGGTTCTCTATCCTCCATGTTGACCATCCTCAACATCGATATTCTCTCTCTAGAAGATTGCTATATATTTATGGCTCTGATTGAACGATAAAAAGATTATTAGCACCATCAAACGGAATAAATTGCAATTAATGAAATAGAAGAGAGAAATATTTAAAAAATTATGAAATGGTTTTAACTTAATTAATAGATTAAACAATACCATTGATTTCTTCAGTTTCTTTTCATTTTATTTGTCTCAAGTTTTCGGGCATCTCTAAAAAATTGTAATAGTTTAACATCAGACGGTGTTTTATTCGTTTATTTATGTTCTCCTGTAGAAGAGTGCAGAGATGACCTTGAGAATACTTTAATAAAATGAAAAGTAACTCATCTTCAGAAACCTGTGGTATTGTTTCATTTATGTCCAGAAGATTTTTAAATCAATCAATCAATAGATTATATCAAAAGTTTATATAAATCACCATTATGCCATTTTTTGTTGAACACAATGTATTGCCCCCCCCCCCCTCTGTTTTTCAGTATTCCCAATGTTTATGTCCTTAGTTTGAATAAATACCGATATAAAGAAACTTACCCTATATCAGCAATATATGGAAAACAGTTACTACAATAGTGAAAATCTAGGAGATTACACTGGCGAAAATGTTAGAATAGCTCAACACTGGCCTAATCAATATTTTGATCCATCTTCCTCTTACCGTTCTTAAAATAAAAGATACTTCAACCCGTAAATCTCTTTTTTATCTCGACGTTTCGACAAAAACATTTTTGTCTTCGTCAGGAGCAAATAAAAATTAAAGTATTTGGCAAGTAGGTTATTTATGTTCTCCTGTAGAAGGGCAGAGATGCCGGAAAGCTTGATACAACGTTAATAAAATGAAATGAAACTCATCTACCGAAACCATTGTTTAATCTATTGATTGAGTTGACAACCATTTCTAAATTGTTTTAACCATTCTCTCTTCTATTTCATTAATTCTAAGGTTGCAAGGGCGTTCCCACGCGATATTTCCTCTACCGATTATTATAGAAATGTATTTTAAAACTGAAAATAGAATGGCGAGACGGAAATAGTTTCTCATTCTAAAAGAAATATCTAGATTTTGATGGGAGTCCCAGCCCATGGGGGTGGCCCAACTAGGCCGTCCCACCTAGCGGGTGATGGATGACAAGGTCAGATGGTAACTTTCCCTCAGAATCACACTGAGGAGATCAAAATGTTCGATACCACGTGAATTAAAGCCTTATCTACTATTGAACGAACGCCTATTTTATTATTTTTATCCATAGTACACGCGTGGAATAAACCAAGATAATCACGGTGGGTATATTTTCACATAACATATCTCATTTACAAAAAAATATAAATGATAAAACAACAAAATTAATATACAAAAAACTCAAAACTCTAAACAAAAAAACAAAAATAAACTTCCAATGGATCCCTTCCCATGTCGACATACCTCTTAATGAAGAGGCAGACAAATTAGCAAAAAAAGCGTGTCACTTACCAAGCAATAGCAATAATCTTGCCTTTGAAGACATATATACTTATAAAAAAAAAGAAAATAAATCAAAACTGACAGCTTATCTAAATCATCACTGGTGCAAACCATTGAAACAATTAGAAGAACTTCAAAAACTCAATAGAAATCAACAAACAGCTTTAGCAAGACTAAGAAGGGCCATATAAAAACTTAAAATATCAAAATGGACAAAAAAACCTTCAATAACTGCTTGAAATGCAATAGTGCAGAAGCTTCTCCGGAACATATCTTGTAATGGTCAGAAATGACAATAGAAAACCTATTTTCCAGGCCTATAACTACCATTGCAAAATTGGAGAGGAGTGGACTTCAGGAATTGGTTTAACCATGGAGATAAGCCCCAACACCACAATATTTTTTGGCAATGTGTTTCTTTTTACCTATATCATCAAATATTTCAACAGACCTTACTGCAATGATAAGTTATTGAACGAGAGGGTTTGACTCATCAGTAGCGAAACCGCTGAGAGGGTTCACCACTGTTGAGCCAAGCCCTCTCGTTCAACAACTTTTATCATTGCAGTAAAGTCTATAGAGATATTTGATTATATATGTGAAAAAAAAACACATTGCCAAAAATTATTGTTACAATTTTTATTTGCATAAATAGCAATTAAATTTATACATGATAATCATGAGACGTGTAGACATGTGGTGCACTTACAATAAAAGCAGTCATCTACCCACCCTGATTATAATGGCCTGTACCACGTGTATGTGTACTAGGGATAATAAATAAATGGTGGGCAAATGGCCACTCCTTTTAATGCAAGATCACCACATATCTACGCATTTAGAAGTCTTTGGACACATAATGGGAGCATATGGATTAGAGATGATGCTCATGTTTGGAAAATTTGAAGGAAAAGAGGAAGACCTGTATCGAGCTGTGTAGAAAGGTTTAATAAAGCTACCAGAAAGTCACTAAAATATCTGCGAGTGATGGTCGCAGCAGTTCGACTTTTACACTTAAATGTGTGCCATTTCCCCGTTTGTTTATTTGCCCTCACTGATGGGGCTAAAATTTCGCAAGAAGAACACTTATTAGGTTAAAATAATTTCTATATGTAACGTAAATAAATCATGACTGGGTGACTTATCCATTGATGAGCTCAACTCTTTCCCAGCAGACACCATCAAAAGTCTCAAGCTTTACAAGCTTGATACCCTAATATGATTGAGTGGAGATAAAAAAGAAGAAGAGACTAATCCCCAGCAGACACCATCAACAAGATTTACAAGCTTGATACCCTAATATGATTGAGTGGAGATAAGAAAGAAGAAGAGACTAATCCCCAGCAGACACCATCAACAAGCTTTACAAGCTTGATACCCTAATATGATTGAGTGGAGATAAGAAAGAAGAAGAGACTAATCCCCAGCAGACACCATCAACAAGCTTTACAAGCTTGATACCCTAATATGATTGAGTGGAGATAAGAAAGAAGAAGAGACTAATCCCCAGCAGACACCATCAACAAGCTTTACAAGCTTGATACCCTAATATGATTGAGTGGAGATAAGAAAGAAGAAGAAGACGTAAATAAATCAATTTAACACAACACCGGGTTATACGGACAGAAAAAGCTAAATATGGTTTGGGACTATGAGCTTCATCAGTATAAGTGAGGCTTTGGTTATCGAGATATATTTAAGTTAATACAATCTCTCTATTAGCTATAGAAGTAGAAACACAAGTCAGGGAGAAGATCTTCTTTATATAAGAAGACGATGGTACAAGTTTTCTGGCAAGACGTCCTTCTACGGGTACTATATTGTTACTAAGTATTTATTAACTTATTAACATAGTATTATTTTTTCGTATATATTTTGCACGTTGAGAACTATTTCAGAAAATAAAAATATAGCAATAGAACTCTATAATTTCTACAGATCAATTGTAAATAGATTCATACGCAAAAGAGGTAGTGAGGAAAGTTTTAGAACAGATGTGTAAATAAATCCTTTTTCAAACAAAGGCTCACGTGCACATGTGGAAAGGGAGAAAAATTGCTGTATTGTTTGTTGTTGTATGGCAAATCCATACAGGTCAATGGGCCCTAATAAAAGCCTTTGTTGTTGTTGTATATATTTTGCTACTCTGTAAACATCCCTCATTGCTTATCTTTTGCTTACCATTCATAGTTTGTTCTTACCTTAAATAAATTGCTGCCTGAAGTTTGTCTTTCCTAATTTTCCACGTGGCAACACAACGGTAATCTCCTAATTTGCTATAAATACAGGTCGAAGGAGAAGAGATTTCTTTATAAGACGACAATCGTATAAGCTTTAGGGTAAAACGCCTTTCTACGGGTATCCAAAGCTCTTCTCCTCGACTTATAAACATTTAAATATTTAATTTACAGGCAAAAAAAAAACAAATAACAACGGGGATTTGAACCCTGACCGGATTAAGAAGAATGTCCCAATATATCTCTCCGTACACGAGGATGACCTCAATGTTTTCCCGGCCATTGCAACCCAGACCGCCCGAGGTCAAATTAATGGGAAAAAATGTTCTTCCCAATTCTTTAACAACCGAATCCTTTCACAGGCTGTTTGTCTAGAATATCATCTACCGTACATCTCTGTTTAAATCTGTAAATCTAAGTTTAAAAATACAAAAAATATTATCTCACAATGAGTTTCTTTTTATTTTAAAATGCTAGCATTCAAGCCATAATCGCTCAGCAACGGGCTTAATAAAAAACATCGACTATATCTTACAAGAAATATTTGCAAATATATACAGGTGCATCGTATATTTACATATATTATATATTACAACTGCACACGTATATATTTGTAAATATTTATTGTAAGATATAGTCGATGTTTTTTATTAAGCCCGTTGATGAGCGATTATCGCTTGAAAGCTAGCGTTTTAAATTAAAAATAAACTCATTTTGAGAAAATATTTTTGTATTTTAAAAGTTTTTAACAATTTGATGATGAATAGAGATTTTTGGCAATGTTTTCTTATGATATATCATCAAATATTATCTCTACAGACTTTACTGCAATAATAAAAAAAAATTAAATAAGAGGGCTTGAACCCTATCGGCCGTTTGGCCAACTAAATCTCCAAATCGCTCAATTATTGTATTAGATGTTTCCCTGTATATATATTTCACATTGCCACTATACGTGATTAGCTTTAGAAATTATAATAATAACAATGCTTATTACTGGTATTACTATTGTTTTCCCTGTATGACCCCTACATTTCTACTCGGACAATTTGTATAAGACTAAAAGGTCTTAATATAGCTTTTTGTTGTTGTTGTATTGGATTGTTTTTCTTATAGGCATCCTTGGTGCCGCGTCTCTTTAACGACCACGCCCGGTTAACGACCTCTTCCCCCCCTCGCTTTCACAACAATAACGACCCATATTTCAAATCTGACCCAAGCGACAATGTCTAGTTCGATACAACGGCCAACCCTATCAAGATTTTACTATTAGAACAAGTATATATAATATTGTTTGATTTTTTAAAGTAATCACGTGACGCTGAGTATAATAGGAAATATGAAATATGGAAATTCGCTTTTGCCGGTCCCAAGCCCGGATGAAAAAGGAGGAGAGGGAGCAGTAACAAGCTTACTAAAAAGCCTGGACTCAGCTGGCTCGGCTGATAGTACCCTGTAAGGGCTCCTGATCCAGGGATACAGGATGACCAGGTCTGTACTCCATGTTAGGAGCGGCTGCACATGGCGTCTGTTCCTTATGTCAGAGGCGGGCATTTCATATTGGAGCTAAGTCGGCCTGCTACTGAGTAATGCTCCCAGTCTTAATGACAAAGGCAGACGCATTCTACTTCACCCAGTCATGATGATTGTCAAACCACATTATTGACTGTATTGGCTCATCCATTGATTAACTATATTCATCACCAGCAGACACCATCAACAAGATCTACCAGCTTGATACCCTGATATGATTAAGTGAATATAAGAAAGAATAAGAATAAAAATATGGTAATATATAAATGCGCATTATTAATTATTGACTCTTATTTATTATATCTCGTCTGTTATTTTTCCAGTATCCGTTTTTAACGGTTGTTTCACTGATATAATTAAATATTTCTCTATAGAACACTCTAGATATTTTTTATTCAATCAATTCTGAAATATATATCTGAAGAAAATTTGTGTGGAAAACTGATTAATACGCCAGATAATTAGAGTGGCATTTCATCCATCCTAATATATACTACAATAATAATTATCAAAATAGTAACACAATTCCTATATGCAAGAAAGGTAGTTACGTGTATATTGAATGATATCTATACTCTCAATGTCTCAACGGGTTCTTAGGGTAAACCCGGGGCGTTGCCCTGGTCACTCGGCTAGTTATAATTATAATAAAATAAAAGTAACAATTTAATCAGAAATACGAAATATATATTAGAAATTAGTAAAAAGTAATTATACAAAAGAACGTGTTTTAAAAATAAACAATTCGATGAGGATAAATAACAAATAATATAATATAAAAAAACAATATTTGAAGGCAAAAAATATACGATTGAAAAATCGAACAAATTAAAAATAAATAAATCTATCAATACTTGTAAAATAAAAATAAAATGATCATTTGAAGCAAAAAAATAACGAAATTTTTTGGTATATAGAGTGATATTTATAGTTAAGTATCTTTAGAGGAGATAGCCCAAAACTTTACAACTGTAAACTCTGTTATCCTATTATCTATATAGATTTCTTCATAAACTTAAAAAAGGACTCTAGGGTTTGGTTTATTTTTACGATTTTCGAGCTTTCGGGCTAACATGCCCTGCAACATAGAGACCCAGAAGTACTTCTTCTAGCCAATTATAACACACCATATAATTGGCTAGAAGAAGTACTTCTGGGTCTCTATGTTGCAGGGCATGTTAGCCCGAAAGCTCGAAAATTGTAAAAAGAAACCAAACCCTAGAGTCCTTAACACAAAGCAATAACGCGCCATCTATAAATATAAAATGAAAGGATTTAAAAGCACGAATGTTTCTTTTATACATAATACAAACTTCTACTGCCCTTACTGCGATGAAAAAATATATTGAGAGGGCTTGGCTCATCAGTGGTGAACCCTCCCAGCGGTTTCGCCAATTTAATCCACCAGACCGCTTCTCAGAGCTCTAATACTGTATTGGACGATTCTGCTTATATACGCAGTACTGAAGGATGGAATCTCAGAAATGTGGTTTTCAAGAAAACTATGGAAATAAGCTTATAGGACAGTCAATATATTTTTTCATCGCAGTAAGGGGAGTAAAAGTTTGTATTATGTAAAAAAGAAAGATTCGTGCTTTTAAATCCTTTCATTTTATACACCATTTAATTGGCTAGAAGTAATACTTCTGGGTCTCTATGTTGAAGGCCATGTTAGCCCGAAAGCTCGAGAATTGTAAAAAGAAACCAAACCCTAGAGTCCTTATTGATTTTGTCAAAGTGTAAAAGCAGGGAAGTATCTTTATTAAAAAAGACTGTAGAGGAGATACTCAGCTATCGTACAAGTACGACTTGTAATTAGTACGCAGAGAGCTGTCATGTGGTTTGTCATGTAATACCTCGTTCATTATTTCTTTAAGTGTATGTTGGAATGTTTTCGTAAGATTCTGTATTGACATTTGACACTCTGAGAATAGATAACATACCTACTAGACCATCTACACCAAACCTAGCACCTTGTGACTTTTTTTTTTTTTTTTCTAAAAGTTAAGTCATTGTTGGAAGGAATAACATTTGACACTGATGATGAAGCACTGCAAACCTTTATCAATACCGTAAATTCCATCCCCGAAGATGACTGGTGTAAGTGCTTTGATAATTGGTTTTCACGGATGAAATCTTGTATAGGTGCTAAGGGTGAATACTTTGAGAAACTCTGAAAATTTGAAAGTTGCAGATTTAATAAAAAAAAATAAGTGATTACAAAAACTTTGGAGTGACCTTTGTATGTTAAAAAAAAAAATCGAAAAACATCAAAAGAAAAAACATATACAACTATATATATTTCCCTACATTTTATCTACCTTTTATTTACTACTTTTTTCTATATATTATCCTTTATTTTATCTCAATTATTTTCTGTAACAATTAATTAGAAGAATCAATAAAATTGTTTATTGCCAGTTATCTATGTCGGAAAAAAAACGGCTTCATTTTGTGAAAATGGCGATTCCTTTTAAAATCTTATTGTCCACCTTGAGGCATGGAGTCATTGGTTCCTAGTGATGACACATAACGTCACTCGCTACTCTTTCTTTAGCCAATATATCGTCTTAAAGATAGCTGATCTCTGAATGTCTTGCACAAACATCCTTTGGTTATTTCTCCTCTACTAACGTCAACATGCCTGGCAGCGCTTTATTTCACAGAGTATTGGCTGAAATGTGGTGAAAATTTGTGACAATTATTTCTGGCGATCTGTTTCCTTTCAACCATATGATCCAATATTATCTCTACAGACCTTACACAGCAATGATAAAAGTTATTGAATTAGAGAGCCTGACTTATCAGTGGTGAACCCTCTCAGCGGTTTCGTCAAATCAATCTCCAGACCGCTCTACTATTTATTGTATTGGATTGGTTTTCTTATATATCCTGTATTTACTATGGAAGGCAGCTTAGGGGTGTTTAGGAAACCTGTGGATATAAGCTTATAAGTCTTTAGAGGTGCATACATATAATTTAAAGAAATTGCATCGAGCAAAGCTCTTCCGCAAATATGGTTTCATTTCAAAGCTATACTTACAAATTACATTTATAAATTTAATTATCATTTATCGATAAAATTTGTGACATTTATTTTGGCCATGTGTTTATTCTCAAACATATAATATATTATAATCTCTACAGACCTTACTAAATAAAATTTATAAATGTTATTAAACATACACCTAAGATAAACCTTGCGACTGCTGTGATAGAGATCCACGGAGATATCTCTTCATTGGACACTATAAAAACAGAAACCAAGAATAGTAGCTTTATACACCGAAGATAGAATATATTTTTAGACTGCTGTGATAGAGAAATACATGGTGACATCTGAGTCTCTTCATTGGACACGACAACAATTGTTATTGAATAGGACCTGTGTATACAAAAATATGGTGTGCACAGAGTACCTACTGAATCACCAATGATTCTTGTCAATTTAAGAACAGTAATGCGGCAATATTTCCTCATCCAACGTATTAATATCCTCACTACAGAATGAAATTAACGTGAAACCTCGGAATCTGGTGAAAATTTTACAGGGACAAAGTTTATTCCAGTATTCGAAATGGCTGAATTTGGAAGGAAACCAGAGATAAATATCTCTCTCTGGCCCACAGATATTGGAGTTACTCCATATAATACCAATGGAAGTTTTCCAATCAACACTAACGTTTCCAATAACAAAGTCGTGTGTAATGAAAGAACTTTATATAAGAGCTTCCCTCCAATCACAGTAAGATCGGGCTTGAGCAATCTCTATCGCAGATTGCTTGGCGAAATCATAAACACTGGGAGATAGCGACTCTAGCGGTAAAGTTTCTAATATCTTATGTTAGCAAAGTTATCTATTAGAGTATATATTGTACCCATTTTTAACAGAATATATCGATTAATTCGATTTCGGAAGATGACCGACTTCTACGGTGTCTACGACGGAATTGTTTGAGATTCTTCGGTCACATCGCGCGACGCAGAGGAATGGAGTACACCATACTGACCGGAAAGACGTCTGGGCGACACATACCTGGATGCCCGCCGACACACTTCGTGTACCAATTAAAGGAACTCACTGGCTTAACGGTCGCTGAGATGGTACATTGAGCTCAAGACAGAGATGGCTGGCGTCGTGTTTGGGATGTAATACGTACAGTACAACGTTCAATCGCGAATAAAATGATTATAATATCGATTAATTAATCAGTTTTTGTTTATTTTCTTCCAAATTTGAATCTAAACATAGTTTTTAGTTAGCTGAAGAAAGCTCAATTGTCTACTTCTTCACTGTGTTCTTATGCACGAAAAAAATTTGTACATAAAAATTCTTTCTCTGTTTTATTTTTCTATTTAAAATCTCCTTCAACCTTTTTTCCCCCTCTCTTTTCTGAGCAATAATTCAATTTCTTCCCCTGCTTCTCATTTCTTTTTAGCTTCATTTCTCATAGTAGAATCGTCTGTATAAGACGATAATGAAGGCTTGTGTGTGTATGTTAGCTCAAGAAAGTCTTGCCCGAAAACTTCTTTAACTAAGAAAACTAAAAAAAGTTGTGGCGTCTTTTGCTTTTTTTTTTTTTTTGCAATTTGTCGAAATGCGCAATCGCGTGATAATGAATCTACGGCTCTATTGAAAAAGAAAATCTTCCTTCCCACAACTGTAATTAAAAAGAAACACATTTTCCAACTTCCATAATAACTGATGCGTACATAGTTACATCAATTCCCATCAAGTATTGATTAGGTCATCATAACAAGATGTTCTGGTAGATTAAACTGGCGGAATCTCTGGCAGGGTTCACCGTTGATGAGCCAGACCTTCCTTGAAATCAACGGTGTTTATGCCACTTTTCTATCAATCTCAATTCAATGGAAACTCACACACACACAACTTTATTAAGACCACCAGTCTTATACAGATTCACCACAGGAAGGAAGCATAGAAGGATCTCCTATACTCCAGGCAGCGCAGAACCCAACAGCCTTCAGGTTTGACGCATATCCAGTGGCCACACCGTACATATATCAAGGTTAGCGTTACACTGAAAAGGCGAATGTGGAATCATCCGCGTTTTAATCTTCGATTTAATTCAATGGACACTATGGAAAAGCAACGTATATACATTGAAATATGTGTTGTTTGCCAAATAGAACAGTATAAAACCAACTCTTACTTATAAAAGTTATAGAAAACTCTAAAATTAATATTTTAGATAACTGCGATTCTTAATTGACATTTTAAGGTTAATAAATGGACATATCTCAACCTGGATCAACGAATATAGACCAGTAATAACTAACTCTTTCGAAATTTTTAAGCAGACGAATAATGCTCGGTCATTTGTATGAGCCAAAATTATAAAATAAGAGCGCGACAATTAACCTTTCTACCGTTATTCTCGTAACATACGAAACTATTAAACCCGTATTTTATTTTTCGAATAAAACCAAAATCCTTAAGGTCTTACTGCAATGATATTGGAAGAGCTTGGTTCATCAGTGGCTAATCCTCCCAGTAGTTTTGCTATTTTTATCTACACAACGTTTTTATAGCTCTATTGTATTAGACTATTCTATAATAAAATTAATAAAGCTTTCAGGGTTAAGTTTCTTGTGCATTCTTAAAGATGGTGGGATGAAGTTTTCTTCTTCGAAACTTATCCTGGAGTCTTTATTTATTTTATTATATTGTAGCAAAGTATTTATTATTTTATTAAAAGATCATTAATTTTGGTGTTTATATATTTTATTACTCTGTGTGAACTTCCATCATTGCTTCACTTGTATTTTATCTATTTTAGTTTGTGTTGCCATTAAATAAATTGCTGTGTCAGCCTGAAGTTTGCCTTTCCTAATTTTCTACATTACTATATCATAAATCAAGGAAGAATGTATATTAAACTATTCTATTATATTTTCGATACTGCAGGGTTCTAATAGTGAAAATTGTAAGCATCCATAAATTATTTGATGTAGCATTCAAGCTAGAGATGAATGATGTAGCCTTCAAGCTGGTTCATCAGTGGTGAACCCTTCAAGCGGTTTTGCCATTTTAATCTACAATAACGTTTTTAGAACTCTGATAATGTATTAGACTATTCTGCTTATATTTACAATATACTACAGAGTTCTAATAGTAAAAATTGGAAGCATCTATAAATTATTTAATGCAGAATTCAAGTTAGAGATGAATGATGTAGCCTTCAAGCTGGTTCATCAGTGGCTAACCCTCCAAGCGGTTTTGCCATTTTAATCTACAATAACGTTTTTAGAGTATTACTATTGTATTAAACTATTCTGCTTATATTTAAGATACCGAAGGCTTTTAATAGTAAAAAATTGGAAGCATCCATAAATTATTTGATGTAGCATTCAAGCTGGTTCATCAGTGGTGAACCCTTCAATCGGTTTTGCCATTTTAATCTACAATAACGTTTTTAGAGTTCTGTTGTATTAGACTATTCTGCTTATATTTACGATACTGCAGGATTCTAATAGTTAAAATTGGAAGCACCAATATAAATTATATGAAGTAGCATTCAAGCTAGAGATGAATTATGTAGCCTTCAAGCTGGTTAATCAGTGGTGAACCCTCCAAACGGTTTTGCCATTCATCTACCATAACGTTTTTAGAGCTCTGCTATTGTATTAGACTGCAGGGTTCTAATAGTTAAAATTTGAAGCACCCATAAATTATCTGAAGTAGCATTCAAGCTAGAGGAAGGAGAACAAAGAAGGCCTATTATTGCTGCAGCCAACTTAGCATACGATACTTCCTTGATACCGACCCAGCCATTCTTCCGTCTAGGATAGCTCCGGATGTGCCACTCGATCGAATTTAGTACCTCCGAATTTCCTTCACAGTTCCACAGGATATTACAGCAGCAATTAGCAAAAAAATATTTGAATATTCATAACTATTGTTTGTGTTTAAAACGTTTCTCCTTTTTATATGAATAATTTTCATATTTTAAAACATTTGCATAATTTTATATTTTCAATATGTCTTGAAAATAATATCGGTAATACTAGATGTGGCGCTCTGCCATCTAAAAAGCACATGTGCTCGTGGTCAGGAGATGCCTTCTTTATTTTTAATATCAACACCTGACCCACTTATCTTTTATTTTTTCTATTGTTTTTTCATATATATATATATATTATATAAAAATGTATACTTTATTTATTTATTTAAATATTTAAATATAATTTGAATTATATATATTTTATAGAACAAAACTCTGTGAAATCGACCTCTGGATAGCGCGACTTTATTCCTATATATATATAAGTTAGTGTATGTATGTATGTATGTGTGTTTGTTCCTATGTCGGCTATACACGTCCACAATACGTAACTAATCTGACTGAATTTTTAACAGTATATAGAGTATAATATGGAAAAACCTATAGTGAAAATTTCAGGTCTCTATCCCGAATATTCGTCGAGTGTTGCAACGCAAATTTGCCCTTTCGCTCGCAAGCAGCGCCTCTAGCGGTGAAGATGGGAGGTAATATCAGCTGACCTAATGTACATTTAAAGTTTGGAGCGGGACGTTTCACAAAAGTAACATCCACGGCGCCAATTTATAATTGTAACGAATAGTATTTGAATAAAAGCAATTAATCTGGTAAAACCCGGGCGTTGCCCGGGTCATTCGGCTAGTACTGTATAAATCTATTGCTGTTGTTTTATTTTGGGTGGCTCAAATCTTTTCGCAAGTATTGTAATGTTATTGCGTGTTATCTGGAAAAAAAAACACACACACACAAAAACCTTTATAAAGACACACAGGTCTTACAGAGGATTCTCCTTGGGGTTACAAGACGGAGAAACCTATGAAAGTGGGAAATATACAAAGGGGTAAAAAATGGAGAAAGATTATATACACATGATAGATATATACAGATTATTATTTGAATGATCCTATGGAAAATAAGAATATGGATTTGGAAGAAAAAAAAAGAAAAAAAAATTGAAAATATGGATGGAAGAAGTGGAGAGCGAAAAGAGGAAAAAAACAGGTCTATCTGGAAAAACTAAGGATGAGGATGAAGTGAAATATATAATCTACGTAATAAAAAGAGTAAATTAGGAAATTATTTAGAAGCAAGGTAAGTTTTGAAATAGCGAAAAATACACTCATAAATAGAACTTAAGGAAGTAAATATTATTTGATGTCAAACGTCATATATATATTTTTAGAAGACAGAGTCAATTTCATTCATACTTGGTTATCTCGTGTGTCTTCAATAAAGGTCACTGTAATATCTTTCAGAGTTATTGTCTAAATCCCGATATACATGCTGAAAGATATAATTTCCTTAAGTTTTGTCCATTAGTGTATCTTTCAGAGTTATTGTCTGAATCCTGATATACATGCTAAAAGGTACAAATTCCTAATCTTTTGTCCATGAGTGTATTAAACTGTGTATTGTAGGATGTGTTCGATTTTCAAAAATAAGTAAATTATAAATGATTATATGTTATTTCTAAGCGAAGTTTCAAAATTATTTAAAATTAGTGACAAAAATTAGAAAATACATAGATATTATAAATACAGTGTTTCTAGATTTTATTCAAATTAAACAAAATGACAATTTTGTCATAATTTTAGAAGGAAATAAAGATAACTATAAACATTATTGCATTGTCAAGAACTCAATTTTCCGTTAACCTTGGCATATGAATGTCTGACACGAGGAAACCACAGATATATTTTCTGTAAAAAAAAAAAAAAAACAAGCAGACGAGATTTTAGTTTTTTAAATTTTCTCTATGATCTGTATTCTATTTTTATTTATTTTTTATTTTTTTACATACAAAAAGATTAACATTTATATTTTTATCAGAATTTATTGAAAAGTAATTCTTTAAAAAATGGACACTTCGGCCAGTTAAAGTTTTATTATTCTCAGGGTTTCAACAAATATCTTTTGTCTTCGTCAGGAGAAATAAATATTTTTTAAAATTTATTTCATTTGACAAGGACAAAATATCTATGTTGAAACGCTGAGAAAAATGAAACTTTAGCTGCCCGAAGTGTCCACTTTTTGAAGAAATATGAATACCGGCCAGGCAGCCTCAATCTTCAACATATAAAAACGTATTTTAAAACATGAAATTCTATAGAGAATATTGTTTTATTTTATTTATCAGTTATTTTATCTGATTAGGGGAATTCGAAAGAAGCGACCATTCAGTGAATGAGACAGATTGTCTATTCATTATATATAGGTTTTCCTGTATATAGCCCTCATTAAAATATTATTAAAAATGTACACCCATAGACAAACCTTAGTACATGCTGAAAAGTACAATTTCCTTAAGTTTTGCCCATGAGTTATTGTCTGAAAGATACACTCATAGACAAAACTTAAGGAAGTTGTATCTTTTAGCATGTATATCGGGTTTCAGACAATAACTCTGAAAGATACACTCATAGACAAAACTTAAGGAAGTTGTATCTTTTAGCATGTATATCGGGATTCAGACAATAACTCTGAAAGATACACTCATGGACAAAACTTAAGGAAGTTGTACCTTTTAGTATGTATATCAGGATTCAGACAATAACTCTGAAAGATATTTTATACACATTGACCCTTATTAAAGACATACGAGATAACCAAGTGTTTACAGACGACCGACGTCTTGGAAGACCTTCCACTTCCTGTTTTGTCCATCAGTGTAAATATTTTACATTAAATACTCTATCTTGTATGAGATGAATTCATGTATAAGACTATGTGTCTTAATAAAGGCTTTTATATATGTGTGTGAGACTATATTTTTAAATATTATGGAGCGTCTCATGCAAGGATCTACCGTTTGGATTCTGGGAGCCAGGAGGCAAATAGATTTATTGAATGAAATATCCTTTCTTTTGTGATAATATATTCTGCTGTGTGTGTGGGCAAACTTACTTAAAACTTATTTCCTTAAAATATAGTTATATTAGATATCAAAATAGGCATCTCTCTTTTTAACTTTTACTTTAAGAATAGCATGCATTATATTTATCACCCCATTGAAAAACTTCACGGTGGTGAAAATAAATAAGTCACAATATATATACAAGTTTTGACATATTCAGATAAAAAGACAACCTGTATTACTGAGGTGATAAACATAATACAGTTAAACCTGTCAATAACGCCCCCTCTAAATAGCGCCTTTCTCTCTATAGCGCCCGATTTTAAATACGTAGTACGATGCGATTTACATTAAAAGTGACCTGTCTATAGCACCCCCTCTCTATAGCACCCTATTTTGGCGAGTCCCAAGAGGGGGCGCTATAGACAGGTTTAACTGTTTATTGCTCTGATGCATAATTAAAGAGAGAGGTGCCTTTTTTGGTAAATGAATATCATCATCACGAAATTTTATGCTGTATATACTGTACTTATATATGCCTCTCGAATGAAGACATTTGTTATCCCTAGGAATAAATCACCCCTTGTACAGTAAAATCACCAGAAGTCCCCAGATGCACCATTGTATAAGAAGGCTGATGCTTGATCAAGGTCTTCTCTTTGGTTTATATAAATTCTACAGGGCCGCAATCACCGTTCAGAGGAGATTAATAGAATCGCCGAATGCGTGGTCCATTTGGATTAAGAAAGGGAAGACTAGAACGCGGCTGATTCCACACTCGCCTTTTCAGTGATACGTTAACCTTGACGTATGTACGGTGGATTCTGTGGCCACTGGACATGCGTCGGAACTGGAGGCTGTTGGGTTCTGTACTCCATCTATGCATTCTCCCTATGGTGAATCTGTATAAGACCGGTGGTCATAATAAAGCTGTATGTGTATATATATATATATATAAGAAGGTTGTATCTAAACCATGCACTCATGTAAGATTCTTCTTTGTAATAAAAAGAAGAGGAAGGAAAAGGTGTGGGGATATAAAATTGAGATTTCGAAAGGATTGAAAGTAAAATATACTTTATACCTTCCTCTTAGGGATTTTAGTGCGTATTCTCTTCTAATTTGCATATTTACTTGCCACAAACGTTGACAAATGGCTGAGGAAACTTGGGATTAATGACAGATTTGTCGCCACGTCGCAATCAAGGTGTCACTGGGATGAGAGGAGGATTTTAAAGAAATTCTCAATAGGTCTTACAATCCACAGGCTTAACGCTCTCTTATACCTTTCACTATTAAACCTTAAGTGGAGGAGTGCTGTTAGCCGTCAATTTTCGACAGCCAAGGCTCGGGATCGAATCCCATATTGAGAACTTTTTCTGGAAAAAAAGAAGCTTCAATGGCCTCTGATTCTTGCAAAAATCAATCTCTCACCAGTGAATGCAAATAATGTAAACGCAAAAGTCAAACTGTTGTTGTTGTGTCTTATCCCCTTGTGTAAAGATTACGCGAATTCCATGAGTCAATGCTCCTCAAGCTGTTTAGAGACAGTGTTGTTTTTGTTTCTTATCCCTGTGTATATAGATTACACATATTCCATGACCGTACTCCTCCAGCTGTTTATGGACAGTGTTGTTGTTGTTGTGTCTTATCTCCTTGTGTAAAGATTACGCGAATTCCATGAGTCAATGCTCCTCAAGCTGTTTAGAGACAGTGTTGTTTTTGTTTCTTATCCCTGTGTATATAGATTACACATATTCCATGACCGTACTCCTCCAGCTGTTTATGGACAGTGTTGTTGTTGTTGTGTCTTATCCCCTTGTGTAAAGATTACGCGAATTCCATGAGTCAATGCTCCTCAAGCTGTTTAGAGACAGTGTTGTTTTTGTTTCTTATCCCTGTGTATATAGATTACACATATTCCATGACCGTACTCCTCCAGCTGTTTATGGACCGTGTTGTTGTTGTGTCTTATCTCCTTGTGTAAAGATTAAACGAATTCTATGAGTCCATCCAGCTGTTTATAGACAGTGCTATTGTTGTTTCTTATCCCTTGTGTGAAGATTACACAAATTTCATGAGTTCATGCTCTTCAAGCTGTCAATTAAAAGCAGCGGCCTCTCCCAAAATCCTGTTTAGTTCATCTCATGCAAAAAAAAAAAAAAGACAAACAGCTACATCAAAGACTTTCTACCTTCATAAATATTGGCCATGAGTTTAAGTTTTCATCAAAATCTACTATATTCATTGTCTTGTAAATATTTCACTTCTTATAAAGATTGTCATTGGTCAAATTGGAGAAAATTATTATCTAATCTCTACTAAGTTTGATGTAGATGACATAGATAAAGCTATGTAACTCATGTTCCACTGAGCGTCTCTTGCGGGATGACAAAACGTTTTATAGTTGAAATAAATCAAAAGAAATGATCCCTCTATAATCTACAAATATATTGCCACGTGGAAAATTAGGGAGGACAAACTTATGGATGAGACAGCAATTTTATTTAAGGCACAATCTATGAAGGATAAACAAAAGATAAGGAATATGGGAAATTTACAGAGTAATAAATTTAAACATAAAAAATGATACTCTGTTAATACTAGTTTAAAAATAATAAATGCTTGTAAAAAATAATAAATACTTTGTTACAATATTATAAATAACGCAGACGAACTTCTTCTAGAGAAGGGAGTTAATAAGCAGACGAGGAAAGAGAATTCCGAGACGCCATTACAGTGACGCAAGAGAGGAAAACTTCTTTCATTGTCAACCTACAGGAAAAATAGATTCTCCATACTTTTTAAAAATGAAATGAATATATTTTATGAGATATCTTTTTATTTTTCCCTCTAGTTTATGACATTTTAAATATGTAGTAAAGTTTTTTATTTATTTTTAAATGGGCTATTTTCCCTTTTTACAGTCAAATATGCCGTTTTTTATTAAAGCTCATTCCATTCAAATCAAAAATGGTTTCTATAATATCATTAAAATTTTGATGATATTATTTTAGAACTATATAAAGGTCTTTAACTTTTGAACATGCGTTTCAAATTCATAAAACATGAAGGGGGATAATAATATTGTAGTATTTTCAAACAGATTATTGATTTCGATATACAGTAGGACCTCCCTGTAAAGGACAACACCTAGTTACAGAGCCAAAGTTTAATAGTAAAAATGGTAATTTTGCAAATGGAAACTGTCCTTTGTAGATAGGTGTTCTCTAGCGCGAGTGTCTTCTCATTAAGGTTCTACTGTATACATCCAATATATGCTTTTTTAATAAAAAAAATAGATTTATATTTTTGAAACTTTAAACTTCTCTCATCGCCTCTCTGGTATTTTATAAAAGTTGATTTGTGTTTGTCTTAAATAAATTGCCGTGTAATCATGAAGTTTGTCTTTTCTAATTTTCTACATGACATTTTGGTTGAGATGCTGGGTAAATAGAGTAGACAAACTGACCTTCATGCTACTAAATACATAAAGCATCAGTTCCTTGATAATCTTAATTAAAAGGAAATAACTCGTCCATCCCTACAGAATAGGTAAAACCGCTAAGGACGAAATATTCTACAAATAATACCAACTTCTGTAACAATTAATTATCATTGCGTTTTTTTTTTACATATACCATCAAATAGTATCTCTACAGACCTAACTGTAATAATAAAAGTTATTGTGTGAATGAAAGAGCTTAGTTCATCAGTGCTAAACCCTCTCAGCGGTTTTGCCAGAATAATCTCCAGACCGCTCTACTATTGTATTGGATTGGTTTTCTTATATATCTTGTATTTACTATGGAAGGCAGCTTAGGGGTGTTTAGGGAACCTATGGACAATATATTAATGTCTGTAGAGGTACATACATATAATTTCAAGAGATTGGATCGAGCAAGCTCTTTCGAAAATGTGGTGCCATATCAGAACTATTTATAAATTCAACTGCCATCTATCGATTCTGATGTCTTTACTGCGATGGAATATATTTGGAGGGCTTGGCTCATCATTGGTGAATCCTTCCAGCGTTTCCGTCAGTTTAATCCAGCAGACCGCTTTTTAGAGCTCTAATACTGTATTGGACGATTTTGCTTATATATGCAGCACTGAAGGGTAGAATCTCAGAAATGATATTCAAGCAAACTGTGGAAATAAGCTTTTAGGACAGTATAATTACATATAAATTACATATTTTAAATCGCAGTGTGGGCAGTAGAAGTTTGGTTATTGGGTAAAAGAAACATTCTTTCTTTAACTTGCTATATATAAATGACGCGTTATTTCTTTATCAATAATTAGCTATTAGGACAGTAGAATTGCATATAAATGACAATCTTGACTAGTGGTGGTTATGTCCAGCCATACTACTGATAGAGTTTAATCGAGGCTTTATATGATCGCAGCAGCAGAGATGTTTAGCACACTGAGGAAAATTTCAACTTCACCTGTCACCTATTGTAATCTACACTCAAAAACAAAACTAAAGGAAGTTGTACCTTTTAGGCATGCATATCGGGATTCAGGCAATAACTCTGAAAGATATTAGTGACCTTTATTGAAGGCACAGGAGATAACCAAGTGTGAACAAAATTGCCTCAGTCTCCTTAAAATATATATATATATATATATATATGAAAAAACATTTATTTGGCCTTAAATACCCATTTCTTGATTTTTCGGGAAGCCATTGGGACCAAAAAATATTTTTGGTCGCAGTGGTTACAGCCTTCTCCACTCTGACGAGCGCCAACAGCGCGAAACGCGTTCGTGGATAGCTTTCTTGATTTATCAAGAAATTGGGTTGGCCAAATATCACGGAGCAAGCTAAATAAACGTTTAGTTTATTTTTGCTCCACTAGATGGCGCTCTGCCATCTAAAAAGCACATGTGCTCGTGGTCAGGAGATGCCTTTTTTATTTTTAATATATATATATATATATATATACGATTATGACAGCAAAGACTTTCCAATTTCTATGTTTTGCCCATAAGATATAATATAATTTTCCTAATGTATATTCACTCATAAAAATTTCAAACTAAACGTCAGTCCTGGAATATTCCCCATAGAATAAACCCTGTGTCTGGTATCACATCTCATGGATTCGAACTTTTTAAAAGGTGAACGTTTACTACTCATGTGAGCCATGCCCTCCCAATATCATCGCAGTAAACAATGACAATTAACATAATTTTACTGATATCTTGTCAATATATGCACAGTGTTGACTATTATTTCAGAAAATACATATACAACCATGTACATGGCGTCTGGTAGTTTGGTGGAGAAACACCAACAGGTCTCCAGCGACACTACGTATTTCGTGATCTACGAAGAAAGGTAGATCGTGTGCTTCGCCGCTAAGGAAATGATCATTGCAGTAGATGTACAGGAAATTGTTCTTATTTTATAAATAGATCCAATTTATTCCATTACTGCAATGCCCATAATAGATTATTTTTTTTATTAATCAGATGTTTCGGCCAAAGAAACAGTTTTTTGTTATCATTGACGTCTATAAACGTCCATGTCTAAACCAGTTATGTCGCCACTTTCCACAATGTGCCAACTTCGCTTCCTAACTACCCATTTTTCTAATCTCAGTCTGGTGCTGAACTTTCTTTGCTCTTAAAAATAGAAATTATTTTTTTTTGTGTGTTTTTTACTTTAAATTGATTTCATGTCTGTATGTCCATACACAAAATCCTTTATTCAATTTTTAATCTACTTGCATAACACCTTGTGACCGTAAATTTGTATACTTATCTAATCCCGATAATAATACAAAATGGTAACATTTTTTGAATTCTAGGTAGTTGGTAAGTATGTCTGTATGTCCTTGCACAAAAATATTTTATTCAATTTTCAACCTATTTAACCTTCAGAACTTGGGAGCCTGAAAATTTTCCTCTACTTGTCTAATCCCGATTAAAATGTGAACATTTTTTAAATTCTAGGTAGTCGGTAAGTATGTTGTGTAAAGAAATAATAATGTAGAAATCTAGTTTATAAAATATAATTCAAAATATCTTTTAACACCTATATATAGTTCATTATTTCAAAAACAAATGAGAAATTAAAACAATGAAAATTGGTTTTATTTACATTTAGGTGATAGATTGAAAATATTTGTTCTCACAGTTTTAAAAGTGATGGAAGAAGTGCATAGTGATCGTGAGTAAACAAGTGGAAATCAATTCTCACCAATGGAGATCGTTATCAGCTGGTTCATTAGCTTCTCATTGGAAAAATTATTCCTTGAAATATAGAAAATTTCATTTTCTAGGTTGACATCTTACGATTAATTTAAGATAGAAATAATCACCAACCTTCAAAATTTTATATACGACGTTTCTAATGACCAATTGTCGCCTTTTTCAAGACAGAAAGCTTAACGCGATACTGTATTTAAAAAAGTCAATTTCGTGTTAGCTTTCTGGCTTGTAAAGTGCTACAGTGGATCGCCGAAGATCTGTAGAAATAGTTCTTCAACCATTTCAAAATTAGCGTTAAAATTTTAATAGTGGAAATTATGACGATTCTTTGAAGATTGATCTATTCGATGTTTTATATAAAACCCGAAAGTGTGTGTGTGTGTCTCTTCCTTTTAAAATTGTTCCTTAAAAAGAGTTTTCGGTCTTTTTAGAGCAACTCGAGTAATTTTAGATCAATAAATTTGAAAAAAAAAAAAAAGAAGTAAGGCTCATTTTGCACACAAATATCATTATATTATAAAATAATTATTCAAAAATGGTTTTTAGAATTAGAATGGATGATACAGACCAAGAAGAAGAAGAAGAAAAAGAAGGAAATCTCTAACGCTATTGGGACGAATAGTGATGGCTTGAGTTTCTAACAAGGTCTCGTGTCTAATCATCTCCAGACTTGACATCTCAAAAGATCTTCCTCTAGTTTCTTCCTGGTCTGAAAATAGAGACATCACTTTTTCCTGCATCAGTGGAATGAGATTGAAGCTCACGTCTGTCCTTTAAGATGGTAGGTGAACTAAGTGAAACAAAACTATCCGATCAACTCTCTAAACATGTATAGTCGCAGAGGTAATTCTTCATCACAGAGAAATGTGAATTATATTGTGTAAATATATATGTACCGCAGTTAGCTGGGATTTCATAATGAATTTCTCTAATTATCTGGAATAAAAAATGGTACCAAACAATCAGACGAATATGCTGAATGAAGGATCAATCTAACCCTTGCAAGGACTTGCACCATATATATATCAACTATAGATAAATTTGTGAGATATAGTTTTTAACATCAATTTGTGTACCCCAAGTAGATGTAAAACGTCTTTTATGCACGCAGGTATATATTTGTCGTTCTATCTGTTCATCGGTAGGTGTCATCCGTCCGTTCTGGACGTTATTAAGTGTCAGCCGTCCGTTCTGGACGTTAGTAAGTGTCATTCGTCCGTTCTGGACGTTATTAAGTGTCAGCTGTCCGTTCTGGACGTTATTAAGTGTCATTCGTCCGTTCTGGACGTTAGTAAGTGTCAGCCGTGTGTTCTGGACGTTATTAAGTGTCAGCTGTCCGTTCTGGATGTTATTAAGTGTCATTCGTCCGTTCTGGACGTTAGTATGTGTCAGCCGTCTGTTCTGGACGTTATTAAGTGTCAGCTGTCCGTTCTGGACGTTATTAAGTGTCATTCGTCCGTTCTGGACGTTAGTATGTGTCAGCCGTCTGTTCTGGACGTTAGTAAGTGTCAGCTGTCCGTTCTGGACGTTATTAAGTGTCATTCGTCCGTTCTGGACGTTATTAAGTGTCATACGTCCGTTCTGGACGTTGGTAAGTGTCAGCCGCCCGTTTTGGACGTTATTAAGTGTCATTCGTCCGTTCTGGACGTTATTAAGTGTCAGCCGTCTGTTCTGGACGTTAGTAAGTGTCAGCTGTCCGTTCTGGACGTTATTAAGTGTCATTCGTCCGTTCTGGACGTTAGTAAGTGTCAGCTGTCCGTTCTGGACGTTATTAAGTGTCATTCGTCCGTTCTGGACGTTATTAAGTGTCATTCGTCCGTTCTGGACGTTGGTAAGTGTCAGCCGCCCGTTTTGGACGTTATTAAGTGTCATTCGTCCGTTCTGGACGTTATTAAGTGTCAGCCGTCTGTTCTGGACGTTAGTAAGTGTCAGCTGTCCGTTCTGGACGTTATTAAGTGTCATTCGTCCGTTCTGGACGTTAGTAAGTGTCAGCCGTCTGTTCTGGACGTTATTAAGTGTCATTCGTCCGTTCTGGACGTTATTAAGTGTCATTCGTCCGTTCTGGACGTTAGTAAGTGCCAGCCGTCTGTTCTGGACGTTATTAAGCGTCATTCGTCCGTTCTGGACGTTAGTAAGTGCCAGCCGTCTGTTCTGGACGTTATTAAGCGTCATTCGTCCGTTCTGGACGTTATTAAGTGTCATTCGTCCGTTCTGAACGTTAGTATGTGTCAGCCGTCTGTTCATTGACGTTATTAAGTGTCATTCGTCCGTTCTGGACGTTAGTATGTGTCAGCCGTCTGTTCTGGACGTTATTAAGTGTCATTCGTCCATTCTGGACGTTATTAAGTGTCATTCGTCCGTTCTGGACGTTAGTAAGTGTCAGCCGTCTGTTCTGGACGTTATTAAGTGTCAGCTGTCCGTTCTGGACATTATTAAGTGTCATTCGTCCGTTTTGGACGTTAGTATGTGTCAGCCGTCTGTTCTGGACGTTATTAAGTGTCAGCTGTCCGTTCTGGACGTTAGTAAGTGTCAGTCGTCTGTTCTGGACCTTATTAAGTGTCAGCTGTCCGTTCTGGACGTTATTAA
The DNA here is from genome assembly GCA_030710605.1 of Cordylochernes scorpioides. Lineage (NCBI taxonomy): Eukaryota > Metazoa > Arthropoda > Arachnida > Pseudoscorpiones > Chernetidae > Cordylochernes > Cordylochernes scorpioides. The sequence goes on from CP092870.1 coordinate 52,559,954, forward strand.
GTGTCATTCGTCCGTTCTGGACGTTAGTAAGTGTCAGCCGTCTGTTCTGGACGTTATTAAGTGTCAGCTGTCCGTTCTGGACGTTATTAAGTATCATTCGTCCGTTCTGGACGTTAGTATGTGTCAGCCGTCTGTTCTGGACGTTATTAAGTGTCAGCTGTCCGTTCTGGACGTTATTAAGTGTCATTCGTCCGTTCTGGACGTTAGTATGTGTCAGCCGTCTGTTCTGGACGTTATTAAGTGTCAGCTGTCCGTTCTGGACGTTATTAAGTGTCATTCGTCCGTTCTGGACGTTATTAAGTGTTAGCCGTCTGTTCTGGACGTTATTAAGTGTCAGCTGTCCGTTCTGGACGTTATTAAGTGTCATTCGTCCGTTCTGGACGTTAGTAAGTGTCAGCCGTCTGTTCTGGACGTTAGTAAGTGTCAGCCGTCTGTTCTGGAAGTTATTAAGTGTCAGCCGTCCGTTCTGGACGTTAGTAAGTGTCATTCGTCCGTTCTGGACGTTGGTAAGTGTCAGCCGCCCGTTTTGGACGTTATTAAGTGTCATTCGTCCGTTCTGGACGTTATTAAGTGTCAGCCGTCTGTTCTGGACGTTAGTAAGTGTCAGCTGTCCGTTCTGGACGTTATTAAGTGTCATTCGTCCGTTCTGGACGTTAAGTGTCATTCGTCCGTTCTGGACGTTATTAAGTGTCATTCGTACGTTCTGGACGTTAGTAAGTGCCAGCCGTCTGTTCTGGACGTTATTAAGCGTCATTCGTCCGTTCTGGACGTTAGTAAGTGCCAGCCGTCTGTTCTGGACGTTATTAAGCGTCATTCGTCCGTTCTGGACGTTATTAAGTGTCATTCGTCCGTTCTGAACGTTAGTATGTGTCAGCCGTCTGTTCATTGACGTTATTAAGTGTCATTCGTCCGTTCTGGACGTTAGTATGTGTCAGCCGTCTGTTCTGGACCTTATTAAGTGTCATTCGTCCATTCTGGACGTTATTAAGTGTCATTCGTCCGTTCTGGACGTTAGTAAGTGTCAGCCGTCTGTTCTGGACGTTATTAAGTGTCAGCTGTCCGTTCTGGACATTATTAAGTGTCATTCGTCCGTTTTGGACGTTAGTATGTGTCAGCCGTCTGTTCTGGACGTTATTAAGTGTCAGCTGTCCGTTCTGGACGTTAGTAAGTGTCAGTCGTCTGTTCTGGACCTTATTAAGTGTCAGCTGTCCGTTCTGGACGTTATTAAGTGTCATTCGTCCGTTCTGGACGTTAGTAAGTGTCAGCCGTCTGTTCTGGACGTTATTAAGTGTCAGCTGTCCGTTCTGGACGTTATTAAGTATCATTCGTCCGTTCTGGACGTTAGTATGTGTCAGCCGTCTGTTCTGGACGTTATTAAGTGTCAGCTGTCCGTTCTGGACGTTATTAAGTGTCATTCGTCCGTTCTGGACGTTAGTATGTGTCAGCCGTCTGTTCTGGACGTTATTAAGTGTCAGCTGTCCGTTCTGGACGTTATTAAGTGTCATTCGTCCGTTCTGGACGTTATTAAGTGTTAGCCGTCTGTTCTGGACGTTATTAAGTGTCAGCTGTCCGTTCTGGACGTTATTAAGTGTCATTCGTCCGTTCTGGACGTTAGTAAGTGTCAGCCGTCTGTTCTGGACGTTAGTAAGTGTCAGCCGTCTGTTCTGGAAGTTATTAAGTGTCAGCCGTCCGTTCTGGACGTTAGTAAGTGTCAGCCGTCTGTTCTGGACGTTATTATGTGTCAGCTGTCCGTTCTGGACGTTATTAAGTGTCATTCGTCCGTTCTGGACGTTGGTAAGTGTCAGCCGTCTGTTCTGGACGTTATTAAGTGTCAGCTGTCCGTTCTGGACGTTATTAAGTCTCATTCGTCCGTTCTGGACGTTGGTAAGTGTCAGCCGCCCGTTTTGGACGTTATTAAGTGTCATTCGTCCGTTCTGGACGTTATTAAGTGTCAGCCGTCCGTTCTGGACGTTATTAAGTGTCAGCCGTCCGTTCTGGACGTTAGTAAGTGTCAGCCATCTGTTCTGGACGTTATTAAGTGTCAGCTGTCCGTTCTGGACGTTATTAAGTGTCATTCGTCCGTTCTGGACGTTATTAAGTGTCATTCGTCCGTTCTGGACGTTGGTAAGTGTCAGCCGCCCGTTTTGGACGTTAGTAAAATGTCAGCCATCCGTTCTGGACGTCAGTAGATGCCATCCGTCTGTTCTGTACGTTAGTGTCAGCCATCCGTTCTGGACGTTAGTAGATGCCAGCCGTCTGTTCTAGACGTTAGTAAGTGTCAGCTGTCCGTTCTGGACGTCGGTAGATGCCAGCCGTCCGTTCTGTACGCCGGTGGATATCAACCGTCCGTTCTGGACGTTCGTATATGTCACCCGTCTGTTCTGGACGTTAGTATGTGTCAGATGTCTGTTCTGGACGTTAGTATGTGTCAGATGTCTGTTCTGGACGTTATTATGTGTCAGCTGTCTGTTCTGGACGTTAGTATGTGGTAGCTGTCCTTTCTGTCTGTCGGTAGATGTCAGCCGTCTGTTCTGGACGTTAGTAAGTGTCAGCCGTCTGTTCTGGACGTTAGTAAGTGTCAGCCATCCGTTCTGGACGTCAGTAGATACCTGCCATCTGCTCTGGACACTTGTATGTCTTAGATGTTCGTTCTTGACGCTAGTATATGTCAGCCGTCCGATCTATACGCCGGTAGATATCAGCCGTCCGTTCTGGTCGTCAGTAGATGCCAGCCGTTCAGAGAGAGAACGTCAATATAATAGAAGATAGCACATTAAGACCTTTTCCACTTTCACCTAACAACACTTCACTCTAGAGCCTTGCTTTTTTAGCTATAGGAGGTGCACTGTACCTTGAAACTACTCAAAACTGTATAATTGGTTATTGCGAATATAGTAAATAGTTTCTACCACGGATTTTGTAACTATAACTTTTTTTCTCGTTTTTTTTTTTCATTATTAGTTTATTGATGTTCCAACCTGCTCAAGGAGAACTTGTATTATTTAAATAAATAGGAAAATATATGGGGAAGTTATAAATGTAACCGTAATGAACTATTTTGAATTCATATTCACCAACTATATATCGTGGTTGGCTTTTATTGATTTATCAAGAAAATGAGTTGGTCAAATATCAGGGAACAGGCTAAATCAACCTTTAGTTGTTTTCTGTTCCACTAGAAGGCGCTCTGCCATATAAAAAGCACATGTGCTCGTGGTCAGAATATGCCTTTTTTATTTTAATACCAATATCTGACCTTTTTATTATTTTATTTTTTAAATTATTTTTTCACATATATATATATGAGTTCATAGTAATTTAAGTATTTAACATCACCCATTGGCCATCCGGCCTGGCTCTTTGAGCAAGGAAGGAAAGACAATGACCGCTCTATTCTACGATTCCCATTCAAGTCTCACGTCAACCAATGCTCAAGTTTTCCAGAGTCTTGAGATGAAAGCAGATAACGAAGACCTTTTGATTATCTGGAAGAAGACTCTTCATCGTTGGAAGAACTTCTTTGACCTTACCTGATTGTACAAAGCCTTCAGTATCTACACATTGGTGTGGGTTTACCTTAGACGGAATATTTTTTTAGAGTAATAGTTACCTAGAAATATTTGAATAAGCAAAATAAATCAAAAGATTTACAAGGTTGTCCCAAAAGTTCGCGTAAACACTTGCAAAAAATTGAAATACTAATATTATTCGCCGTTATGTATAATGTCTTTGTATTATGTATAAAGTAATTGTATTATATATTATTATTTAAAATAAAAAAAAGGCATATCCTGACCAGGAGCACATGTTCTTTTCAGAAGGCAGAGCGCCATCTAGTGGAACAGAAATCAACTATTCATTGATTTAACCTGTTCCCTGATATGATATGATGGCGCTCTGCCTTCTGAAAAGCACATGTGCTCCTGGTCAGGATATGCCTTTTTTATTTTTAATATCAACACCTGACCTTTTTATTTTTTTTTCTATTGTTTTTCATATATTATTATGTATTCGCCGTGATAATATTTTTCGCTAAGTAATAAGAAAAATCAACGTTTTAAGAAAAAAAAACGAACTTTTGGGACAACCTCATATTTGTTTCTAGGTGTTGCGAATTTTCAAGTAAAAAAAAACTGCTCTTTAACGGGCAAATCCAAAAACAAACGAAGTAAAATGTTATCAGTTCGAATAAGGAAAATTAGGGCAAAGAGTTTTTCTTTATTTTTAGGTGTTGCGAGCTTTCGCGAGAAAAATCCTGCTTTTCAACGTCAAATCCAAAACGATATTTTTGTATTTGCCCGTTGTAGAGCAGGCTTTTGCTCGAAAGAGAGATAATAAAAAAATGAAACCTTTTGCCCTAATTTTTGCTTATTCTTCAAAGGAATGTTAATAAGATTGCTTAAGATCTTACAATCTAGGTCCTACTTAGGAGCATTAGCTGTATTACTGTTTTGATGGAAGTCGATTCTTTTGGAAATAAAATTACTTTTCTATCTTCTGATTTGAAGTGCTGACAAGACCTGTCATCTTCAGCCAAAATTTCCTGACACCTCAGCGCCAGATTGGTCTAAACAACCTCAAGGTCGAACGATAGCCACAAGAATTGTGCTAGCTGAAACTACCTTCATATTGCTAAACCTCTTCAAATAAATTATATTTTTTTTAATTATATATATTCAATATAAACAATAAAACTTTTCCTCGATCCATAAATATAGATGTTGAAATTTGTAGAGGTAAAATATTCGATATTTAAAGGCTATATTTTCCTTAATGTTCTCTACAGAGTTTATTACTATCTTTTGTTAATATATTTGCATAATAGTATGCAGAAGAATTCTTTATTTAGACAATTTTTAATTTAAGGCCAGAATTGCGTGAAACCGCGACACAATGTGAAAAAAAAAAGTAAAATTCTGTTCAAATAGAAGAATAAAACGCAGCTGATTCCACATTCGCCTTTTCAGTGATACGCTAACTTATGTACGGTGGATTCTGTGGCCACTGGATATGTGTCGGACCTGGAGGATGTTTGGTTCTGCGCTGCTTGGAGTATAGGAGCTCCATCTATGCTTCCTTCCTGTGGTGAATCTGTAAATCTGTATGAGACCGATTGTCTTAATAAAGATGTATGTGTGTATATTCTGTTCAAAAATAAAACTTTACAATTCGGCTCTTAATATAACACCGTCTTAGCAAAACGAGTGATTTCCTAAGTTATAAAGTGAGGCGTCTGGAAAATCGTCAGCATTCTTTTATGGAGGAAAGCCACAATTCGAAACGAGATAACGGAAAGTTGAACATCTGGAGATGTTTCAACTATTACTTATAGTACATTTTATGGAGTAATAAAATATAATAAGTGTTTTATTCACTCAGAGAGTGTTTCTCGCCATAGAAAATTTGAAACGTGTTTGTATATGGGTATTGAAGAAAGAAAATGATTATTCTTTGAGTGTGAAAGCTTAAAAAAATAGGAACTTACCCTCTACCATTGATTTGTTTATTTTCTTATGTATTTATTGCATAAGCTTAATCTGGTTAGAACGATGTTATAGATAAGATAGTTTTTGTTGCCTTAAATACGAGGTAATCAATTCTCCATATCTAAAAATGTTTAAAGTTTAATAAATTAATTTTATAAATCTGAGAGATGTCTTCAAAAACGATCCAACAGGTATTTTTAGAATTCTTTTTCAAAATATTATCCATCGTTGAAATATACACACAGAATTTAGCGCTCTACTCTCTTGACTAGATCTCTAATAATATCTGATGTCAATGAGTTTGCTTCTATTGAATATTACTTTGTCTTTAACAAGGCTCACAGTATCCTGTGGTTATCTGTTGGAATCATTAAAAGAAGATTATAAAAGGCCTATTTCTTCCATAACCCTTGTCTTTAACAAGGCTCACAGTACCCTGTGGTTATCTGTTGGAATCATTAAAAGAAGATTATAAAAGGCCCATTTCTTCCATAACCCTTGAATAGTTACGATTTGTGTGGATTATAAATTAGAAACACAAGGTGATAAGACCAAAAATACAAATAAACATATAATGTCTAATAAAATCAACAAGCAATTCAGGGCTAAGTTTCCTTAACTATTTTTATTTCTTTAGCTTTCGGGGGGAGGGGGGGGGGGGGGGGGGGGCAACAGAAGAACAAGTAAGTAAGTGAGTGTCTTCGATCTGAAAGATAACCTGGATGGTTGGAGACATCAGTAGGTGGCTACAGGAACGTGCTGATTGGTTAATAACATAAATGATAGTAATATCAGTCTTAACTAAGAACATTGTCGAGTTACTCTCCATTGCTTATAATCCAATTCTACGCTATAAGAACGTTGGTTGTTGGTCGAGTGGTATAAGACGTCTATTTTTGACAGCAACAACCTGGGATCAAATCCCGCATGAAGCACTTTTTTTTTTTAAGAAAAAAAAATATATATTTTAATGGCTCTCGATTCTCGCAAAAGTCTAACTCCACCAGTGAGTGTAAACAAAACTCTAACATACTTTCAAATTAAGAAAAATACATCTCCTTATCGTGCAACTGAAAGTTGATGATGGCTTGCGTGATCTGTCGGAATAAATAGAAACTATTCTTTGATTTAAAATTATACCAGAATTGGCCAAATACCCATTCTTGATTAATTAAGAAAAGCTAGCCATCTATGCGTTTCGGGCTATTGGCTCTCATCAGCGTTTTGCAAAGTCGAATTTCTTTCCTTATACGTACATGTGATGCACTAAGAGTAAAAGCGGTCGCTAACTACTCATTATGCTTATCATGGCCTTTATCACATGTACTAGGGATAATAAAAAGCGTTATATAAACGAAATTTCTGTAAAAATTATCCAATAAAACATTCCAAATGTTAAAATCAAAGTTGCTGAAGAATGAAAGTAGTTTCCAGGTTGAAGGATTGAGGCTTTGAGGGAAGATACGACGGCTATCTTTGACTCCTATCTGCTTTGATTCCTATTCAATCTTGGCCTCTCTTATCAATATGGATAGACCGAGGGCATCTACTTTCTTACAAAATACAATATTGTCCTTAAATCTCTAGACTTTGATACCCAACTAATTTGATTAATCCGTTATTTGATAAGGTCTTTCAGAGCTCAAAATTTTCTCGTGTTATATATACAGTAGAACTTGGATAATTTGAATGTATTTAATTCGAAAACATCTTTAATTCAAATATTTATTTTGGTACTTAGAATTTCTTATAAATAGAATTTCCGTTTTTAATTCGAATTTTTGGATAATTCGATTTTTTTGGGCCCTTCGGCTTCGAATTAAAGTTCGACTATATATATATTGGAAATATCAATTGAATTCCTCAGTGCCTACAAAACTTTTAAAAAGTAGGCAAATTGTATTAATGATATAAGCACAGATATTCATTTTATTAATGATAGTAATGAAAACATTGTTTCGTGAGCTTCTTTATAAAAATATTGGAAATATTCCTTATTCCCTCGGTGCCTACACAATAAGTAGTATTAAGTAGGCAAGTGGTATTACAACAACAACAACAAAAAAGCCTTTATTTAGGGCCACTCGCCCTATACAGGATTCGCCAGTTCACAAGGGATAGGGAGAACACTGTGAGGCCTTTTTCCGGGATATAGTCTTGTGGAATCCAAATATCGCCATCGCTATATACCTATTCTTTGATATTTCATTAATCAGTGCCGGAAATGAAGGACAAAGTTGCCCCGTTTTATCATTTAGTTTTCTTCTTTCCTCAGACAGAGCAGCACAGTCAAATATGTAATGCAACATCTCCGTTGTTATTCCTGATCCACAGAAAGTGCATTTCAGGTCTTCACGCCTCAATAAAATCAAATGGTGTTCTCTGAAAAAAATTGAAAGGGTTCTAAATTGTGCAATTAATCTGATGATAGGAAAAGGGAGTTCAGTTAAGAAGTATTCTTCGGTGGTAAAGGTTGTATATATGTCTCTATAGTGGGAATATAACTTTGATTGGGTTATTCTTGTTAGGTCGTTTTGTATTGATTGCTCTATCGCAGTTCTTAATATTCCAGGGATAGCATTCCTTAGTGAGTCAGGATCATTACAATAAGTAAGCCACGAAGATCCGTTATTATTAAGTAAATTGCTTAATTGTTTTATAAAACCGATGGGCGCACCTGTAGCACAGGATAATTGCCTCATTCTAGTTAAACAAATTCGAGGCAGTCTATTTGTATCCATACTCAGCACCCTCAGCCAATATTTCAAGGTCAATTTCAGAGCTGTTATTATTAATGAGACGCGGCCTGTTTCTGGTCTTATTATGTATCCTGGTGTATATCTAGGCAAACTCAAAAACCTACGAATAAATGTATCTTGTATATGGTCTAATAAATCTTTATACTCTGTTGCCCAAATTGGAGCAGCATACATCAAAACAGCCATCACAATTGAGTCAAACAGTTTCATTGCAGAGTTTAGTGAATTAATTTTTGATTTCGCCAATATTGGGGTTGTAGCATTTATTGCCGCAAGTGCTTTTCCTTTGAAAAAGTTTGCGGCTTGAGTGGTTTTAGTTGTACTGACCAGAGGGTATCCCAAGTAATTATATCTTCTTGTTACCGTCAGAGGTTTACCATTCCAGTACCATCTATCTTCTCTTGAGGGTTTACCACCATTGCGAAATACCATAACCTTCGATTTAGACTCGTTCAGTGTCATTTCGTTCACACCAAGATATTCCTTCAATATATTAATCTTTTTTTGGAGGTTTAACCTCGACTCCCCTATAATAGCAATATCATCTGCATACATCAGCAGGTGAACATCACCAAATTCCGGAAGGTATACACTCGTCAGATCTGAGTTGTCATACATTTTAATCAGGTCCGTCATAAATAATATAAAAAGTAATGGCGATAGTGGCTCTCCTTGTAAAACGCCCGAATGTATCTTAATATTTTCTGTAATTGAACCCCTCCATCTGACTGCCACAGTCGCCTGTTCGTAGTAATTTCTAATTGCATGTATAAATTGATAGCTCACGCCCAGATTGGTTAATTTCTTCCAGAGTAATGAGTGAGGAACTGTGTCAAATGCTTTTCTCAAATCAACAAAAAATACATATAATTTTCCTCTCTTTTTCCTCAGTGAAAGTTGTATTAGAGAGGTCAATGTGAATATCAGGTCCACACACGATCGTCCCCTTCGGAAACCCGCCTGATTTTCTGGAATGACGTTTCTTCTTTCTACCCATTCATTCAGTCTTGATCTTAAAATTGTTGTAAAAAGTTTCGAAAAATTACTTATCAGTGCTATACCACGGTAATTTGAAGGGTTGTCTTTGTCACCGCTTTTAAAGATTGGATGTATGATCGATTTAGTCCATATTGTAGGATAGTGTCCCATTATCAGAGCTCTATTGTAAAATTGTTCTAATAAACCCATGTATGAGTCTGGGAGTATTTTTATTATTTCATTGGGGATGTCATCAGGTCCACTTGCCTTGTTATTCTTCAAATCTCTGATTGCCCTGCCTATCTCTTCAGAAGTTATCTCTGGATCAAGTATTGGGTCGCTCGGCGAGATCCTCACTTCTATATTACAGATCTTCTCTTTTTCCTCAATACTCATTAATTCGCAATAAAATTCGTGCCATTCCTGTACAGTAATTTCTCCTTGAATTTTTGTTGCTCCTTTAAATAGCGCAATGGTCTTCCAAAAGGACTTTGAATCTTTAATATTTCTCAATATTTCTTGTTTTTCCTGAATATATTTCCTTCTTTTATCATCTAATAAACCGAGATATTTCTTTCTATGGAGAGCATAGCTTTCAAGGTCTTCCTTCCCGTTGGTTCTACGGAATTCCTTCAGACTTTCTTTTGTTAGCTTTTTCATATCGTAACAGTTTTTGTCAAACCATGGCTTAGATTTTCCGGTGGCACCCTTAGTTGAGTACATTATTCCTGATGTTGACATTGCCTCGGTAATTCTTTGAGTGAAAGTATTTACGGAGCTATCGAGATTTGATATTTTTACTACTTGCAATTCCTTTAATTCCTGTTTAAATGTCTTAAATCCCCCAGCTGTCCATCTGTATCTCGTAACACCATATTCTTCTCCCTTAGATTTGTTTTCATAGGTGTTTTGGACTGTTAACTTCAGGATAAGAGGAAGGTGATCTGAGTACATCTGGGTTTCTATCCTGAAGTCTAATATTTTTTCCAGTATTCCTTGGGAAACTATGCAGTAATCAATAGTTGATGAGCCTCTCTCCGAAACATATGTAAAGTCACCCTCTCTGTCTCCTGTTGATCGTCCGTTGATTATTGTAAGGCAAGTGGTATTAATGATATAATAACAGATATTCATTTTATTAATGATAGTAATGAAAACATTGTTTAGTGGGCTTCTTTATAAAAATATTGGAAATATTCCCTATTCCATCGGTGCCTACACAATAAGTAGTATTAAGTAGGCAAGTGGTATTAATGATATAATAACACATATTCGTTTTAGTAATGATAGTAATGAAAACATTCTTTCGTAGACTTCTTTATATATATATTATAAATATTCATTATTCCCTCAGTGCCTACAAAACTTTCAAAAAGTAGGCAAGTGGTATTAATGATAAAGGCACATATATTCATTTTAGTAATGATAGAAATGGAAACATTATTTTGTTGTTAAAAATTTACACAAATAAATTTACTGGCAATGCGTTTCTTTTAAATATCATCCAATATTATCTCTACAGACCTTACTGCAATGATATGAGCTATGTCCTATAAGCTTATGTCCATAGTTCACTAAACACCCCTAAGCTGCCTTCCATAGAAAATGCAGGGTATATAACAAGACCAGTCCAATACAATAGTAGAGCGGTCTAGAGATTAATTTGGCGAAACCGCTGAGAGGGTTCACTACTGATGAGCCAAGCCCTCTCATTCAATAACTCGTATCATTGCAGTAAGGTCTGTAGAGATAATATTGGATGATATTTAAAAGAAACGCATTGCCAGTAAATTTATTTGTGTAAAATTTTAACGATAGATGGCAATAAAATTTAATTTACTATTATTTTGTTGTGTTTCTTTATATATTGTTAATATTCATTACTCTCACAATGCCTACAAAACTTTCAAAAAGTAGGCAAATTATATTAATGATATTAGTACACTTACATATTCATCTTATATTATGATGCATTAGCGCGCCATCTTTTATCAAAATTCGAAACTATTATAGACGCGTATGATTCTTTTTTTTTTTTTTTATAAACAATTTCTACTGTCCTTGCTGCAATGGAAAAATTAATTAGAGGTCCTCAAAGCTTATGTCCATAGTTCATCTACCAGGCCCTTCCATTAATTTTTCCAATGTAGTAAGGACAGTAGAATTGTTAAAAAAAAAAAAAAAGAATCATACGCGTCTATAATAGTTTCGAATTTTGATATTCATCTTAGTAATGATAGTATGGAGAACATTCTTCCGTGGGCTTCTTTATATATATTGTAAATATTCCTTATTTCCTCAGTGCCTTTAAAACTTTCGAAACTTGAAAATAGGAATGGAAGTTTAATCCTACGTGGTTTACATCTCTAGAGTCCAATGAGGTCAATGGGAATATCTTTCAGAATCCTGGCTAGAGTGGAAAGATGAGTTCAGTTAGATATGGCTAGCGACTAGATGGTCTGTTAGATTGTGGAAGTTGCATCTATGGTCATCTCAGAAGTACTTCCATGACCCAGTTCAACAGTTCCAAACCTATTCGTCCATCAGCTGTTGAAGTTTTCAATAGTCCAGACAAATTGTGTCCTCCTAAACTTATATATATAATTCCACACTATATTCTTAAAATTAAAGATACTTCGACCAGTAAATCTTTTTATTATTTCGACGTTTCGATAAAAATCTTTTGTCCATGTTAGGAGCAAATAAAAATTAAAACAATTGGCAAGGCGTTGAAATAATTTTATTTTGCTCCTGACGAGGACAAAATAATTTTGTCGAAACATCGAAATAATAAAAAGATTTACTGGTCGAAGTATCTTTAATTTTGAGAACTATGAATGTCGGCCCGGCACCCTCTATATCTACACTATATAGTATTATTTCAGCAACTCTATACGTCTTTTATATATATAAAAAAAAAAAAAGAATGCATTCAAAGTCTTTTTCGTCGATCGTCTTTTTTTTTCTGAAAGAGACAGGCAATTTTGTTCAAACTCGGTTATCTCGTGTGTCTTCAATATAGGTCACTGTGTATCAAATATCTTTCAGAGTTATTATCTGAATCCCGATATACATGATAAAAGGTACAACTTCCTTTTAAGTTTTGTCCATGAGTGTATCTTTCAGAGTTATTGTCTGAATCCTGATATACATGCTACAAGGTACAACTTCCTTTTAAGTTTTGTCCATGAATGTATCTTTCAGAGGTATTGTCTGAATCCTGATATTATACATGCTAAAAGGTACAACTTCCTTAAGTTTTGTCCATGAGTGTATCTTTCAGAGTTATTACCTGAATCCCGATATACATGGTAAAAGGTACAACTTCCTTAAGTTTTGTCCATGAGTGTATCTTTCAGAGTTATTACCTGAATCCCGATATACATGCTAAAAGGTACAACTTCCTTAAGTTTTGTCCATTAGTGTAAATAGAGATAGACTTCATAGTGGATAATTGCTTTAATTTCTCTATATCTTAAAATCCAGTCAATAGATATGTGCCTTAAGCAAAAAGAAATGATATCGGATAAAAATTTGCTTTAATTCTATTAATATGAAATAGATCACACATACATATGAAAATTTTTAAATAAAAAGCATATATTGGATCAAAATATCATTTATTTTACCAATATTTCAGTTGGCTGAACGCCAACCTTTATCAAGGTATTATAACATATTAATGTGTGTCAACAACAAACTTTTGTTGTTGGTTTTGTTGTTGACACACATTAATATGTTATAATACCTTGATAAAGGTTGGCGTTCAGCCAAATAAATGATATTTTGATCCAATATATGCCTTTTTATTTAAAGATATATTTATGGACTGCTCTAATTTCAAAACATATGTAAATGTCTATGAAAAACTTTTGTCAAATATTTTCGTGATTTTAAAGCAATTTACACACGATACTTTTTTTTTAATTTCATTTTTAACGCTCCCTTTTATCTAACAAACTTAATAAAGCATTTTAAAATATTGAAAACAATTTTGTCATTTCTCTCAGCTTTGTAGTCATCAGGTGTGTGAATCTTTAACTCAATATTTTCTCTGTTATAAGAAACAAATAAATTTAGTTCATCTCTGGTGTATGTTGCCAGCACACAATTATCTGGCGAAACCGCTGAGAGGGTTCACCACTGATGAGCCAGGCCCTCTCATTAATTTTTCCATTGCAGTAAGGGCAGTAGAAATTGTTTAATATCAAAAAGAATCTCACGCCTTTAAAATAGTTTTGAATTTTGATAACAGATGGCGCGCTAGTGCATCACACAATTATCTATTTGTATAATAATTGGACAATTCAAAATATATTCATTGACTCTCTTAGTTAATTGTAGTAGAACAATTGAAAATTATCCCACATGTGCTTCTTTTGAACGAAAAATCGAAATTTATTTTTAAGAAGAAATAACGATTATTTCTAACCTTATGGATGAAGTATGAAAGGATGAATTGTAAAGAGTAATAATAAAGTTTATTGTTTAAAGTCAATTGTTACAAAAATTAATGAAAATTTTCAATTTGGTGATTAAATATATCATTATTTGGTGATTAAATATATCACCTATTTATATAACTATTAAATATGTTTGCAATTTTATTCAAGATTTTTCCTCGAAGGCGTAAGCTGAACATTGAAAATATTTCTTGTTTTTACTCTATGATGTTAAAAATTCTATATATAACCAGCCTCAAATAGAATCGAATTGTAGAAAAACAAATATTAATCAATGAGACCAAATTGAATATAGAACAAATGGAGAATTATTATCATAAAAATTATTGGACCTTTAAAAACCTTACGAAAAGTTTCAACATTTTAGCATATATATTTAGATATTCAATTTTTGGCGTTAATAGTTAGCTTGAAGTCATAGTTCTCCTGTTGAATGGTATGTTGACTCGAAAGAGCTAGAGGAATGAAAATAGTGAAAAACTTAGCCCTAGATTGCTTGTAGATTTTATAAAAGTTTCGACTGCACTTTTAATCGAGGTCAATATGGAAATATAAGGTTGTCCTAAAAGTTAGTGTTTTTCTTGAAACATTGTTTTTCTTATTACTTGGTGAATGATAATATTACGATGAATATACATAATAATACATAATACATAGATATTATCAGACATTAATCCAGAAGAGGACATCTATACGGACAAGTCATCTCAGTTGGCCGGTATTGTGATCAGGGTGCATGGACCGATCTGATCTGCTCCATGGACAAGACACCACCACTACAAAGACATCTATACGGACAAGGCATCTCAGTTGGCCGGTATTGTGATCAGGGTGCATGGACCGATCTGATCTGCTCCATGGACAAGACACCACCACTACAAAGACATCTATACGGACAAGGCATCTCAGTTGGCCGGTATTGTGATCAGGGTGTATGGACCGATCTGATCTGCTCCATGGACAAGACACCACCACTACAAAGACATCTATACGGACAAGGCATCTCAGTTGGCTGGTATTGTGATCAAGGTGCGATCTGATCTGTTCCATGGACAAGACACCACCACTACAAAGACATCTATACGGACAAGGCATCTCAGTTGGCTGGTTTTGTGATCAAGGTGCATGGACCGATCTGATCTGTTCCATGGACAAGACACCACTACCATAAAGACATTATACATAACGGCGAATAATATTGGTATTTCAATTTTTGCAAGCGCTTACGAACTTTTGGGAAAACCTTGTATGAACTTATTCTATCATAGTGACCTGCCGCTACTGTAAGTAGGATCCACCATCGAGAGCGAGCGGCCCAACCTACCTGGATGCTGCTTGGCCTTGAACTGACGGCGAAGTGACGCGACTCCAAGATGGCGGTTTTCCTCGTTCGTCCAACTGGCTTGACCTGCCACGCCACCCTCCCCCACGTCCCTATTGGAACAACTCAGCCGACGGACAATTTGATCATTAAAACAATCTTATTAATTCTTCTAATCAATTGCTACAGAAAGAAAAATTAAAAGATTAAATAAAGGATAGGGTTGTCCCAAAAGTTCGTAAACATACGATTTATACATATGATTTATATTTTGTGCAAGTGTTTACGAATTTTTTGGGACAGCCTTGATAAAATTATAATAGAAGTCTCATAAAATAAAGATTTAATCTCTGTTCTATATCAAGGGTGGCCAATCAGCAGGTGGGTCAAGTTTCTGAATTACAAGGTTGTCCCAAAAGTTCGTAAACATATTATAATTGTTTATATTTTGCCAGTGTTTACGAATTTTTGGGATAACCTTGGTAATATTGGTAACCTTGGTAAATTATAATAGAAATCCCTTAGAAGAATGATTTTATCTCTGATGTTCTATATCAAGGGTGGTCAATCAGCAGGTGGGTCAAGTTTCAGAATTACAAGGTTGTCCCAAAAGTTCGTAAACATATTATGATTTAGATTTTTCAAGTGTTTACGAACTTTTGGGACAACTTTGGTAATATTGGTAACCTTGGTAAAATTATAATAGAAGTCTTATAAAAGAATGATTTAATCTCTGTCAAACGTCGTTTTACAATTATAAGAACGGTAAAACTTATCAAACGTCATTTTACAATTATAAGAACGGTAAAACTTATCAAACGTCATTTTATAATTATAAGAACGGTAAAACTTATCAAACGTCATTTTACAATTATAAGAACGGTAAAACTTATCAAACGTCATTTTATAATTATAAGAACGGTAAAACTTATCAAACGTCATTTTACAATTATAAGAACGGTAAAACTTATCAAACGTCATTTTACAATCATAAGCCGCATTATATTTCTCATTTATATTCTCTATTGGTCGATATGTTATTTGAAAGGTATAATTGCTTTAATTAAAAAAAAAATCGGATTTTGAAGATGGTTTAAAAATAGTTTTTTTTTTAAATTATCCCTAGTACACGTGGTACAGGCCATGATAATCTTGGTGGGTAGTTAGCGACTGCTTTTACTGTAAGCGCACCACATGTCTACACATGTGAAAAGCAGTTCGACTTTGCACTTACAAATATGCCAGAGCCCCGTTTGGTTACTTGCACTCACTGGTGGGGTTGGACTTTTGCAAGAATCGGGGGCCATTGGAGCATTTTTTTTTTTTAATCAGAAAAAAGTGTCCAATGCGGGAATCGAACCCGGGTCGTAGTGGTCGAAAACCAAACGGTTTGACCAGTCTTCCACCGACCCCCCCAATTGAAAATAGTATTATAAAGAAATACGCATCTGAAAGGAAAACAGAATAAAAGTTATAATCAAAAAAATATAGTAATACGTTTTAAATATTAAATATCTTTATATTAAAATTGGACTTTTTGCGTGATATTAAAAAATATCATGTAACTTTCCTTCATTCCTCTTGCGATACAGAGAGATTGGTTCATTAGTGGTGTTCTATGCAGTAATGTTTTATTTCGAAATAGAAAACCGCACTAAATTTTTTTCGTTTCTTTTATATAGATGAAAGCCTGCTCATACTTGTTTCCTACTATAAAAAACAACAATTTACAAGGGTCACTCCAAAGGTTTTTGAAATCAATGTTAAATAATTAAAAAATAAATTATACCATTATAAAATCTACATTCATTTTTACCCAACATAAACATTTCCTTAAAATAAAAACAACAATGATCCATAGAGGGCGTACCTTTGTTTACACCGGCAGCGGCTATTTCTAAACTTTGCATCAGACACAAAGGAGTTGACTAGAGAAAGTTCACGCGCCATGATCTTTTATAAAGTAATTTAACTTTTAAAGAATTCCGTTAAAAGATTGATGAAAGCTTTAGAAGATAAAGCTTCTTCTACAAAAACAGTTTTTAATTGGTTTAATGAATTTAAATTAGGAAAAACCAACCTTGAAGCTAAACCTCGTTCAGGTCGACCACCAACAGTAGTGACCCAAGAAAAAATTGAGCTGGTAAGAATTTGACTTAGAGATTATCGAAGAATTACGTATCAGCAGTTAGAGAAAGGTGTGGGCATTGGGTCGGCAGCAATCAACACCATCATTAATGCTCATTTAAAATACAGAAAACTTGTTAGTAGATGGGTACCTTACAGCTTGACTGAAGACCAAAAAATTGGTCGCGTTAAATGGTGTAATTTCATGTTGAAAAAATTTGATGAAGGTAAATCAAAGGCTGTTTTTAATATTATTACAGGTGATGAAATTTGAATTTACAATTTTGATCCAGAAACAAAACGGCAATCTACTCTTTGGTGCTCTTCAAAATCACCTTTTATAAAGAAAGTTCGTAGAGCTCAAAGTGTTGGAAAACAAATGGTGGCTTGTTTTTTTTTTTTTTTCAGAAAAAATGTATTTGTATTTGTACTTGTATTTTTAAAGTGAAATTTACAAATTTGAAAGTCAATTTGAAAATCTGTCCGTTCCTGCCCATTCTAGCTGCCCCGTAGTCTGAAAATGTGTCAACTTGCATTGTCATCAGGATCTAACAAGTGTACAAAATTTGATATTTCTACGTGCTCTAGAAGTATACTGAAAATCGATTACAAGATTTGTGGCCAGACGGACAGACAGTCATAGAGTCAAGTTAAATAAAAACTTTAAAAACAACAACACTTTATTTCTCCCACAAGCAAAATATTTTGCGAACTATACCACGTCTTACTCATCCTATCTTCTTCTTAGGATCCATAGTATACAGAAAAAGCACAATAGCATTAACCGAAGAATAGACATTCCGAAAATTAATTACATACTATTCCCTGAGCCCACCCATAGCTTCCAAATAGAGAAATCCCCTCTGAATAGTAATAGTGAAACCAGATTTATATCTTTAATAATAATAATGGCTTGATATTCAATCCTTGTTTCCCTAGTTATATCCCCAGAAGTCTATATTTATTCATTTGTTCTTTTATTTGATATACATTCAAACATTTTGTCTCCATTTGTATTATAATTAAATATATAAATTTTATATCTATAGCCCCTACATCTTTTACTTTAAATAAATTGTCGTGTCTCGTTCTGCAGTTCATCTTCCCTAATTTTCTATGTGATATTATATAACTGACTTATTTGTAACTTTCTTTTACTATCGTTGAAAAGTTCATGTCCATAGTTTGCTTAAATTCCAGTCACCAAGAATTCTTCTAAAGTGCCGGGTATATAAGCAGAACAACCCAATATAATATTAGAACAATCTGGTAGAATAAACCGCAGTGTGAAAGAATTCGTTATTATTCGACAAATAAACATTTCAGACAATTGACGATTTAAACACTTTTAGTGACATCTAATCAATGTGTGTGTGGTAACAGATAAAAAAATAATAAATAAATGATTATAATATATAGTTATACACACTGCGTGACATTGAAAATGGAACACCAAGAAATAATGGCCAGAAAATTATGCAAATTTCAGGGTAGACGCGCCTAACCGAGTTATGCAAATGATGTAAAATGCGCAGCTCTCGTGCGCACATGGAGTAAGATATAAGGGAAGGAACTTGCAGAAAGGACAGTATTCGTGTCGTTATTTCTTCAAGGAAAATCATTGTATAAATTTTGTTCTTGTGTCAAAAGCCACGTGTAATAACAGAGAATGCCAGGTCATCGTAAACGGAGGCAGTTCAAGCAGACAGGCGCTTTTACGAGGGGCATGGTGATCGGACTGAAAAGGGCAGGTTGGTCCATACGTCAAATCGCAGCTGATACACACCTTGGTGCGTCCACGGTGCACCGACTGTGGAGAAGATGGTTGGAACAAGGAAATGTGGCAATTTATAGGAATGTCGGTGCAACCAGAGTGACGTCAGTACGTGTGGATCGGCGTATCTTTCGACAAGCAGTGGCGGCCCCACAAGCCACTTGTACCGCCATCCTGCAACATGTGCAAGACACCCTAGATCATTCCATCTCGACCAGAACCATTTCCCGTCGATTGGTTGCTAATGGCTTGCACTCATACCGTCCGCTAAGAAGACTGCCATTGACCCCACCGAATAGGCGCCAACGTTTGGAATGGTGCCGGGCTAGATCGACGTGGATGACGGAATGGCACAGGGTCGTGTTCTCAGATGAGTCGCGTTTCTGCTTGTCCAGTGATAGTCGCCGTGTACGCGTGTGGCGTCGACGTGGAGAAAGGTCCAATCTGGCAGCAATTGTGGAACGCCCCACCATGCGACAACGTGGAATCATGGTTTGGGGCGCAATCGCGTATGATTCCAGGTCACCTTTACTTCGTATTCAGGGCACTATGACGGCCCAACGATACGTTGATGATGTGCTGCGACCGGTGACACTCCCCTACCTTCAGGGGGTACCCAATGCCCTTTATCAGCAGGATAACGCCCGACCGCACACTGCTCGCATTAGCCAACAAGCTCTGCAAGATGTACAGATGTTTCCCTGGCCACCGTACTCTCCTGATCTCTCACCAATCGAGCACGTCTGGGACATCATTGGACGCCGTTTGCATGCCTTGCCACAGCCGCGTTCAGAAGACGAACTGTAGCAAATGGTTGAGAGGGAATGGAGAGCCATCCCTCAGGACGCCATCCGTACTCTGATTGACTCTCTACCTAGACGTGTTGCTGCGTGCATCGCCGTCCGCGGTGGTCCTACTTGCTACTAAGCCGACGCCGTTCTCGCTCTGTATTATGACTATCATTTTGAAATAAAGATCACTTATTGTTCGTCCCTGTCTCTCTCTGTCTGCCGAGTTTCATCACTTTCTGGCCACTATTTCTTGGTGTTCCATTTTCAATGTCACGCAGTGTATATTAAAATCCAAAAAGGCATATCCTGACCACAAGCACATGAGCTTTTTAGATGGCTTGATAAATCGAGAAAATGGGTTGGCCAAATATCAGGGAATAGGCTAAATCAACGTTTAGTTGATTTCTGTTTCACTAGATGATGCTCTGCCATTTATAAGGCTCATGTGCCCGTGGTCAGGATATGCCTCTTTTGCTATTAATGCCACCTAACCTAAATAGAATTTTTAAAGACCTAAAAAACAATGATTACCCAGATAAATTTATTTAAAAACACCTTTATAAACCTAAATTTGTACAATCAAATAACAGCTCTGATCAATCAAAAAAGTTTTATTGCACCCTCCCTTACAGCTACGGCTCTGAACGCATCGCCAGAGTCTTAAAGAGAAACAATATAATTACTACATATAAATCTTCATTCAATTTGAAAAAATTCCTACGCCACCCAGACACCAAACAAATTAGCAAATTAGAAAACAAAAACAATGTAATTTACAAAATACCATGTAATGATTGCCCCGCCAAATACATAGGAGAAACAAGCAAGCCTCTAAAAGATCGAATCAATCAACATAAAGCTGGTTTAAGAAATTATAATCCATTATCACTCCTTGTAGACCACGCTTTGAAAAACAACCACACACGGGACTTTGATAAAACAGATATTTTATACCAGGACATAAATGAAAAACATTGCCGATTATTTTTGGAAAGTTGGATCTCCGCAGTAGACAAAGATAGTATTAATAGGAAAATTGAACTACCAGAGATATATTCGCAATTTAGATCGTCATAAAAATATTTAAAGTTTAATTTTTCATTCATTTTTTACTTCAAAATTCCGATAACTTAGGTCTATATTTTAATTAATTTTATAGGGAGAGGTACACATTTAGAAGCACGTAAAATGTTTTAATGCTCAAATCGCATTTTTCCTTTTATATATCTTTCTTTTAATTTATGCAACATCGTTTAAGTTTATTTCAAATACAATCACACGCTTATTTTATATATATGTATTATATTATTTTATATATTGATAGTTCAATGTCTTCAATGTTTTATTTGTGTGATATCATTTTTAAAAAATATTTTCCCATTTTCACTTATATTTTATTTCGAATTTCATAATTTTACATTTAAATATTTTAAAAATTTTATTTTAACCAACTTTTCAAACATTTTTACGCTTTGTGTTTTCAGAAAAAAATTTAGTTTAACCTTTCTTTTATATATATTTTGTTATTTTTATTTATTTTTATACGAAAAATATTTTTACACAAAGTACAAATAATTTTAAAATATAAAATAGGCGTTATTGTTAATTTTCAAAATATTCACACCCATATTTTACAAAAAATTATTTTGTTCATAATATAAATATATTTTTCAAATTTTTCTCCCCATTGAATATAACAAAATATTTTAAAAACTTAATGCTGTTGACGTTATGTGGCGCTGAGTTTGTTGTTGACACACTTTAAAATGTTATAACACCTTGATAAAGGTTGGCGTTCAGCCAGCTGAAATATTGGTAAAATAAATATTTTTTTTTTATCCAATATATGCCTTTTTAATTAAACAGTTATAAATGTAAAATATTCTACAGTAAGAGAGGGTTCCCCAACTTGAGAGAGTAATCCTCCAGACAAGGTCTTCTTGAACCCTCCTCATTTCCATGCCGAGGAAGTACTTGTAAATGTAGGTCTTGGCAGACGTCAGGATGGCCAGGTAATCATCATCCAGTCCACTCCCGAAGACTCAGTCCTGCAGTCATGGGGCCGCTGGATGATGGTGAAAGCGTCCCGGATAAAAGGCTTAACATTTTAGAGCCTTTGATCAGCGAACTGATCTCCCACGCCATCCCATTGGACGAATGTGGCCATGTTTGTTTATAAAATGGTTCGAAGGTGATGTTAGCGCTTTTTCAGGAGTGATTGTGTGAAGACGCTTTAAGCGTTCTCTTTGTTTGTGTCTGTTTATATCTTTCTTATTATTATATATTTTTTCCTTTTCTTGTTTTTTTTTTTTTCTTTCTCTTTTTACTCTGTATATATCGCTATTTCCGTTGTCTCACTGCTTTGTTCTTATGCATACCTCTGGTGAATCCTGTATAGGGTCAGTGACCCTAAATAAAGGCTTTTTTGTTGTTGTTGTTGTTGTTTGTGTCTGTTGGTCTCCTCGCATACCTGTGTAGCCCCTGTCCGCTCCTATAAACGTTGGAATAAAAGATAAGTACTGGTTTCTCTATAACTTATCTTGTTCTTTTTTATACGTCTTATCTTTTTGTTCTTGTTGTACTTTTAAGTGAAAGCATTTCTTTGTGTTCAGCTATTTTTAGTCTCTTTGTTTAATTCCGACTTGAAAGTAGCTTTTGTCAAGATAAGCCAGTTTCTCCCAAAATTTGACATTGTAGCAAGGTAAATAGAAAGTTGTTTTGTTTGTACAAAGACAAAATAATACCATTATAGTTCCCCATCTTATATGTATTATTATAGAATACTGTATGTTTGATAGCTTAGAAACATTAAACTGATTTTTTTATTTAAGAACTTATACACAGTCTTTTACGCGTCTTTGGAAGGTAATGATATTTGATTTTTGACATTTTGCTCTAGATATAATTGTTTTTTTTTTTCGAAAGTACAAGAAGGACCTGTTCCCAAAATCCTATTTAGCAGCTTTAATCATGGCGGAAGAGTGAAACAGGTAGCACAGTACTTCGGAACTCCTGGTAGGGCCACTCTGTACTATACACCCGGCAGGAAGGTACAAATTGGTAGTTTCTGTTCTCCAGAGGAGTGGCTACATCTGTACTTCACGTTAGGATCGGCCTCCAAACCAAAGTTAAACTGAGTGTACTTCCTGGTCCCCAGACCATGAAAGGGATTGTCTCATAACTATCTGACCAGAACTACAAGTCGATTGCCAATCTATACATTGCTTCCATCGATCTTCTAATGTCTCTCCCTGTCTTTTTATATGAAAGGTTTTGTCTTTGTTTTCCAGAAACCTTACAACGGTATCAATCAGTTTATTATCATCTTCAAATTTATTTCCTTTCGAATATTCTTTAATGTCCTAATAGTAAATTGTTGGCGAAAAATGCTTCGTATACCTTGGACAGCGCGTAGGACGAAGGCATCGATTCTATCAAAACTATCGATTTCGGAAGATGACCGACTTCTGTACAACGGAATTGTTTGAGATTCTTCGGTCACATCGTACGACGCAGGGGAATGGAGTACACCATACTGACCGGAAGGACGTCTGGGCGACACATATCTGGACGCCCGCCGACACGCTTCATGGACCAATTAAAGGAACTCACTGGATTAACGGTCGCCGAGATGGTACATCGAGCTCAAGACAGAGATGGCTGGTGTTGCATCGTGTTTTGAGTGTAAATACGTACAGTGGGCCACAACGTTCGATCGCGAATGATATTATTTATATATATAATAGTAAATATGAGCTGGTTGGAAGGTGTCAAGGAAACTAACGGAAGATCACTACATGAGATGTAAGTGATGGTCCATAACACATCAAATTAGAGAATATAAGAAATGAAACCATTAAATCACGAATGTTTCTTTTACATATAAAATACATTTCTACTGTCCTTACTGCCATGAAAATATCAGGAGGACATGGTTCATCAGTGGTAAACTTTCCCAACGGGTTTACCAATTTAATATATCAGGCCGCTTTTAAAGCTCTAATACTGTATTAGACGATTCTGCTTATATATGCTATACTGAAGAGTGGAATGTCAGAAATGGTATTCAATAAAAATATGAACATGAGATTTTAGAACAGTAGAATTACATATAAATAATTTGTCACTATATAGTCACCATAAGTCGAACTCGACTATAGGAGGTAGATCAGGAGGATAAGAGGGATGGTTGAGGATGTTGAGCCTGTATTCGTCTAGTGCAGGGGTCGGTAACCTGCGGCTCTTTGGATGTGAAGCTGCGGATCTTTATATAGTTCCATCTACAAATACTATTCTTGCGAGTACTAATTATTCTTGTCAAGAAAAAATGTTGTGGCTCTTTGAAAACTTTGAAATTTTATAAATTATAATTTTTGACTTTCAGATTCAAAAGATTGCCGACCCCTGGTCTAATAAAGTGATGGTTGAAATTGTAATGATTCCATATGCAAATTTTATTCTTAAAGAAAAAATGCAGCATATATGTAGATATGTATTAATTTTCTGATAGAAAATTAAATATGTAAAATGATTGGATGTATATAGAGTGTAAGAGGAGAGCGAAAGTATATTTTTTATAGAAATAAATAGTTTATACCTTATAGTGTTCGTCAAGTGCTATTTTTGTTAGGTAGAGAACACAACAGAAATGTCTGATGCATGGACGGTTGCTTTGTTGTCATGATAACACAAAACAAACATCTTATGTGGAAAATAGTGAATGAAATTGTACTAGGATCAGGTGACTAAATTAAGATACAAAAAGTCATCTCCTGATGAGGGCCAACAGTCCAAAAGCGTACATGGTTAGCTTTACATGATTAATCAAAAAACAGTATTTTTGGCCAATTCTTGAATAATTAAAAATCAAGGATTAGTTGAAATTTATTCAGACAGATGTCGCAAGCCAACTTTTAGTTACACGATTGTATTATAGTATATTGTATTGATAGTTGTACGATTGTATTATAGTATATTGTATTGATAGTTACACGATTACACACAGGAGATGCCTTCTTTTCTAGCACACCTTGTGTGCGTGTTGTGAAATATCACTTTTTGGAATTTAGACTTATGGTAGGTTGGATTCTTTATATGATTGTGATACTAAATAATCGTCTTAATTGTAATCAAAAATCAATTTTAAAATATCGAATATTTAATGGTCAGATCACAGATATAAATGGAATAAACCCCTTGTTCGGTAGATCTCTATTATATATACAGTTACGAGCGTCATGCGTCATCTCTGTCACCGTTTGCTTTTTTTTTTTTTGGAATGGCGCTCTCCAATTGGTTGGCTACGATCACGTGGCTACGATGGCGCCGCCACTACGCGAGACACTTTGTTTTTTACTTTGCCCCCCCCCCACTCGCTCTTTGGTTTTTGTAACTATTGTGTTGGAGCGGGTCGCTCCTTAAATAAATGCATATATTAGTTAATAACTAAATGGAATCCTCTCTTTCTTTTTCCCAGTAAGAGACGCCTACGGAAGCCAACAGTACATAGACAGATAAAGCACATAGGCTATAGTTATTAACTAATATATGCATTTATTTAAGGCGCCAATTTATAATTGTAACAAATAGTATTTGAATCAAAACATTCAAGCGGGTAAAACACGGGCGTTGCCCGGGTCATTCGGCTAGTAGTTCTACAAGTTTCACTCTATGTATTCACTTGTGTGTAATTCTCTCTTTAAATTCTAGGTATAGTTGGCGTTCCCTATGAATGCAGAGAACACCCCAGGATCTAAACAACCATCCCTTAGGAAACTGATCTTACATACACTTAATTTTCTAATTACAATATATATACAGTCAATTTTTTCACTTGTCGAATAATTGTTGGTAAAATATATACAAAAATATACATAGATTAATTAATAATAATGAACACACAAACACACCTTGTTTGTATTTTTAAAATTTATCTTCCAAACACATCCTCTGCATGATGGTGATTGATCATTGTGAGGACATCGTTGCAAGACGGTTAAAAGAGAGGAGAATCTGTATAAGACTAAGGTCTTAATAAATGCTTTGTTTGTGCATCTTCCAAGAACACATGGTACGAGCTAGGATATTTATGGTGTGCAGAGTTTGCGACTGCCTTTTACTGTTTTTTATTTATTTTTTAATTATCCCTAGTACACGTGGTACAGGCCATGATAATCATGGTGGATAGATGTTTGCGATTGATTTTACTTTAAGTGCACCACATGTATACACATGTGAAAAGCAGTTCGACTTTGTACTTACAAATGTGCCACAATCCCGTTTGGTTACTTGTATTCGCGGGTGGGATTGGATTTTTTTCAAGAATCGCGGGGGCCTTCTGATTTTTTTTTTATTAGAAAAAGGTGCCTAATTCGGGATTCGATCTTGGGTCGTAGTGGTCGAAAACCAACGGTTTAGACCACCCTTCCATTCTTCCTTTCGTATACTGAATGCTTACACATGAATTTTGATATATTTCAGAAACTTCTACAAAACGTCTGTCAAATATAGAGTCAGCAACGATAAAGAGATAACGTGGATTCCTGGAACGTAGAATATAAAATCAACAGTTTCATCTGATTGAAACGACAAGAAAAATAAATATTGATAAGATAACTTCTATATTCGTAAATTACATTAAATTAGGAAAGACCTACGTTATAATGCCAAGTACATTTTATTTTATCAGAAGAATAAACTATTTTAAATAAAGCTATTAAGCATTTATTTTTATTTTCCAAATAGAAAAAAAATTATTCTTTTTGAATCTTTTCGTTATTATAAAAATAGTTTTATTTTTATATACGTATACTCATGGACAAAACTTTAGGAAGTTTCCTATTTTTATGTAGTCGGTCGTCTTTTATTATTATTATTTTTTTTTTAAATAGAGACAGAATCAATTTTGTTTACAATCGGTTCTCTCGAGTGTCTTCAAAAAAAAGTCACATTGTATCAATTATATTTCAGAATTATTGTCTGAATCTCGATATACATGCTAAAAGGCACAACTTCCTTAAGTTTTGTCCATGTGTGTATCTTTCAAAGTTATTATCTGAATACCGATATACATGTTAAAAGGTACATCTTCCTTAAGTTTTGTCTATGGTATGGTTGATTAGACTGGTGCATCCACTTGAAAGATGAACAATATCCTCTCGAATATTTTAGCATCGCTTTAAGGGCAGTAGGAAGTTGTTCTGTTTGAGGAGAAATCGCGCTAAATTGTAGCATTTATTATATATAGATGGCGCGCTAATGCATTATGATTACACTCATGGACACAACTTGAGGAAATTGTTCCGTTTAGCATGTATATTGGGATTCAGACAATACCTCTGAGTGATATTTGATACACAGTGACTTTTATTGAAGACACACGTCTTGCGGTGGACATCCAACTGATCAGATTACCCAACACACACACACACTGTCCGAGTTAGTCTTCAGACTTATTGTCTCATTGTTGACATCCAGCTGGTCAGATGTCACCAACTGTCCGGGTTAGTTTACAGACTTATTGTCTCATTGTTGACATCCAATTGGTCAGATGTCACCAACTGTCCGGGTTAGTTTA
This sequence comes from Cordylochernes scorpioides, assembly GCA_030710605.1. NCBI lineage: Eukaryota > Metazoa > Arthropoda > Arachnida > Pseudoscorpiones > Chernetidae > Cordylochernes > Cordylochernes scorpioides. The sequence goes on from CP092870.1 coordinate 52,587,229, forward strand.
CAGACTTATTGTCTCATTGTTGACATCCAGCTGATCAGATGTCACCAACTGTCCGGGTTGGTCTTCAGGCTTATTGTCTCATTGTTGACATCCAGCTGGTCAGTGTCACCAACTGTCCGGGTTGGTCTTCAGACTTATTGTCTCATTTTTGACATCCAGCTGGTCAGATGTCACCAACTGTCCGGGTTAGTCTTCAGACTTATTGTCCAGTTGCTGACATCTAGCTGATCAGATGTCACCAACTGTCCTGGACATCCTTGAGACTTTTTGTCTCATTGTTGACATTTAGCTGATCAGATTTTCCTACGCCGACTTTTTTTAGGAAGGTAATGCTTAAAAGAAGTACCAAATTAAATTACATATAGTTCAAACAGCGTATATTTTAGAAAAATAACATTTTTTCATGTAAATCAAAGTTATTTATATTTTATTTTTGGTTAAAAGAGACGGTAGAAGATTCAATAAGAAACTTAACATCTTAGTTAAGTTTTGACGTCAAGACTTCCAAAGTTGCTCGTGCAGCCAATTCTGTAGCTTCAGAAGAAATGATTGGACGTCATAAGGTCGTCTGCTATCAAGGATTTATTTACAGTTTGTTTGTGGCTGGAAGATAAAGTGGACCGACGTCTATCCTTGGACATCGAATTATAAGGGTTGAGGATATCTTTAGATTTTTTTTATTATCCCTATTAGATGTTGTACAGGAAATGATATTCATGGTGGGTAGTAGTTGAGGACTACCTTTACTGTAAAGGCACCACATGTCTAGATATTTATTATTTTAATTTTATTATATTTTCACATGTTTAGCGTATTTACGCAAGTTGGACCTTAAATACCCATTTATTTATTCCTCAGGAAGCTTCTGGGACCAAAATATTTTAGGTCGTAGATGTACAGTCTGCACCACGCTGACGAGGGCCAACAGCCCGAAAAGCGTTCGTGGTTGAATTTTATTGATTTATCAAGAAATTGGGTTGGCCAAATATCAGAAAACAGGTCAAATCAACGCTTAGTTGATTTCTGTTACAATAGATGGCGCTCTGCCATCTAAAAGTTCATGTGAACGTGGTCAGGATATGCCCTTTTTTGATTTTAATAACAAACACCTGATATTTTATATTATATTATTTTTTCACGTGTCTAGACATGTAGATAGAAGTTAAAGTTTTACATTTATACAAGTGTGCCAGAGCTTCATCGGATCCTTCGTTGTTATTGAAAGCTGTGTAAGCCATCACACCAGCCAATATACAACCTGGATATTCCTAGAAACTTTAATGTAAACTACACTCATCATCAGTATTTGTTTCTACTCCGCCTTTGCTGGTCCCAAGCTCGGATGAAAAAGGAGGAGGGGGAGCATTAACAATCTTACTAAAAAACCTGGGCTCAGCTGGCCCGGCTGATAGTACCCTGTAAGGGCTCTAGGGATACAGGATGAGCAGCGTTTGTACTCCATGTTAGGAGAGGCTGTACATGGCGTCTGTTCCTCATGTAAGAGGCGTCCATTTCTTTTGTAGCTAAGTCGGCCTGCCACTGAGTAGTGCTCCCAGTCTTAATGATAAAGGCAGATGCATTCTACTTCATACAGTCATGATGGATGTCAAATCTCTTTTGATGAACATTACTAATCCCCAGCAGACACCATTAATAAGCTTTACAATATGATTGAGTGGAGATAAGAAAGAAGAAGAAGATGGGTCTGATGCATACTATACATTACCGACCAAATTCTCTACTTCTATGGTAGATGCTTTCTTAAATAATCGAACGTATATTTGTTCTAAAAGCGTGTTAGAACGTAAAACTGTATTTTTTAAAATAATACAAAAGTATACAGGATTATTTGGGAACGTTGAGGTACACTTTACACTATACTTACCAGGACCCAACAATTTGAACGCGTAAGTGATTGGAATTTCGTTACTTATCAATTGCGTGGCACTTCAAAATCCGAGCCTTACCATACCCTACGAGAATAGGAAAGACGGCCTGCCACCTGACATTCTACACCGATATATTGAATGCCCGGCCATAAAGCACATAATCGAAGAAACACAACATCGACCCGACTTACAAATTCAGCACTGAAAACTTCATCCTGGAGCGTGACAAGCCTCAATTATGACGTCCCTTGAATAAAGCAAAGTACGACATTTACACATGTTTTTATCGATGATTTTGATGTTAATTATCAAGAAATATTATGTGGCTAATATTATGGAGTTGAAAAATAAACGTCCACAGTTTATATTTTATATCAAGAGATACCTACATAGTAAAATAGATAGATACTCGACCGATTCAACGTTCACATGATAATCATGGTAGATAGTAAGCACCACTTTTTCTGTAAATACATCATAAATCACATGTAGAAACGCAGTTCGACTTTTAGACTTACAAATCTACCAGAGCCCCGTTTGGCTACTTGCACTCACTGGTATGTTTGAACTTTTGCAAGAATAGGTGGCAATTGAGCTTTTTTTTTTTTTTCATAATAAAAGAAAATTTAGCCATGACTTTCTCCACACTACTTATCGTCTGGAACTGGAGAAGAAGAGAAATTCTCCGCCAAAAGATTTGTTATAAAAACAATTCGCCATATATTCTTATGAAAAAAGTAGTGAAAAGCAGGCCCATTGCATTGGCTTTACACAAATTCTGGAAAAACAACACAGACAATAGTCTCAACACAGATTATGGATCCAACTTGAAGAAAGGTCGATATTAATCTCCTCTTTCTTTAGATAACTGCTATGTTTTACTTCTGTCTATCCATCTGGGAGAATCCTGTATAGGACGAGGGTCCTTAATAAAGGCTTTTTCTTGTGTTTTTTTTAAATTGCCGAATAGGGGTTTCGATCTCTGGGTTGTAACTGTGGAAAACCAACAGCTTAGACCACACCTCCACTAACCCCCTTGAAAATATGTTAATTGTGTCATAGATTGGTACAAGCGATCGGACGTACATAATCTTTTATTAGAAACAAAATAGACAAATCCTGACCGCGTTTACATGAGCTTTTTAGATAGCAGAGCGCTATATAGTGGATCAGAAATAAACTAAACGTTGATTTAACCTGTTCCCTGATATTTGGCCAACCCATTTTCTTGATAAATCAAGAAAAGTCAACCATGATGGCGTTTCGGGCTGTTGGCTCTCGTTAGTATGATTTTATTTATTATTATTATTATTATTTAATTTTTCACATAAACATTTATTTTCAATTAAAAAGGCATATATTGGATCAAAATATAATTTATTTACCAATATTTCAGTTGGCTAAACGCCAACCTTTTTCAAGGCATTACAACATTTTATGTCAACAACAAACACAGCGCCTTATAACGTCAATAGAAATATAAATTATATTTTGATCCAATATATACCTTTTTAATTGAAGATCTATTTATGGATTGCTCTATTTTAAAAATCTTATATAATATATAAATTTGATATATCGTAAAGATAGAGGTTGCCTGGCCGAAATTTATAGTTCTTGAAAATAAAGATACTTCGGCCAGTAATCTTTGTATTACCTATTTTTAACGCCTTGCCAAATGTTTTAATTTTTGTTTTCTCCTGACGAGGACAAAAGATTTTTGTCGAAACGTCGAGGTCATAAAAAGATTTACTGACTGAAGTATCTTTATTTTCAAGAACTATAAATTTGATAATTATTCAGTTAAAAACTCTACCGATGAAAATTATATTTCTCCTTTAAAATCATATCGAGGAGTTGAATGAAAATTATATATTCTCAGTGAAAGCAGTGATAGGCGAGTTAGGTAAATCGAGTGCGAGGAGCCTGGAGGAAGAATCAATGATAAGCCCCAATCTATCCTTCTAGCCGATATTAGCTGACCGATAGGATGCTCCGAGATAAATGTGTTTTCTTACCACGCTCTCACTACCTTCCTCTTATACGCTTGTTCGGCGGTACATATACTACACACACACACAAAAGCCTTTATTAAGACACACTGGTCTTATAGAGGATTCTCCCCGAGAGATCAAGAGAGATAGGCCTGTGAAAGTGGGGAATATACAGAAGATGAAAAAGAAAGATTATGTAAGTATGATATATACATACACATACATATATACAACATAACAAAACAAAAGACTCGACTGCAGGATCCAAGAAGCAAAGTAAGAAAGAGATAAAGAAGTGAACAACAACAAAAAAATTAAAAAATATAATATATATGTATATATATACACATATACACATATTCACTCAATTCAAAGTAACAGTAACGATGCCTTTTTATTCACTGCCTTGTAAAACCCACATAGATCCAGTGAAAACTTTCTATCTGTTATGTAGTTTGTTAAGATATCCTCAACTGTGTCCGGGAATCTATTATCCTGTTTCGAAATAAATGTTTTTCTTTCATCTGAAATACTTGTACAGTGGAAAAAATAGTGAGATCGGTACATATACTAAAATTGGAACGATATAGAGAAGATTAGCATGGCCCCTGCGCAAGGATGACACGCAAAATCGTGAAGCGTTCCACTACCTTCCTCTTTTGAAGATGATTTGTCGACTGGAAGTATATTTGGAGAAATACATGGCTATCATTTGTTTACTTAGTCCCCGACGTTTCAGTGACTTACGTACTGACCCGCAGCTTAACACGCTGATAATTTCCACCTTATTATTGAAACAAGGAATTATTTTATTGAAAAGTTTTTTTTGTTGTTTTACTCCTCTTGTGTATGAAACCTGCAGTCCTGGATCTTTCCAGTTGGTCTCGTGGACCACGCCATAACCATCTCCTCAACGGCGAAGTACGCGATCTACGTATTCTTCGTAGATCGCGAAATGCGTGATGTTGCTGGAGACCCACTGGCGATTCTCCACCAAACTCTGCAGCGGTGGTAGAGGCGCCATATTCATTGTACATAGTATGATGCATATTATATATTTTTTAAATAGTGCAGACTGTGCACTTTGAATGTATTGAAAATATGCCAATAAAATTATTTTAATTGTCAATTGTCTTGTGTATGATATATTTATAATGAGATGAGAAGTTTCAAGGGTGAAAAGAGAGTTTACTTAATATGACAATTTGATAGTCTTTATATACTTGAAGAACAGAAATGTTTGAAAACTTGTGGTTCTAAGATCATCACATTGAAGAAACTCGTCCCCTGAAACTTCTCATAAAGAAAGTATACAAATAGGTTTAACCTACATAGGGCGATGTGTATTGTAACTTGACATGATGAGATGGTATAGGAAGGTATATGGAGACATCAATTAATTTTTTATTTAGTCCCCGACGTTTCAGTGACTCACGTACTGACTCGCACTGACATGCAGTGACTCGCGTAACAGGCGTAAAGACCATCAGATAGTCATTACAAAGTTGAAGAACAGAAATGCTTGAAAACTTGTGGTTCTAAGATCATCACATTGAAGAAACTCGTCTCCTGAAACTTCTCAAAAAGAAAGTATACAAATAGGTTTAACCTACATAGGGCGATGTGTATTGTAACTTGGCATAAAGAGATGGTATAGGAAGGTATGTGGCCATATTTCTTGACCATTTTTTTATTTAGTTCCCAACATTTCAGTGACTCGCTTTAACTCTCCTTAGGGAAATGATTATTTTTCAATCCAAGGATTCCAAAATAATCATTACCTTGAGGAGAGTAACAGCGAATCACTGAAATGTCGGGAACTAAATATTAAAAAAAAGGGTTGAGATTTATAGCTATCTCATTATGCCAAGTTACAATACACATCGCGTTAGTTAGGTTCAACCTATTTGTATACTTTCTTTATATTGAGAAGTGGGGGTCGGTGGAAGGATGATCTAAACCGTTGATTTTCAACCACTACGACCCGGGTTCGATTCCCGCATTGGGCACTTTTTTTCTGATAAAAAAAATGCTCCAATGGCTCCCTATTCTTGCAAAAGTCCAACCCCACCAGCGAGTGCAAGTAACCAAACGGAGCTCTGGCACATTTGTAAGCGCAAAGTCGAACTGCTTTTCGCAGGTGTAGACATGTGGTGCACTTACAGTAAAAGCAGTCGCCTACTTATACCCACCATGATTATCATGACCTGTACCACGTGTACTAGGGATAAGCAAAAAAAAAATAATAATAATAATGAGAAGTTTCAGGAGACGAGTTTTTTTAATGTGATGATCTTAGAACCACGAGTTTTCAAGCATTTCTGTTCTTTAATTATGTAAAGACTATATGATGATCTTTACGTCTGTTGAAGGACAAAGATGCACGAAATCTTGTACTTATAAGATTGTCATATTACGAAAACTCTCTTTTCTCCCCTGAAACTTCTCATCATAAATATATCACACACATAAGAAGAATATAACAACAACAACAAAAATAAATATTTTCAACAGAATAATTCCTTGTATCAATATTAAGGTTGAAACATCAGACCTCAAAGGAAAAGTTTCTTTTCAAAATCTTCAATTCACAAATCTGTAATCTCTAGCTTTCGGGTACGAAATCCCTTCTAGAAGAGTAAACACGATACAATAAATCGCCGATAAGACACGAGTTAAAATAAGTTAATATTATAAAATAAATAAAGTTTCCAGGGCTAAGTTTCTTGTAAAAATTTTATTTTCAAGCTTTCGGACTTGTTTCAAGCTTTCTTGATTTTGAACGACTGACAAGTCCGAAAACTTGAAAATAAAAAGTTGCACAAGAAAATTAGCCCTGGATAAAGCATTATTATTTAATATTATTTATTAAATTTTGAATTTAGCCTTATATAATCATATATGAACGATGTATTAAAGAAGTGTCAATATCTCTCTCAGGCTTGTTCACGCTTGTTCGGCGGTACAACTACTACAATAGGAACGATAGAAAGAAGATTAGCATGGCCCCTGCGCAAGGATAACACGCAAAATCGTGAAGCGTTCTCTCTCTCCCTGTGTTTATAAAAGGATCATTTTGAACAGTGGATAAGTCTCAAAATTTACTATAAAATCGGCGAACTTACCAATGAAATTTTAGATTTCAAACCAAACACAAATTTTAATTGTTTTCACAATTTAAGAATGGCATTAATTCTGTGAAATATAAATAGTATATTTGGATGCTTACTACTTCACTGAAACTCTGAAAATCCAACACAAATTGTAAATTAAATGCAGGATACGGCTATGAGACAGCGATAAAAAACATGAATGTCAAAAATATTCAATTGGAATTAAAGAAGATGCCATTAAAATTTGCCCCCAATATATTTCACAATTCAAAAAAAAAAAAAGGGGGGGGGGGGAGGCGATGGCGTTGATGCATCCAAAAAAGATTCAGGAAATGACTGAACAAGATCATAATTATAGGGGAAAAGTCATAGCAAGAAATGAGAAGAGGCTTTACAGGTATAACCCGGAAGCAAAGCGCCAATCTATAGAGTGGAAAGAAGAGATTAATAACAAAAAAAAAAAAAAATCTTAAATTGACAAGACATAAAGTTTTTCAACTGATCTTAAATATATTTTCCCACTTGTTCTATTCTTCATAAAGTCTAATGTCAATTAAGTCTAAGTCATTAAATCCTTTGACACAAAGGAGATTGTTTATTCACTACGAATAGTTTTAAAAATTGCAAACAATAAATGAATTGTGCAAAAGGCTTCTCCTTATCGAGAAACTAGAGGTTGGCTTGCTCCATCTGTTGTAATAAATATGAAATAATCGTTGGTTCTTAAATATTCCAGAATTGGTGCATCAGCAACTTTTAGTTGAACGATGAAGAGATTCATTTATCCTAATTCATCAACCTTTGTACTATTTTTTAATAAATATATTATCGCGGAGATAAATAAAGCAAGGGCAAATTTGGGAATAAATAATTTATTATAAGGAGTACTTATAGGGAGAGAGAGAGAAAATACAACTTACTCCAAGTTGAAGATTATCCTGATGTCCGCCACCGTCCCATTTTCCTTATTTACAGATCAGGGGGGGGATCATGTGGTCCTCCCCGGGGTCCGGGGATGATTGACAGGTGTCCCATCTGGATGGAGCTACTTGACATTTCTCCCTCTTTAGAGAAAACAGCAACATGGACGATATCCTTGGCCTTCCGTGATCGGGGAGACGGGTCCACGGGCTCTACTTCATACGTAACTTCTGAAAGCTTCTTGGCCACCTTGTAGGGACCGAAGTATCGCTTCAGTAGCTTTTCTGAGAGCCCTACTTTTCGGATGGGAGTAAAAACCCACACAAGATCATCCTTCTGGTAATAGACTGGAGTATGTTTCTGGTCGTAAAGTCTACGGTCTTTCGCCTGTGATTGTAGAAGGCGTGATCGGGAGAGTTGACGCGCTTCCTCAGCTCTGGTCACAAGTTCCCCAACGTAGTCGTCAGAGATCTCATCTGGTAGGTAGGGTAGTACGGCATCGATGTAGGTCTCGGCCTCGCGGGGTGGACAAGAAAGAACGGAGTGTAGCCGGTTGCCTCCTGTTTAGCCGTGTTGTAAGCAAAAGTTACGTAGGGTAAAACTTGGTCCCAGTCCTTCTGCTCAACACCTGTGTACACGGACAACATATCTCCCAGAGTTTTGTTGAACCTTTCAGTCAGGCCGTTGGTCTGGGGATGGTAGGCGGTTGTAAATCTGTGCACAATTCCGCACAGAGCATTGATCTCTTTTATTACTTGAGAAATGAAATTTCTTTCGCGATCTGTTATCATTTCTCTAGGAGCTCCATGCTTCAAGATAACATCTTCAACCAGGAACATAGCTGTTTCGATTGCTCCTCCGTCTGGGATCGCTTTCGTTATGGCATACCTTGTCATATAATCGGTGCACACAATGATCCAACGGTTTCCATCCTTAGAAACTGGAAATCTTCCAAGGAGATCGACCCCGACCTTATAGAATGGCTTTTCTACGGGCGGTATGGATACAAGTTGTCCAGCCGGACGTCGAGGTAATTTCTTCCTTCGTTGACACTCCCGACAATGGCTTACATATTGGCGAACAGTTCTATAAAGGCCAGGCCAATAGAATCGTTTCTTAACTTTGTCATACGTTCGGGCGAAACCCAAATGCCCAGCTGTAGGAGCGTCATGTAAATCTGCCATAACTTCCGATCTTAAGTGCTTAGGGATCATCATAAGCCAGGGTCTTCCAGTTGTGCTATAGTTTTTCTTGTATAAGATGCCGTCGATAATGCTGAATTCCTTTCTGGTGTAGCCCGAGTTTAAATTATCGATTATTTTAGCTAAATCCGGGTCTTTAGTCTGCTCTATATCGACGTTGGTTAGTGACATCACAGCACTTGGTGGATCGTTCTCAAGCGGGCTCCTTGACAGACAATCGGCATCCTTATGTTTGCGTCCGCTCTTGTAGATAACGGTCACGTCAAATTCTTGCAACTTCAGCGCCCATCTTGCCAAACGGCCAGAAGGATCTTTCTGCCCTACCAACCAACATAGAGAATGATGGTCAGTGACAACCGTGAATGGTCGACCAAACAAATATGGGCGGAATTTGCTAATAGACCAGACTACAGCAAGGCATTCTTTTTCCGTTGTAGAATAGTTATTTTCAGCCTTTGTCAAGCTTCTAGATGCATAAGCTATAGACCGCTCCTTTCCACCTTGTATTTGTAGAAGAACAGCTCCAATACCATGTCCGCTTGCATCCGTGTGTAGATGGGTATCAGCGGATTCATCAAAGTGTCCTAAGACAGGCTCTGAAATTAGAGCTGTTTTAAGGACTTCAAACGCTTTCTCTTGAGCTGCATCCCAATAAAATTGTTTTTCAGTCTTCAGTAGGTCATGCAAAGATCTAGCTTTGTCGGCAAAGTTCTCAATAAATCTTCGGTAATAGGAACATAATCCAAGAAAGCTCCTCAGTTCAGAGATATTCCTTGGCCTCGGAAATTTAGAGACGGCTTCAACTTTATCTGGATCTGGATGAATTCCATTGGCGTCAACAAGGTGTCCCAAAATCTTTATCCTCCTTGATCCAAAAAGACACTTTTTGTGGTTCAAGCTTAGTCCAGCTCTCTGGATGCAGCTTAATACAAGTTGTAGACGACGTAGATGTTCCTCAAAGGTAGGTGCGTAAACTACGATGTCGTCCAGGTAGCAAAGGCACATGTTCCATTTAAAACTGCCCAGAACACTATCTATCATCCTTTCAAACGTTGCTGGAGCGTTACAAAGACCGAAAGGCATTACTTGGAATTCATACAACCCATCTGGAGTGATGAAAGCAGTTTTCTCCCTGTCTTTTTCGTCCACTTCAATCTGCCAATACCCGGACCGAAGATCCATCGTGGAGAAGTAACTAGAGCCGGCTAAACTATCCAAGGCATCGTCAATGCGTGGCAGCGGGTAAACATCTTTTTTTGTTATCTTATTTAATCGACGGTAATCTACGCAGAATCTCCAGGTCCCGTCTTTCTTTCGAACTAGAATAACTGGAGATGACCAAGGACTTTCAGAGGGCTTCACGATGTGATTTTCAATCATCTTGTTCACTTCATCTTGAATTAGTCGTCGTTCACTTGGTGCTACTCTATAGGGCCTCTGTTTGATAGGAGAGTGGTCTCCTGTGTTTATCTTGTGCTTCACAGTACTGGTGGGCTTAATAGGAGTACTCCCAAAGTCAAATACGTCGATAAACTCGTCAAGGCATGAAACAAGCTGTAACCTTTGAATTTCAGACAGCCCTGGATCTAGAGTAAGGTTTATCTTCTGTGACCATTCACGTGACTTTAGCTGCGTTTCTTGTAACTTATCGCTGGATTCAATAAGACTGCAGATATTCCCATTCTCATAACTTTCCATGGTGCACATATTCATTCCTGATGGAATCAGTTGCGGCCAAGACGCTCCATTCGCCACCCAAATGCTACCTCGGCCGTGTCGAAATGTAACCAATGAGTTTGGTATAAGAACTTCCTTTCTTAATAATAAGTCCTTAGAAGTTGAGACTAAAACATCTCTAACACCACATATTTCTTCGTTTATCACACTGATCTTCTTTATTGATTTAGGCGGGATGACAAAGTCTTCGGAAGCAAACAATCTCTGGTTTTCCTCCTCTCGAGATTCCAGGACGGAGGTTTCCCCGAGATGGAATTCATTTCTGCCACAATCAATGACGGCCTCGGTGGCCTTGAAGAAGTCCCATCCAAATATGATATCATGGCTGCATTCCACCATAACAACGAATTCAAATGAGATATTCAGACCATTAACTTCTATGTTCAGGACACATTTTCCTAGGGTCTCTATTAAATTTTTGTTTGCGGCTTTAAGAATGGGACCTGGTTCTTTGAAGAGAGGTGTCTTTAGTTCGCGTCGAAATTTGTCTGAAATAACAGAAAAGTCGGCTCCTGAATCCACCAATGCTTTAATTTTGCGTCCATTTATTTCGACCATAACAAAATTTTCTTTTAATTTAGCGGCGATATACCCTGGAGGATTTTCCTCAATGGCGACCTCACCCCCGTTAGAAGCCGCTCCACTTAGTTTTTCACATTCTGAGGATTGGGAGAACGGCTGAAACGACGGGCTGGCGACTGGGATTGTCTTCGGGCTGGCGACCTTGCACGGCTTGGATGTGGGGAAGAGCTCCGGTAGAAGTACGTCGAGGTTTGGGGCGTTACATAGTCGTCGTCGGCGTCATATCTCGGGGGTCGACTCGAAAATCCAACATTTCTTCCTTCTCCGCCATTCCTTGACCTGGCTTCAGCGAAGACCTGCCGTCGTTCCCTACAATAACGGACGACATGTCCGGGTCGTCCGCAGTGGAAGCAGATAGGTTTGTCGTCGTAGGTTCTCCAATGTTCCGTCTTCCTGGGTTGGGTTGGTCGGTCGATATTATAATAGGGCGTTCGTGGTTGTTGTTGTACCACGTTGACTTGTGGTCTGGTAGGTTGTAGAGCACGGCTGACCTCTTCCCTCACAGTCTGTTCCAGGGCGTTCACCTCTCGGAGAGGATTGATCACTTCAGGTGTTGAGAAAACCTTTTGTATCTCTTCTCTAACGATGCGGCGAATTAAGCCGGCCAAGTCGTCTGAGTCGTCAACACACGAAATGGGCATTACGTTTGACAACCTGGCGAATTTCGTACGGCCGATCCGGCGCTGCTTGACGGTTGTCAGATGACGGCAGAACTTCAGGATCTCATCTACCGTCTGTATGTCTTTCGCCACCAATACCTGGTATGTGTCCTCCGAAATTCCCTTTATAATGTGAGCAACTATCTCACCTTCTTCCATGCGAGGGTTCACCCGGTGGCAGAGACTAAGAATCTCCTGGATGTATGACTCGCTGGATTCTTCGGCCTTCTGTGCTCTTGACTTCAGAACTTCCTCGGCGCGTCGAGCAGAATCCTCCTGCAGTCCGAACACACCGCGGAATGCGTCTTCAAAGCTTCTCCACGAGTTGAGTGATTCTTCGTTATTATCAAACCACCTTCCAGCAGTTCCGTTCAAGTAAAATACGACGTTGGCAAGCTTCATGGTCTCGTCCCATCTGTTGTACTTCGAAACTCTCTCGTACTCTTTCAACCACTGTCCAGGGTTTATATTTCCATCTCCAGAAAAGGTAGAAGGATCTCGTTGGCGCTGACAAGGGAGGTAGGATCCGTTAAGAGTAGGTCTGTGGTCGTCTTCCATTTCTATTCGTTGTGGCAAAGGTTGAAGAATTGGTTCACGTCCCTGTAGACGTCGACTTCTTCGAAGTTCCGTCACGCTACCCAGGGTCTCCACCAAAATATGTCGCGGAGATAAATAAAGCAAGGGCAAATTTGGGAATAAATAATTTATTATAAGGAGTACTTATAGGGAGAGAGAGAGAGAGAAAATACAACTTACTCCAAGTTGAAGATTATCGAAAATATTTACATTGAAGTGTCAATTCTATATCCAGTTACGAGCGTCATGCGTTCTTAATAATTTTTCATCTCTGTCACTGTTTGCTTTTTTTTTTTGGAATGGCGCTCTCCTATTGGTTGGCTACGATCACGCCACCTTCACCCCCCCCCCCCCCCATCATGCCCCCCCCCCCCCCTCCCCCCACTCGCTTCTTCGTTTTTGTAACTATTGTGTTGGAGCGGGTCGCTCCTTAAATAAATACATATATTAGTTAATAACTAAATGAAATCCTCTCTTTCTTTTTCCAAGTAAGAGACGCCTACGGAAGCCAACAGTACATAGACAGATAAAGCACATAGGCTATAGTTATTAACAAATATATGCATTTATTTAAGGCGCCAATTTATAATTGTAACAAATAGTATTTGAATAAAAACATTCAATCGGGTAAAACACGGGCGTTGCCCGGGTCATTCGGCTAGTATAATATAAATTGAAATCAAATAAAATGCATCGGGTGTCACAGTGATTTGAATGCAGAATTCTGCGTGGATTGTGCATTCAATTGTAAACACCCGCTGTATTTTAATTGATTTTAATTCTTATTCTATTGGCAATTCAATATAAAATATTCTCTCCTGTTGTAGGGTTTTCTTGCCCGAAAGCTAGAGATATTCATAAATAAAATATTTGTAAAAAAAAAAACTTTTCCATTGAGGCCTAATGTTTTTATTTTATCAAATTATACATTATAGAGCTATAAATGAGATAATAAATGTAGTAAATGACCCTGAAAGCTTTACTGGTACATATACGTACTCTTTAGTTCATATTTTCTTTAAAAGGTTTGCATAAATTTGAATTTCGTTGATAAACTTTTTGAATTTCTTCTTTAAGACGTGAGTCCTTTTGGGCCTCTTGGAATAAACCTTAAAGTTTAAAAACCTTCAAATAAAAAAGTTGAATAGCGTTCAATTACATCATCTGTATTTACCATTCTGATCACCAAAAAGGAATTCGAAAAAAACACAGCCACATCAACCAATAGTGTCTTTTAACTCCCGACGTTTCAGTGACTTACTGTTATCCTCTTCAGGGGAATGGTTGAATCCTAGTTCTACTTATATACATACACCATTTTCTGAAATACATGCAAAGCGTGCAAAATCGTTTATTTAGCCTGTTCCCTGATAATTGGCCAACCCAATTTCTTGATAAATCACGAAAAGCCATCACTGTTGCCGCTCGTCAGCGTGGAGTAGGCTGTACCACTGCGACCAAAAATATTTTTGGTCCAAGAGGCTTCTTGAGAAACCAAAATATGGGTATTTAAGGCCAAACTTGTGTAAATACGCTTAACATGTGAAAAAATAATACTTTGGATTTATCATAAGGCACGATATGGAATATACTTAGGTATATAACTAGGATTCAAAGTAATCATTGCACCGAAGAGAATGACAGGAAATCACTGAAACGTCTGGAGTTACAATAAACTATAGGTTGATGTGGCTGTTTTTCTCTAAATCAACTTCCAACCAACAAATGATTTTCAAAACCAAAAGGAAAGTTACATGGCCAGGAAATAAATTCTGCAGAAATTGATTTGTTTCTTGGATTTCGTGACATGCGACACCGTATAATACAAACCATCCGTTATAACCCTATTCACTTTATGAATAAGGAAAAATTACTATTTTTGTCAAAATATTTGACAAACAATCATTTTGAAAGAAAAACCTTCAGTTGCACATACGTGGTTAGTTTTTTCTTGATTAATCAAGAATGGGTATTTGGTCAATTATGGAATATATATATTTTTAAATCAATGAATAGTTGATATTTATTCCGATAGATAGGCGCTAGCCATCAGCTCAGTTGCACGATAAGGAGATTGTTGAAATTGACTATTGCAGATATTTCTACGATATTTGATATGCAGATATTTGCATAGTTTTAGTATTATCACTGCTAATCATCCCGGCCTTGTTGGATTGTTAAGTAGGCTAGCGGTTAAGTAAATTAAGGCAGGCCGGCGTGAGCTGCTTATGTATATATAGTTTGATCTTTTGTCCTTCTTTTATAGTTTTATACCTTTAGGTATTAAAGGATATTTCTCTTCCTATACGACTCCATACATTTTTCAACAGTTTATGGGCCCAGCACGCTTCCTTTTTTTTTTCTTAATTAACGCACCTTATCCCAGAACAATATCATATTTGTATATTATTATTTTTTCACATTTAAACGTTTTGAAGTTTATGAGTTAGCTGGATTTTTTTTTGTATTTGACTAGCGAAAGGATCCCCTGCTCCTTATTTTGGACGAATGTGGCCATGTTTGTATATATCAGGGCTTGAAAAGAAGATGATCCTTGCGTTTTTAATATAGTCATAATTCTTCAAATTCTAATTCTTTCTTGAGTTATAAAAGTCTTATCAAATAAGTATAATGATAGTTTGCATGTAATTTCTACTGTATTCAAAGCTTATATCCATGATTTGAATACCATAACCAAGATTCAACTCTACAATGTCGGGTATAGTGAACGAGTGGTAAAAACCAGTTTTTCGACAGCCACTACTCGGGGATCGAATCCCGCATTAAGCTTTTTTTTTCTTTAAACTGAAAAAATGCTTCAAAGAGAAGGCGAGGAACTCTTCCTGAAGAATTGTACTGTGGAGACGCTTAAAGCATTCTCTGAGTACCTGTCCTGGTGATCTCCTCACATACCTGTTGTTCGCGTATATACTCAACTCAAATCTTATAGTTAAAATGCTGAGTTTGAGCTCTTCTTCTCCAGGAGACCTTTTAGAATAAAACAAAGACTTGACTAAATTAGAGTTTAGAATTTACTATAAACAACAAAACAAAAGAATTTAGAATTTTACATACACACCACTGAATACGATTTTTAATTTACATCGGAAATATCTTTATTTACGGAGCTGCTAACCAAAATAAAATGATTTTTGAGCCCCAAATGGCCGCGTAAAACGGAATATATACAAACCACTATGACCAGGCTGGGGAGGCTAGGGACAGGATCTCCGTCAGGGAAGAGGCAGGTTAGGCCGGATTGGGTCCGCGGAGATTTACATCACAAAACAAAAATATATTAACAACACATTTTTGCCGAATTAAGAAAAAAATAAACAAACATAAAAATTAATAATCAATGTGTTCCAGCCTTAAATATGCAAAATTGTTAGAATTTACTTTTGTTAATTATTGTTAAATTATGTAAATTTTAGAAATGTATATAATCTTGATTTTAGAAAATAAAAAGAGTTATTAAGTATACGTGGTTGAGTCATTAGAGTTGGTGAGACAAGAGTTATTAAAGTATACGTGGTTGAGTCATTAGAGTTGGTGAGACAAGAGTTATAAAAGTATACGTGGTTGAGTCATTAGAGTTAGTGAGACGAGACAATAGCAGTTATTCAAGTTTGAATGAGTTATAGTCAGCTCGCTGAGTCAAGAAGCATATAATTAAAACCAGCGTTAAAATAAGAATTAGGCGGTGATTCCTCCTTAGTGCCAGGAGGCCAAAGCCAATTCGATTCATGGTCCCTCGATATCTGGATTAGGATTTGAAACAGAAGAAATTTAGCAAAAACTCAGCGAGAAT
Organism: Cordylochernes scorpioides; assembly: GCA_030710605.1. NCBI lineage: Eukaryota > Metazoa > Arthropoda > Arachnida > Pseudoscorpiones > Chernetidae > Cordylochernes > Cordylochernes scorpioides. The sequence goes on from CP092870.1 coordinate 52,603,713, forward strand.
ACAATTGCAAATGTCTCGAGACGAAAGGATCCTCCAAAGAAAGTTAAGTTACCAGAAAAGGAGAATTGATGGATTTATTGAAAGTGTGGATTCAATTATTGAGTCAGGTGAAACAATACGCTTAGAAATAATGGGTGAAGAATTAAAGGAGATCAAAGAAAAAATTGAGAAACTCTACGACGAGCTGTTTTCTTTGGATGAAGTTGATATAGATAAAGAAAGTGAGGCATGTGATAGTTCAATGAACAAGATTGGAAGCTTGAGGGTAAAAATAGAAAATGAAAGAAAACTCAAAGACAAACTGGCGGACATAAAGCCAAATGGCTCTCAGGCAAATATAAAATTGCCTCAATTTGACTTACCGATATATGATGGAGATATGGGCAATTGGATCAACTTCAAAGAGCTATTCCTCACCACCATCGATGCACATCCAGGGTTAACTAATATACAGAAGTTACAATATTTGAATTCTGCAGTAAAAGGCGAAGCGGCCAGATTAATAAGGGGTTTCCCTTTACTAAGTGAAAATTATGGCCAAGCATGGAGTACACTGTTATCAAGATATGATAACCCGAGAGAGCTAGCTTATGCCCAGGTGTCAAAAATATTTTCTCTCCGGGCAATTAAGAATCCATCGGCTAAGTGTCTCCATGAATTCATGGATGTTTGTAATGAAGCCATAAGAAACTTAGAAACGCTGGAATTGAAGAGAAATCAATTAGTGGATGTGATCCTGGTGCACTTCCTCCAGCAGAAGTTGAGTGAAAATCTAAGGTTGGATTGGGAACTGTCAATGGACAATACTCTTCCATCTTATGACAAGTTCATAGCATTCATTTCCAGACATGCGAGAAGCATGTCTTGTGCTGTCAGGGAATGTTCAAAAAGGGAAGAAACCACCGGATCGAGATTTCCCAAATGCCAAAGCTACGGGATGCTAATTGAGAAATCGGACACTTGCATATTATGCAAATCTAAGCATCATCCACTATACATGTGCAACTTATTTTGCAAAATGCCTTTAAAAGAAAAATTAAATGTAGTAAAAGGTCATAAATTGTGCTTCAATTGCTTGAGGAAAGGCCATTTCTCATGGAATTGTAGGCTGAACCAACGATGCAAAGTATGCAAGGGGAAGCACCACACGATGATTCATTATGATAAACCGAGCACGGAAGGCGCTTCGGCCCAAGTTGAGAACACAACTCCGAAGGAACATGAAAGTGCTATCAATTTAACTAATACTCAACAGGCAAACTGCAATGATAGCCACGTACTACTCGCAACAGCTAGAATCAAGATAAAAAATGGACTCGGAAAGTTATGCACCTGCAGAGCCCTACTGGACAGCGGTTCCCAAGTCACCATGATAACAAAAGGATGCTGCGAAAGATTGGGACTTGTCCAAAGGAAATCAGATCGGATGATTATAGGGGTTGGAAACACACCAGTGCAGCATTCTTCATCGACAGTAAGTGTGACATTTTGTCCACTGAATAATTCTGAGGAATTCTCGGTGGAGGCAGTAGTCACGGGAGTGCTCACTTCAGAAATTCCGAACTTCAGGTTAAAAGACCCTAATTGGCTAACTTTGAAGAGCCTCAAATTGGCAGACCCAGAGTTCTACATACAAGCCCCAATAGATATGATATTGGGAGCAGATATATACACTGAACTTATGTTGAATGGCTCTATATCTCTCGGAGAAGGATTGCCAATGGCTATTAATACAAGACTAGGTTGGGTACTTCTAGGAAAACTCATGGGAACATCGGAGAGTAATACAGAAGTCTGTAACCTGAGTTTACAATCTGAACCAGAACTAGAATTCGTAATGAAAAGATTCTGGGAAACTGAATCTGTGCCGTCACCAGATCTTTGTACACAGGACGAAGATTGTGAAAGGTTATTTTCGAATAACCATGGCAGAGATAGCCATGGAAGGTATTGGGTAAAATTGCCATTCAGACAACATCGACCGCTTCTGGGTGAATCAAGAGAAAAAGCTTTAAGAAGGTTCCTTTCGTTGGAAGGAAAATTGTGTAAGAATGTGAAATTATATGACCAATACCGGGGATTCATGAAGGAATATGAACACTTAAACCACATGGAAAGGGTCCCAAATGCAGAAGTGAAGCGAGAATTGTGCAGATGCTATTACATGCCTCATCATCCAGTAATTAGAGAGCAATCCACTACAACAAAAATGAGAGTTGTGTTTGATGCATCAGCTAAATCTGAAAATAATGTTTCTTTAAATCAATTTTTGCACAAGGGACCAAAAATTCAACAGGATGTATTTTTCATTCTCCTCAGATTCAGAACGTATCCTGTCGCCATAACTGCTGATATAGAAAAGATGTACCGCCAGATAAGAATTCATCCAGAAGATGCGGACTATCAGAGGATATTGTGGAGACCATCGCCAGAAGAGCCTGTGGTGGACTATCGACTGCTGACTGTTACCTATGGTACAACTTCGGCTCCATTTTTGGCAATGAGAACATTACAACAGTTAGCAGAAGATGAAGGCCAAAATTATCCTGAAGCTTCTAGGATGACCTTGAATGATTTCTATGTCGATGATCTGCTAACAGGAGCTCAAACGATTGCTGAAACCAAAGAACTAATAGACCAATTAAAGGACTTAATGAAAAAGGGAGGGTTTCACTTAAGAAAGTGGAATTCAAATTGCCAAGAGATAGTGTCTCATGTCGAGGAAATGAACGAAGAGAAGAAAATTAACTTGGAGAAAGGAGCCATATCCAAGATTTTAGGAATTGTATGGGATCATGTACAAGATACGTTTAGAGTTAATATAACTCTTCCAGAAGAAGTTGTTACCAAAAGAGATCTTCTCTCCAATATTGCGAGGATTTTCGATCCACTTGGTTTCCTCTCACCTACTACAGTGGCTTTGAAAATAATAATGCAGGAGTTATGGAGAGGTGGGACAGGCTGGGATGAGCATATTCCGAACGACATCAAGGAAAAGTGGAATAATTTTAGAGCCGAATTACTAAAATTAGGGGATTTGAGTATCCCAAGATACGTATGGGCATGTGAAAAGGATCAAGATGTTCAACTCCACGGATTTTGTGACGCATCAAGTGTAGCTTATTCGGCTGTGTGCTACTTAAGAACAGTCTCTCTGGATGGACAAGTCCATATATCAATGCTTGCAGCAAAAACCAGAGTTGCCCCATGTAAGTCTCTAACTCTACCAAGATTGGAATTGTGCGCGGCTCTCCTCCTGTCTCAGCTCTACAGATCTGTTGTTGATTCATTGAGGATTGATATTGGCAGGGCATATTTGTGGTCAGACTCTCAGATCTCATTGAGTTGGATCAAATCAGATCCTAACAGATGGAAGACCTTTATACACAATAGAGTTGTGAAAATACAGCAACTGTCTGACAGAAACTCATGGCGTCACGTGTCTGGGAAGGATAATCCCGCCGATTGTGCCTCTAGGGGAATAATGCCTGCTGCGTTATCTGGACATACACTGTGGTGGCAAGGACCGACTTGGTTGAGAGATAACAACTTTGTTCAGAATCAGGATAATTGCTATGGCCGAGAATGCCATGAGGAAGAAAAAGTAGCCTTAGCTTGCCAGTCCCGAGTTTCAGTCTGTCCAGAGATTGTAACACAATCTTCCACCTCTACAGTGGCGTCTGGCCAGGATCCTCGAGGTATATCCGGGCTCTGACCAGAAGGTGCAAGTTGCCCAAGTTCGGGCTGCTACCGGAGTCTACCTACGACCTATTACAAAGTTGGCTCCGCTTCCCTTCAAATCTGAACCAGGGTTCAGCGGCCGGGGGGAGTATGTTCCAGCCTTAAATATGCAAAATTGTTAGAATTTACTTTTGTTAATTATTGTTAAATTATGTAAATTTTAGAAATGTATATAATCTTGATTTTAGAAAATAAAAAGAGTTATTAAGTATACGTGGTTGAGTCATTAGATTTGGTGAGACAAGAGTTATTAAAGTATACGTGGTTGAGTCATTAGAGTTGGTGAGACAAGAGTTATAAAAGTATACGTGGTTGAGTCATTAGAGTTAGTGAGACGAGACAATAGCAGTTATTCAAGTTTGAATGAGTTATAGTCAGCTCGCTGAGTCAAGAAGCATATAATTAAAACCAGCGTTAAAATAAGAATTAGGCGGTGATTCCTCCTTAGTGCCAGGAGGCCAAAGCCAATTCGATTCACAATGAATATATCTATAAATTAATAAAGCACAATAACAATAAAGAATATATACAGTTATCAGAGTCATCAAGCAACAATTCTTAATAATCAATTCTGTCACCGTTTGCTTTTGTGAATGGAATAAAAACCCAAATATGGCCATTTTTTATAACCATCGGTGGTTCAGTGGTAGAATGCTCGCCTGCCAAGCAGGCGATTCCCGGCCGATGCATTTTTTTTTTTTTTACAATTTTTAAAACTCATTTATATATTATACAAGAATGACATCCACGGCGCCAATTTTTAATTGTAACGAATAGTATTTGAATAAAAGCATTTAATCGGGTAAAACCCGGGCGTTGCCAGGGCCATTCGGCTAGTAAAGAATAAGAATAAAATAACAATAATAGTAATGATTTTAACCAAACAACACCTGTGTAACCCCGGTCCGCTCCTTATCTACGCTGGAATCAAAGAGAAGTACTGTTTTATTATAACCTATCATGTTTTTTATTTACGTCTTCCCTTTTTCTTGTTGTACATTTTGAGTGTACGCGTTTTACTTTAGGCCCTACTACTTTTTACTTTTGTTTGTAAACTCGTAAAAGTTATTTTTATTAAAAAAAAATAAGGATACTTCGATCAGTAAATATTTTTATTATCTCGACGTTACGACAAAAATATTTTGTCCTCGTCAGGAGCAAAAAAAATTAGAGCATTTGACAAGGCGCGTTAAAAATATTCTTAATTAAGAATTAAGAAACGTCGAGATAATAAAAATATTTACTGGACGAATTATCTTTAATTTAAAGAACTATAAATACTGGCCATTAATATCAATAACTATGAATTACTAAACTACCTTTAAGTTAAAGTTACTTTTATCATTTTAATATTTACTATTATAATTAAGGTTTAAAAACCCTTTGATCAAATATTTTGGGGGGAATATACCCTGTATATATATTATAAAAATCAGAGCAATCTACGTGATGTGATTCGTCAAAAAGAAATGTGGATCCCAAAAAATTCCATTATTCATCTTTACAATTGTCGGCCATACGCCACTACATCTGTGCTGACTTTATTGACCAAAAACTGGGTTACCTCGATTCTCTTCAGTAATGCCTCATTTAAAACACAAATTAATTCTACAATTAAGAAGGTTTTCGGAGATGCGCAAAATATTTAGTCTTCGTCAGGTGGAATGAATAAATAAATTATTTATAGCTCCTGACGAAGACAAAAGATTTTTGTCGAAACGTTGAGAAAATAAAAAAAACTAACTGGTGTCTGTTTTTTTTGGTAGATGTAATATTTTCACTCCCCGAAAAATGATCTATCTAATAAAAACTCTAACTGGCCGAGGTGTCTTTTATTCACAGAAATATGAATGCCGGCAGCCAGGCTGCCTCTCTCTTCAGGACAAAAAACAAGGATTTCTTTACTTTCAGGGTCTTCCGATTTTGAGAGATAAAATCCATCTTTGAATGATGAAGTGTCATTCAAACCATGACAAATTTAAAAAACAAAAAACAACATTAACTGATGTAAAAGAAATCTATCCGCCTTTGCCGGTCCCATGCCCGGATGAAAAAGGAGGAGGGGGGGCAGTAACAAGCTCACTAAAAAACCTGGGCTCAGCTGGCCCGGCTGATAGTACCCTGTAAGGGCTCCTAATCCAGGGATACAGGATAAGCAGCGTTTGTACTCCATGTTAGGAGCAGCTGCACATGGCGTCTGTTCCTCATGTCAGAGGCGGTCATTTCTTTTGGAGCTAAGTCTGCCTGCCACTGAATAGTGCTCCCAGTCTTAATGAAAAAGGCAGATGCATTCTACTTCACCCAGTCATGATGGCTGTCAAATCTCAAGCTTAACAAGCCTTATACCCTAATATGATTGAGTGGGAATAAGAAAGAAGTCTACAAACACATGTAATAAATTAAGATAAAAAAGCATCTCCTGAATGTTCAACTAGAAGTTATTGATGCCTTGCACCATCTATCGGAATAAATATGAACTATTCATTGATTTTTAATTATTCCAGAATAGGCAAAATACACATTCTTGATTAATCAAGAAAAACTAATCACGTACACGGCTGGAATAAATAAAAACCAACGATTAGTTGATATTTATGTCGACAGATGGCGCTGCCAACAGTAACTTTCAGTTGCACGATCAGGAGATGCTTTTTTCCCCCTAATTTATCCACCTGATCCGAGTACAATTTGACTTGGGGGTCGGTGGAAGAATGGTCTAAACTGTTTGTTCTCGACCGCTACGACCCGGGTTCGATTCCCGCATTGGGCACTTTTATATATATATAAAGTGCTGCGTATATATGCAGAATCGTCCAATACAGTATTAGAGCTCTGAGAAGCGGTCTGGTGAATTAAATTAGCGAAACCGCTGGGAGGTTTCACCACTGATGAGCCAAGCCCTCCCAAGCGCTATTCACCTATATTTCCTTTTTTTTAAATGCATTTTATATTTTAGTTATATTATCATTGTAAAATATTTGCATAGTTTTAATCTCTATTTTCAAATTTGTTATGTAAATTTTCTTATAGTAATTTTTATGAAAATTCGAAAATATTATAGACGCGTATGATTCTTTTAAAAATTAAACAATTTCTACTGTCCTTACTGCAATGGAAAAATTAATAGGAGGGCCTGATTTATCAGTGGTGAACCCTCCCATTAATTTTTCCATTGCAGTAAGGACAGTAGAAAGTGTTTACTATTTAAAAGAATCATACGCGTCTATAATAGTTTCGAATTTTGATAACAGATTGCGCGCTTATTCATAATAATAATTGTTATAAAAATAGTACAAAAGTGATTTATTAAAAAATAATATTAAAAATCAACGATTAGTTGATATTTATTCCGATAGATGGCGCAAGCCATCAGCAACTTTCAGTTACACGATCAGGAAATGTATTTTTTCTTAATAAATGTTATGTAAATATGTAGCCAAAATTTACTTTATAAAAGAAGCTTGTTTTGGCATGCATAGTCAATAAAGTTTAGATAGAAAACTGCACTTCGCGTGATTGCTATTGGTAGAGCTAATCCTAGTGTACCTATCTGACAAGGGAAATCTGTAACAATATTAAAAACCATTAAGTAAATATCCTCATTTTGCGCGTGGCGCCATCTGTTGACAATATTCTTAATTATTTTGAAGGGAAATTGACACATTAATTATCAGTTTATATGTGTAAAGAATATTATTCCGAATTTAAACATAATATTTTTAAAATTCTCTCTTTTTTAATTTGTTTTGTTTTACCAAATGGATGAGGATATGATAACAATGATTTATTTGTAGAATGACATGAATATAAAACTTTTTTTTTTGTAAATGTTAAATAAACGCATACGATTAAAAACATATTCTCTTTATTTCTCTAACTTGCAAAATAAATATATATATATATAAATACTTACATAAAAGAGGTCTATTAGAAACATCAAATTGTTCCTGCGGAGAAACTGAACAAACTGCTCTTCACCTTATCTACGACTGTCCGAACCCTTACAGAAATGAGACATCGTTTGTTCCCTGATCTAAATGATTTGACTTTTTTTATATCAGCCCCACTTTGTCTATATAAATATTTATGAACTCTGTCGATTGAAACATGTAAATTAGTAAATATTTAATTCTAATATCTAATTTGTTTGTTTGTTTTCTCTGTAATAGACGTAAATACCTCAATATCGTGCCTGGTTAATTAATATATACATTAAAAAAAAGATATGATTTTGCTGAGCCTCTATATTATTGGGGTTAGTTTTAAAAATATATTAATAACATTTCAAAAAATATATATATACAGGGTGATCCAAAAGTCCCGCACAACTTTAAAAATTAATAACTCCGCGAAAATTTGCGCTAGAGCAATGCGGTAAACACCATTGTGTTCAGGATGTAATGGGATTTTTTATGGCAAATAATGAAAAATTCGAAATTGATTTTAGTTACTTTATTCGCTAGATGGCGCTCTACCAGAATCAGCGATTCAGCGGCCAAATTGTTCGATAAATTGAAAAATATAACTGAACGACACGTATTTTTCCTTTTTGAATACCAGGAAAGAACCCTAATAATATCAAATGATTAATTAATAAAACACCATTTCGCCAAAAGTTAGAAGAAATGGTTAACGATTTTTAAATACAATCTGAGATATGTAAAATAGGTATATGCAAATTAAAACATGTAGCCAAAAAAAAATCTGATATTTTAGATGCGGTTTGCTGGAATCCTCTCAGCTATTTAAATTTCGAAAATAATAATTTTCTTATTTTTTAAATTCAACTCTCTCTCAGTATCGATTATATTTATTTTAATTCATTTGAAAAATATTTATCTATATCTGATGATTTATTTTACTCTGGAATGCCGTTGTTGTTTTTGTCGTGTCCAATAAAGAGCCTCAGATGTCTCCATGCATCTCTATCACAGCAGCAGCATTGTCCACTATCTTGGGTGTGTAAAGCAGCTGCTCTGGGTCTATGTCAATTTTCTGCAAGGCTGCGGGCATGAGAATATGTGGGTAGGTGTTAGTTCCACACCAGGACAGTTGTTGCATGTTCTATAGGTTCTTGTGCCATCTGGATGTATTGTCATCCTTTATAATGTTTTGTTCTAAATCTTGTTATAGGTTTGTCATTTTTCTCTCGGAGTTTATTTCACATTTTGATCTTTTCTTATTTTTTGTTTAATTATCTTGTATTTTGCAAAAACATTAGCGTCAAATAATGACATTTGTTCTTTGATTTGGCTAAACTCTCTGGCTTCCTTTGCAAATTCAACTGCCATTTCATTACTCCCGATCCAAACACTGGCAGAAATCCATTTTAGAATGCAGTTATTCTCCAATGATATCAGTTAAGTAAGTAACGAATGTATTTTCTGTGTGATTATAGTATTGCCCTTCTGAATTGCTTCTAGATCGGATATGAAGTCGTTGTACGGTATATTATAATTCCTTCTGCTTGATGCAGGGATGGTTGGTTAAGGTAAACATCAAGAGCTTTCCAGATAGCTGTCAGTTCACAAGTGAAGTTTGACGAAATCATTCTTGCCCCTTCATTGATTTTGAAGTATGTTCCATCTTGCAGTATTATGTTAATTCCAGCCCCTCCATTACTTATGGTAAGGTCTGATGATCCATCTGTATATGCTGTTAAATAATTTATCTGATCGCATAAACCAATTGTGTCAAGTCTTTTCTTTTTAAGTATGTTTTTGTTCTCTTTTTTTTTATTGCAGGGTTCATTCAGGTTAAGATTGATGATTACATTTGATAGCAATGGGGTAGGAAATATTGGTTATTCTCGAATTTGAAATTCATTATGTTTCTAATATTGTTGTCGTACTGAAGTGTTGAAGATCTTTTGAGCCTTTCTTTTTGTGTTCAGTTTAAATAGGTTCTATGGGATATATGTTCGGTTTCTTTAGCTTTAAGCTATTAGTGAATTTTATTGTTTTTAATTGTCTTCTACTTTCAAGTAGGTCTAGACAACATTCTCTCTGAATTTTCTAATTGTTGGTATTTGAACCAGTGATTAATATGGCCGCTTTTGCTTGAAAACTGTCTAGTCTTCTTTTTAGTGATGAACTTGAGGGAGCCCAAACAGGTGTTGCATATTCCATTATTGGCCTTATTAAGGTGATATATGTTGTTCTGAGAATTTTGGGTTTTGCTCCCCAATTTGTTCCACATAGCCTTCTCAGAATGTTTAGGTTTCTGGTAGCTCTATTTGAGGTGTTAATTATGTGTTTTGTAAATCGCAATTCCTCATCAAGTATCACACCTAGGTAATTTGGGGATCAAATTATATCAATTATATGGTTGTTTATGCTTATTTCGGAGTTAAATTCATGCCTTTTTTTCTGTCAGTGAAGGAGACCTATAGGTTTGTGTTTATTGGGTTTATTGTCATTTTGAGTTTCATTGCCCACTTCTCCAGTCCTCTCATTGATGTGTTCAGTATTTTTTCTGATATTTCTATACTGCTACCTGTGTGCCATATGGCTATATAATCTGCATAACAGGCAACTTTTGTGTCTTCAGTGAAGATGGATGTTGTTAAGGTTGTGTCGTAATTAGATGTACAACAACTCAAAATTGACCATGGCTCTTTTTTTTTAGCTCTTATTCTTTTCGTTTGGCCAACAACAAATGTCCAATTTATATACACATATATTCTTACATAATGAGACTTTGAAGAATGCAAATAATCTTCATCTATTTACATACACAACACATCTCCCCTCTTAATAATACTCCAGTCGGTCTGGGGGTTTCCTGGCTCTCTGAGGTCTAGGACTGCGGACGGGCACTTGCACAGCGGTAGGCTCGGGTTTAGGAGTGCAAGAGGGCACGTGCACAGAAGCAGTCTCCTCCTTGTTTCCTGATGTAACCTCTGGAACCTCCTCTTCACTTTATTTCTGACTTCCACCTACAGGCTTCTCTCCCGATGTTCGAGGAAGTATCAAATTTCTTGTCTCCACTTGTTTCTTTCTCACAGGTCGCAATTGATTGATATGCCTCTTATACACGACGCCCTCGCAACTTATAAGGTAGTGAGGGTAGCTCAATAATTTCAAAATGGTACCTTTTTACCGTTTAAGTCCAGTTGTATAGTTGCGGAAATAAATCTCGCAACCTGTAGTAAACTGCTCCTGCCTTCTTACGGCCTCATGAAATACCTCTCGCGTATTTCCCATCTTGGTATTAAATTCGAGAATCTTGATCTTAAACTTCTCTTCATTAGCAGTTCCGCGGGGGAATTCCTTTATTACAGTTTGGGGGAATGCTCTATGAGCAAATAGGACTCTTTGTAGATTCGTCTTTAAATCATCCTTCCCATTATTCTTTCTCAAAAGGTTTTTAAAATCTCTTACATATAGCTCAGCTAAACCATTTGTACTAGGATTATACGGACTGGTCTTAGTGTGCCGTATACTATTCATTTTGGTAAATTGCTCGAATTCACCGGAGACAAACTGTCTTCCGTTATCTGTAACCAAAAATTAGGGCAATCCAAATCTGGCAAAAAATTCTCTAAGATGATTTATAACCGTTTTGCTGGTAATATCTTTAATGATAAAAATATCTATCCACTTTGAGTATGCTTCCACGAGAACCAAAAACATTCTTCAAATGAACGGACCCGCTAGATCAAGATGAAGTCGATGCCACGGTTTTTCGGGCCAAGTCCATTCCGAGATGGTAGCCGGGGGCATGCTTGCCGATTATTGGCATACTCTACATTCTCTAGGTAACTCCTCGATGTTACTGTCTATGTCTGGCCACCAGAAAATACTGTCTGGCAATCATTTTCATTTTAACAATCCCCATGTGTATTTCATGCGAGTCATTTAAAATTAAAGATCTTAATTTTTGGGGAATTAACACTCCTTCACGCCATTGAAGACAACCAAACTCCAAACTTAATTCCTCATTGATCTTATAATGAGGAGCTAGTGGGTTTTCTCTCGGTACCCTTGTGAATTTACAGTTGCCTTCTCTAACATTCCTTAATACTATAGACAGTATTTTATCTTGGGGCGTCTCATATGCCACCTCCATAAAAGAGAACGGACCTCATTCAACTTCCTGAGAAGAAGTACCTGGTCTTCATCAAGAGACTCCCTGACACTCGATTCTAAAGGAAGACGTGACAATGCGTCAACATTTGAATTATCACTAGTTTTTCGAAATTCCACAGTATAATTAAATGCAGCTAATTTTAAGGACCATCTTTTAATTCTGGATGATGCACATATGGGAATTGGTTTATGAGGTGAAAATATATGAATTAAGAGTCGGTTGTCTGTGACCAATACAAATTTTGTCCCAGTAAGTATTGTCTGAATTTCTCAACGCCAAAAGTTATGCTCAACGCCTTCTTTTCTAGTTGAGAGAAACGTTTTTCCGCTTCAGTTAATGTTCTAGAAGCAAAAGCTATAGGGCATTCTTCCTTTTATCATTTCTATGACTCAGAATTACGCCTAGTCCATAGTCCATTAATAACGATTTACATTTTTTAAATAACATTCGATATTCTTTCGTCCAATTCCAACTTAAATTTTTATTCAAAAGTTGATAGAATAGCGCTAAAATGTTTGCTATATTCTTTATGAATATATTATAATAAAATAAGAGTCCTATGAAAGATCTCAATTGCGAAACATTATTTAGGTTCAGGCGCCTCTATCACTGCTTTAATTTTATTTTCTAAGGGATGCAGTCCATATTTATCCATTTTAAACCCTAAATATTCCACCGATTTCTTTTTAAATTTACATTTATATCTGTTTAACTTTAAATATTTTTCTAGCAATCATCTAAACACTAGATCCAACTTTTGTTCATGATCTTCAAAGTCTTTTCCTGCAACCAAAATATCATCTATGTAGCAGGCCATACCTTCCATAATCCTCTGAAATTTATTTGGTGCTACCGCTACCTCATATGGTAGTCTTTTATAAGAAAACAACCTCTTTGTTGTGTTTATTTCAACAACAGCTTTGACTTCTTCCGCTAACATTACTTGTAAGTAAGCCTGTGATAGGTCTAGAGTCGAAAGTACGGTGCTTGTAGATAATTTTGAAAAGATCTCATCGATCGATGGAATGGGATACCTATCTAATTCTATTGCTTTATTAGCTGTACATCTAAAATCACCATATATCCTTACACTACCATCCTTTTTAAATACTGGTACTATTGGAGCGGTCCAATATGCATGAACTATAGCTTATAAAGTGCAAGAATTCACTAAACGATCAATTTCATTCTCTACTTTGTTTTTTAGAGAGAAAGGTAAACTTCTGGCCGTACAAAACACAGGAGTCTCATCCTTTTTTAAATTAAAATTTATTTTAACATCCTTTAGACAGCCCAAATCTTTGTTAAACAAATCTGCATATCTTTATCAATCAAACGATTTCTATTAGATTCATTTTTTAAATTTTTAATGCTAAACAATCTAGAATAATCAAGTTTTAGCTGTTTAAGCCATTCTCTTTCTAACAAAATCACCTGGAATTATCATTTACAACTATTAATCTTGAATATTGGTTGGCTTCTTTTAGAAAAACATTTCTTTGACCTATAATCTCTATTGATTTACCACAAAATGATTTTAATCTTCAATTTGTTGGAAATAAAATTTTACCTTGCCAATAATTCTTATAAATATCTTTAGGTATTAACGTAACTAGACTTCCTGTATCTATTGTAAAGCACAAAGAATAATCATCTACTGTTAAATTTATTGTGGCATCAGTTTCGCCCTGTACAGAATATATAGAGTCCTCTTGTACAGATTTACATCCCCACATTTTTTACTAGCTTTGCCGACCCTACTTAAATGACCCAGTTTTTTACATTTTAAAACAAGTCTTTTTTCTATGAGGACAAACAGAGGCCACGTGTGAATGTCTTTCACCACATCTATAACACATTATTTCTCCCCTTTGCCTGAAAGGCCAATGCTGCACCATACTATTATTGTACTCACCCTTTTTATCTTTTCCATTCACAGGGGATATCTTGGCCACTAATTTATCTTGTAATTCTCTTGTATGTATCTCCGCCAGTTCGAACGAGATCGCCACTGCAAAACTATCCAGGGTGACATCGTCGTTTTCTTGTAGTAGCTTCTTTTGCAGGCTTTCCAACTTGATTCCAGCCACAAAACGGTCTCGCATCATGGTTCCCAGCATATCGCCGAAATTACAATTTATTGCTAAATGTTTTAATTCTCTAAGATATTCCGAAATTCATTCTCCTTCCTGTTGAATTCTCTTTAAAAATTTGCATCGCTGTGGTATCACTTTCTTCTTTGGATCCAAATGCAGCTTAATTCTTTGAATGATAGTATCATAGGGTTGATCTTTCAATAAACTAGGAAGAAAATGTCGTTTCCCTGCATCAAAGTTTCAGAATCTGGTAGCGAGGTAAAAATCAGCACTTTAATCTCCTCCTTCAGATGCCAAAAAGAAAGCCTCAAATTTTTGTACAAAAAGATCGAAGTGTCCTCCACTGGGCTATAGCATCTAAAAGGTACTATTAACTTTGAACTTGTCATGCTGATCTTTTCTACTTCTTTTTTTTTTTTTATCCAGATAGTTTAAAAGATGTAGTTGTTATACTTGCATAGACGCCGTTTTCCTCAGCTTTTTACTGGCTCTGTAGATCGCGCATCCTAGTCGCCACTTTTGTTGTGTCGTAATTAGACGTACAAGAGCTCAAACTTGACCATGGCCAACAACAAATGCCCAATTAATATATACATATATTTTTACAAAATGACGCTTTAAATAATAAAAAATACTATTCATCTATTTACATAAACAACAGTTAACATATAGCGAGAAGAGTAGAGGACTGAGCACAGATCCCTGAGGTACACCAGCCCATGTTCTTCGGTCCTTGGAAAATGTTCCATTGACCCGAACCTTTATTCTTCTTCCCCTTAAGAAGTCTGCAATCCAGATTAAGGTTTTTCCTCTTACTCCGATGTTGTACAGCCTTTCAAATAATGTCTACACTCGATCAAAAGCTGAGGTCATATCCAGGAATACGGCCGTTGTCTTCTTTGGCGGTTTTTCCTAGAAATCTATTATTGATTGACAGAAGTGGAACAGTTTATCAGTTGTACAGTGTCTGGTTCTTTAGGCAGTTTGGTAGAAGTTTATTTTATTATTATTAGTGAGCCAGACAATGAGCCTAGAGTGGATAATTCGTTCTGTTATTTTACAAAGTATGCTGGTGAGGGCAATTGGCCGATAGTTCTTGCATTCCTTGGCATCTTTGTTTGGTTTCAGTATTGGCACTATAATTTATATCTTCCAATTCTTTGGTAGTTTACCAGTTTGCCATGAAATCTTCAGTATTCGTAGGAGTTGATTTTTAGCTTCGTCTCCAAAGTGTTTAATCATTTGACCAAAGATTAGAGCATCTCCAGGTGACATCTTGGATTTAACTTTCCTATTAATGAGTTTAGCTCATTCAGTGTGAAGTCTCTCGAGTAAATATCTTGTTGATGGTAATTTCTTGCTTGTTTAACTAACCTGTTTACATTATTTTTTAGAGTCCTGCCTTCATTCGTATAGCTGAGTCTGGAAGTGCTTGAAAGATATTCAGCAATTATTTCAGCCATCTGTTTGTTCGTTCTCGCTATTCATATCGGTTAGAGTATTGGAGGATTAGTGTTGGTTTTGATTGTTTTATAACACTAATTATATTCCAGTGATGGCTTTCCTTTTTTGGATCCATTTTTTTTCGCAGAATTCTGCCCATTTTTCTCTCTCTCTTGTTTGAATATCCAAATTTCTTGTTCTATTTTGTGACTAATTTCAATGAGGTCCTTTATGATTTCTTCTGTTTTATTTGTTTTAAGAAGTTCATTGATATTGTCTCTCTCTGCAATCATTGCCTCGATATTGTGGTCCTTCCAGTAAAGTATTCACAGGTCTTTACGTTTACCTCTAGGTATCGATACTTTTGCAGCTTTGGATATGTTCGAAGATAATTTTTCCAATTTTTTGTCAATCGTTCTGTGATTTAATTCTTCGTTTCACAGTTCTTCAAGCTTTTCTGTGAATCTTTTTCCAGTGTTCTTTTATTCTGTTGGAAATTCTCAATTTTGAATTATAAGGTTGTTAAAATTGGTCTGTGGTAACTGATTGCACTTTTCAGAATTTTCCATTGTGTTGTGGGTGCGATGTTGTAATTTATCGCTGTGATGTCTATTGCGGATTCTGTGCCTGTGGACTTGGATAGATAGGTGTTCTTTTCGTTATTTAACGGTGTAAGGTCGCGGTCGGTTAGCATGTCCTCAACCTGCTGACCTTTGTTATCCTGGACAGGTGATCCCCAAGTTGGTATTTCGGCGTTAAAATCACCAAGTATGATTGCGATATCCGAAGACGCTTCACTTGATGTCTCTATCAGGCCTGTATTGATGCTAGTATTATCGTGGTGATAAACATTTATAATTGGAATTGTTTTATCTGTAAGATAGATTTCTATTGCCTGAGCTTCTGTCGTGCTTTCTCTAGGCTTACTCTGATTATAGGCGATTTCCTTAAATTTGATTTCTAGAGTTTTAATCAAAACGGCAAGTCCTCCTCCGAATTTTCCCGGTCTGTCCTTTCGTAGTGTTGTATAATCTTTGATATTGAATTCCAGATTCTGATTCAATTTTGTCTCCTGAGGACAAGTTATATGTACATTGTTGTCACAGAGAAGACAAGTCAGCTCTTTATTTTCCACTGGGTACAATTTATATTGAGTTGTAGTAGATTGAATTGTGTCCTCGTAGTAGATTTCTCATCATGAGCTCGAGCTGCAGCTCCTGACGCGGCGGTTACCCCGGACGCGGTAGCATTACTGGAGATATTAGTTTTGCTCCTCATTTGAAAATGGGTGCCGTTGCAACGTTAGTCATCTTGGAAACGAACCAGAATTTGGTCAAATATTCCAAGGGTCCAGGGGGGACCGCAAGGAGGTGTGGTCGGACTTCTCCCCTTCCCCCTGGAATGCCGTCACTACAGGATAAAGCACTCTTGGTGAATTTTTTAAATTGTGATTCAGAATCTGCCACTGAAGCTTTACGAGAGTTTCGTTCCTTTAAAGATATATTCGAAGCGGTAAAAGACCAATGAGTTGCTACTCTCTAAAGCGATTGATTAAAAGTTTTGAGGAAACTGGATCTCTGGAAGCAAAACCTCGGAGTGGAAGACCATCGACATGCAAGTGGCTGTTACGGTTTTGCAGAATGCTGAAGCTATTGAAACGTTATCCATGTATGAAGAAGTAAGTGCTAGACAAGTTTCTCGACAAACGGGGATTTCATATGGAACAGTTTGGAGTGAACACACATTTAGAATATTTCTATAAAAATACCCTAACAAAATTCAAAGTTTTCACGAGTTGAAAGTCAGCGATTTTGAGAAGCGTCAAGAATTCGCTGCATGGGTTTTCCGGCAAATTGATATTGATGAAAACTGGCTGTCAAATGTTCTAAGAGCAGATGATGCTCACTTTTATCTAAAGGGAGAATTTAGCATTCAAATCTGCCTCATTTTGGCAACAGAAAACCCTAGGATTTTTAAAGAAATACCACTTCATCAGCACAGAGTTACAGTTTTGTGTGGGTTCACTTCTTCTTTTATTATTGGGCCATTTTTCTTTGAAAAAATCAATGGACGTACTTTTAAAACCGTTTTTGTAACTGGTGAACGTTATGTTCAACTTTTGAGAGAAAAAGTTATTCCCATATTGCAGGACAGAAAAGCACTAAGCGAAATAACTTTCATGCAAGATGGAGGATCTCCTCATATCTCCCGCGGTGCCAAACAATTGCTGAAGGATACGTTCGGTGAAATTCGTTGATAAGTCGCCACTTTATATATCAGAGGCCTCCAATATCACCAGACTTGACGCCTTACAATTTCGGTTATGGGGGTACATTAAGTCGCGTTTTTATCGAATGTTGAAGGTTTCTATCAGATGGCACGTTTTATAAATTTCAACTATTTAATTGTGACCATTCTGTCATCTATCGTCTGCAGGCAGTATTTGAGAATGAAGGACGCCACATTGAGCAAGGATTGTGACCTAATACAAGAGAGAAGGCAGTTACCTCATGTGTTATATTTTGCAGCTCTTTGTTTTGGGTTATGGGAATAATAAATGCTGTCCTCACATCTTGACTATTTCTTTTTCTGTGAACAGTAATTTTTTTGTTTGTCATTTGCCCACATCTTATATTATGTCGTGCAGGCCCAAGTGTTATAACTTCTCGAATAACACTGGTATACACAATTTTACCCCTTATGTTTAGTTTATCGCTTTTCGCTCATTAGAAGAAATAGCATAAGGAATATTCTCTGTATCCCCCCCCCCTAACTTTAGAAATTTTGCGCAAAAAATAATACAAAATGATTTTACTACCACGTTTTTTAACGCCAAAGGTCGATTTAAATAGATTTTTTTGAGGGGATACATTTTCAAAATTATGTACAGTATAATAAACAATGATAACATTTGACAAACCCATAGGATATTTGGAATAAAGTACGACAAATATATTTTGTCACTCCCCTCTATATTTCATTTTTGGATCATGACAAATATCCAGTTAAATAGTCAAGTATCACCAATTAGTCAAGAAACTATACATTCCTTATAGCACGAAATCCTATTAGTAGTGCCATCATAATTTTTGGTACTATATTAACATTTCAAAAATCGTGTATTGATATCAGTAGTTATTTTCAAACATTCAATCTATTTCACAAAACTCCATCTAAAATATAAATATATTTTGCTACATGTTTTAATTTGCATATACCTATTTTACATATCTCAGATTGTATTTAAAAATCGTTAACCATTTCTTCTAGCTTTTGTCGAAAGGGTGTTTTATTAATTTATCATTTGATATTATTAGGGTTCTTTCCTGGTATTCAAAAAGGAAAAATACGTGTCGTTCAGTTATATTTTTCAATTTATCAAACAATTTGGCCGCTGAATCTCTGATTCTGGTAGAGCGCCATCTAGCGAATAAAGTTGTGTAACTAAAATCAATTTCCAATTTTTCATTATTTGCCATAAAAAATCCCATTGCATCCTGGACACAATGGTGTTTACCGCATTGCTCTAGCGTAAATATTCGCGGAGTTATTAATTTTTAAAGTTGTGCGGGACTTTTGGATAACCCTGTATATATAAACAACACTTCAATTGAAATTAAAATTAAAACAGATATTGTTATCTTGAATATCGGTGTTGTATGTAAGCCGGCGAATTCATACTTCTTAATAATTGATAAATAAAAAATACATTTTCAAAAAAAGTTTTTATTTAGATACACTAAAAAGAATAAAATAAAATACTTTAGCTTCTGCCATTGAGCAATTAGATTTATACGAGTAAAAATAAAAGCGGTGGGGGACTATCATAATAAATTTCAAACATGAAATTTAATATGAAAAACTGAGTAGCGATTTATATATATATGTCTTTACTAAATACAGTCTAATCTCACATTAAATTCACACAATAAAACTGTGATTGAAAGTTGCTAATGGCTTACGCCATCTATCGGAAGAAATATAAATTAATAGTTGATTTTTTATTATTTCGGAATTGGCCAAATATCCTTTCTTGATTAATCAAGAAAAGCTAAACAGATACGCATTTCAGTCTGTTGGCCCACATCAAGGTGGTGCAAGCTTTACCTCAACGACCAAACAATCTGGCCTTTGAGACTTCCTGAAGAATCAAGAAATAGATATTTAAGGCCGTGAAAGCGCCAACTATGGGAAATAAAAATAGAACAAAGGTGAAATTGTCCTGTAGGATCATGTTGAAAATTAAATAAAAAGGAATCCACACTGTAGGTGTATAACTAAAAATTTATATGAAATATAACCTTCATACATTATAATGTGATAATCATATAACGAAAGAAACACCTCTTCCTTTAAAAATGCATATAAACAAAGCGCATTAAGAAATAAACGTTCTTCTCTCTCCCCTGACTTATAACTTAATAGAATCAATAAATTATCCAGGGCTAAGTTTCTTGTATAACTTCATATTTCTAACTTTCGAGCTAACATGCCCTTCAACAGGAGCAACTATAGGAGTAAATCTTCTAGTTAACTATAGTGTTTAGTTAACTAGAAGTTATACTCCTAGTTGCTCCTATTGAAGGACATGTTAGCCCGAAATATAAAGTTATACAAGAAACTTAGCCCTGGACGCTTTATAGTGTATATGGCATGCACTATAGTATATAGTTAACTAGAAGTTATACTCCTAGTTGCTCCTGTTGAAGGACATGTTAGCCCGAAATATAAAGTTATACAAGAAACTTAGCCCTGGACGCTTTATAGTGTATATGGCATGCACTATAGTATATAGTTAACTAGAAGTTATACTCCTAGTTGCTCCTGTTGAAGGACATGTTAGCCCGAAATATAAAGTTATACAAGAAACTTAGCCCTGGACGCTTTATAGTGTATATGGCATGCACTATAGTATATAGTTAACTAGAAGTTATACTCCTAGTTGCTCCTGTTGAAGGACATGTTAGCCCGAAATATAAAGTTATACAAGAAACTTAGCCCTGGACGCTTTATAGTGTATATGGCATGCACTAGAGTATATAGTTAACTAGAAGTTATACTCCTAGTTGCTCCTGTTGAAGGACATGTTAGCCCGAAATATAAAGTTATACAAGAAACTTAGCCCTGGACGCTTTATAGTGTATATGGCATGCACTATAGTATATAGTTAACTAGAAGTTATACTCCTAGTTGCTCCTGTTGAAGGACATGTTAGCCCGAAATATAAAGTTATACAAGAAACTTAGTCCTGGATGTTTTATAGTGTATATGGCATGCACTATAGTATATAGTTAACTAGAAGTTATACTCCTAGTTGCTCCTGTTGAAGGACATGTTAGCCCGAAATATAAAGTTATACAAGAAACTTAGCCCTGGACGCTTTATAGTGTATATGGCATGCACTAGAGTATATAGTTAACTAGAAGTTATACTCCTAGTTGCTCCTGTTGAAGGACATGTTAGCCCGAAATATAAAGTTATACAAGAAACTTAGTCCTGGATGTTTTATAGTGTATATGGCATGCACTAGAGTATATAGTTAACTAGAAGTTATACTCCTAGTTGCTCCTGTTGAAGGACATGTTAGCCCGAAATATAAAGTTATACAAGAAACTTAGCCCTGGACGCTTTATAGTGTATATGGCATGCACTAGAGTATATAGTTAACTAGAAGTTATACTCCTAGTTGCTCCTGTTGAAGGACATGTTAGCCCGAAATATAAAGTTATACAAGAAACTTAGCCCTGGACGCTTTATAGTGTATATGGCATGCACTATAGTATATAGTTAACTAGAAGTTATACTCCTAGTTGCTCCTATTGAAGGACATGTTAGCCCGAAATATAAAGTTATACAAGAAACTTAGCCCTGGACGCTTTATAGTGTATATGGCATGCACTATAGTATATAGTTAACTAGAAGTTATACTCCTAGTTGCTCCTGTTGAAGGACATGTTAGCCCGAAATATAAAGTTATACAAGAAACTTAGCCCTGGACGCTTTATAGTGTATATGGCATGCACTATAGTATATAGTTAACTAGAAGTTATACTCCTAGTTGCTCCTGTTGAAGGACATGTTAGCCCGAAATATAAAGTTATACAAGAAACTTAGCCCTGGACGCTTTATAGTGTATATGGCATGCACTATAGTATATAGTTAACTAGAAGTTATACTCCTAGTTGCTCCTGTTGAAGGACATGTTAGCCCGAAATATAAAGTTATACAAGAAACTTGGCCCTGGATGTTTTATAGTGTATATGGCATGCACTATAGTATATAGTTAACTAGAAGTTATACTCCTAGTTGCTCCTGTTGAAGGACATGTTAGCCCGAAATATAAAGTTATACAAGAAACTTAGCCCTGGACGCTTTATAGTGTATATGGCATGCACTATAGTATATAGTTAACTAGAAGTTATACTCCTAGTTGCTCCTGTTGAAGGACATGTTAGCCCGAAATATAAAGTTATACAAGAAACTTAGCCCTGGACGCTTTATAGTGTATATGGCATGCACTATAGTATATAGTTAACTAGAAGTTATACTCCTAGTTGCTCCTGTTGAAGGACATGTTAGCCCGAAATATAAAGTTATACAAGAAACTTAGCCCTGGACGCTTTATAGTGTATATGGCATGCACTATAGTATATAGTTAACTAGAAGTTATACTCCTAGTTGCTCCTGTTGAAGGACATGTTAGCCCGAAATATAAAGTTATACAAGAAACTTAGCCCTGGACGCTTTATAGTGTATATGGCATGCACTATAGTATATAGTTAACTAGAAGTTATACTCCTAGTTGCTCCTGTTGAAGGACATGTTAGCCCGAAATATAAAGTTATACAAGAAACTTAGCCCTGGACGCTTTATAGTGTATATGGCATGCACTATAGTATATAGTTAACTAGAAGTTATACTCCTAGTTGCTCCTGTTGAAGGACATGTTAGCCCGAAATATAAAGTTATACAAGAAACTTAGCCCTGGACGCTTTATAGTGTATATGGCATGCACTATAGTATATAGTTAACTAGAAGTTATACTCCTAGTTGCTCCTGTTGAAGGACATGTTAGCCCGAAATATAAAGTTATACAAGAAACTTAGCCCTGGATGTTTTATAGTGTATATGGCATGCACTATAGTATATAGTTAACTAGAAGTTATACTCCTAGTTGCTCCTGTTGAAGGACATGTTAGCCCGAAATATAAAGTTATACAAGAAACTTAGCCCTGGACGCTTTATAGTGTATATGGCATGCACTATAGTATATAGTTAACTAGAAGTTATACTCCTAGTTGCTCCTGTTGAAGGACATGTTAGCCCGAAATATAAAGTTATACAAGAAACTTAGCCCTGGACGCTTTATAGTGTATATGGCATGCACTATAGTATATAGTTAACTAGAAGTTATACTCCTAGTTGCTCCTGTTGAAGGACATGTTAGCCCGAAATATAAAGTTATACAAGAAACTTAGCCCTGGACGCTTTATAGTGTATATGGCATGCACTATAGTATATAGTTAACTAGAAGTTATACTCCTAGTTGCTCCTGTTGAAGGACATGTTAGCCCGAAATATAAAGTTATACAAGAAACTTAGCCCTGGACGCTTTATAGTGTATATGGCATGCACTATAGTATATAGTTAACTAGAAGTTATACTCCTAGTTGCTCCTGTTGAAGGACATGTTAGCCCGAAATATAAAGTTATACAAGAAACTTAGCCCTGGACGCTTTATAGTGTATATGGCATGCACTATAGTATATAGTTAACTAGAAGTTATACTCCTAGTTGCTCCTGTTGAAGGGTAGGTTATCCAGAAAGCAAGGGAAATAAACTTAGCTCTGTATGCGTTATAGTGTTTATAAAATGCACTATGATGTTAGCTAGAAGTTATTACTTCTAGTTGCTCCTTTTGAAGGGCATGTTAGCTCAAAAGCTAGCGAAAGAACCTTAGCCCTGGACTCATTATTGATTTTTCGTTAAAATCGCATTCTCTTCATCACCCCAATACAGAACGTAATGGTAATGATCAAGAATGTACTGAAGCGCAAGTTATGAAATCAAAGCCGTCCCTGTACTGATGAGAGCCATAGCTCGTAACCAGATGGTCTCTGTCTGGATTGGCCTAAACTGGTGTTGGAACACATTATTTATCACAATAATCACATTATCTACAAGTTCCCTTGATCATTTGCTGGTTGTAAATTGATTCAGAAAAAACACAGTCACATCAACCAATAGTTTATTTCAACTCTCGACGTCAGTGACTTCCTGTCATTCTTTTCAGGGGAATGATTACTTTGAATTCTACTTATATACATACACGAATTTTTACGCTTGCATATATTTCAGAAAATCGTTCATGTATAAAGGTAGAACTAGAATTCAAAATAATCATTCCCTTGAGGAGAATGACAGCAGGTCAATGAGAAACGTCGGGAGTTAAATGAATCATTGGTTGATCTGGCTGTGCTTTTTATAGAATATCTACAGGGATAATAAACAAAATATCATGCTTTAATGAAATTTGAAAGAGAGAGGTATCTGTGGTAGAGAGTCAGGGGTAGTTAGCGACTTCTGTACACTCCAGGAACCTGAATTATCTGATTTTTTTAAAAAATAGGAAGCTCTTTTGGTAAAATAAATCAAATGTGCAAAATATCACCGTTTGATTAAAAAAAATAATGAAAAGAGAACAATTGAATTTATATTTTATGAGAAAAAAAATTGTTAAAAGTGAATTAGAACTCACAGTTTACAACAACAAAAAGTTTTATTAAGACCTTTTATTCTTATACAGATTCTCCCAACAGAAATGTAGGATACATGCAGAAAAAGTAATAGTACCTTAATGGTAATATGATATTTATATACAGGAAAAATTATATAAAGAAAATCAAGCTAATTGATTAGTCTGGTAAATTGAAGGAAAAGAAATTTATTATACATGGATTTACCACGGATTCAACGGATTCAACGCAAATTTGAACTTACATTAAATTTTATAAAATGCGTGGAAAACTTACTTGTAAATTAAAAAAATGATGTAGGGAAGAGTGTCATGCAAAAAGGTTTATTAATAAGTTTAATTCGAGGTTTCGGGTCTTAGAGAGTTTTCTCTCTGCAGGAGTAAGATTAATTTAAAATAAGAACAATTTTTAACGACTTTCCGAATGCTTTATTTTCATTTATATCTCTTGACGAAGACAAAAGATTTTAGTTGAAACATTGAGAAAATAAAACTTTAACTGGCCGAAGTGTGTATATTTTACAGAAATATGAATGCCGGTTAGGCAGCCTCTATCTTCAAGGTAATTATAAGGGCGTTATAATTAACTTTATTCCTGTGGAAGAGCTCCAAGGGCCGAAAGCTTGAATTAATTAAATTGTATATTTTGCAAGACACTCTTCCTTACATCAAATTTTCCTCTGAAATGACATTGTTACATCTTCCTGTACGACTGGTTTTGTTTCTACTGTAGACTGATCCATTGATGTATTGTAGACAAGACCAGAGTGGGTAGTCATCAAAAAAATTTCAAATTATTATGTGAATATTTTATAATACCCTTATTTATACAGAAGGCTTGAAGTAACATAGCATAAATAAATGATGAATATGCTAATTATTAATTTTGTATTACAGTAGAATCTCCATGAGAGGACACTCATGCTAGAGGACACCTCTCTATAAAGGACAGTTTTCATTTGCAAAATTACCAATTTTATAATTTAGCAACTCTTCTGTAAAAGGACATTTCTCTTTAAAGGACACTTTGGTTCTGCAATTAGGTGTCCTTTACAGGGAGGTTCTACTGTAATCTTTTTTATTAATAATTTGAATTATATTTAAAATTTTCGAATATTAATAAATATATATTCTGCGACAATATAATACAAGGGATTATTATTTATAGAAAACTTACTTGTGTATAATGGTTTCAGGCAATACAGTTGAAATAGACGGTCACATTTGATCCCAAGTTCAATCTTTGGAGTCTGGAGGCCTTAGAAACTGATTGTCGCTCAATTCTGTGAGATCTTCACAAAAGCAAATGGAAAAATATGAAGGAAGAATCCCCAATGAAAGATAGTTCTTAGAGCTAGTAGTCATTTCTCTCTCAAAGATCAGCCAGTGACGACGAGCAAAGAAGCTCATTACCACAGTTTAGCTTATCAGTAAGATTCATCAGGCCGATATTACCTTCGGATACTGGCTGCGTTAAGATTATTCGAAATCTTATATTAGAAACTCTCAACAGAAGAGACACACCAGAATCTTTCCTTAAGCTGAGCACGGACAGATATAGAGATAACATAGGCTGAGGGACAATGTCTTGCAGATCTGAAGACTGAGATTCTATACTCAGGTCTGGTGCACCAATTAACTTACGATGTCTCGCTCTAGCAGCCTCAGCGAATAGAACAAAGTTCCAGCAGGGGCGGATTGAATAAAGTTCCAGCAGGGGCGGATTGAAAATGGCTGAAGTTTCTACAAGAAAGTGGCTTTCCTGCTTTTTTCCGATTCCATATAAGAGCTCGCATTTGTACCTCAGCTTTACATGTTCAGAAAGATGACAAAAACTCAGTGATTATTTACCCAAACGCAACTCATTATACAATTTACAATGTTCCGGAAAGAATTTTATTCCTGAATTGCGCGCTTTTCACAATCGGTTTCTCTTATCTAATCATCACCTGTCTTTCTTTTATACTCCCTGGCATGGGGAATCTAACCTTTTTTTTGACAACCATGGTGGCATGCAGCACCTTGGTACTTTGCTACAGTGTATTGCGGCTTGTCTGTTTCTACATCGATTTTTGAGCTCGAAAATCATACACTTTGGTTAATAGCCCGTAAAATCATATTCTCTCTTTCACAATCGGGAAGCAGAACTGACAATTTCAGCCATCCTTAGACCATGTCCATAACTATCTTGTAGTTGTCAATGCGGCTTCAACTCTATCCCGTAGTTAACAATTGAATACCTGTCTCTCAGCCACAATGGACCAAAACACAGTATGGTTTTCGGTTTCATAAATCCATGGGGCTTCAATTCTGTCATAGTTCATCAGTCAAATTGATTGGAGTAGGATGACATACCAGTTCTCACCCACCATTGACCAAAATAGAAAAGTAATCTTAGCTATGGTATTTTACCAATATATGCACATAAGCATTTAGGACAACATATCTATATATAAATACAAGGGCAAGTAACCATATATAAATGATAAGACCACATGGTGCCCTCTATACACAAGAAATACAACTAATAAGCACAAATATTATTTTTTTTACAAATAAAACAAACTTTAAACTGTCCTTACTGCCATGAAAAATACTGGGAGGGGTCAGCTCATCAGTTTATTTTTTTAGTGATAGCGGGATTTTCTTATTGAGGTTAGTGTGAGTGGTTTCTTTCTTTGTCGACGGGGGCCGAAACTCGGTCAAGAGTGGGGGAAGGGAGGAGTTACATGGCCCGAGGTACCTTCTCAGAAGAACTGGAAATTTCCTCAGTTCCTTAGTTTGGACCGAACTATAATGGCTTCTACAGAACTACAGAAATGGAATACATCGTACGACGCAGGGGAATGGAGTACACCATACTGACCAGAAAGACGTCTGGGCGACACATACCTGGACGCCCGCTGACACGCTTCATGGACCAATTAAAGGAACTCGCTGGTTTAACGGTCGCCAAGATGGTACATCGAGCTCAAGACAGAGATGGCTGGTGTCGTGTTTGGAATGTAATACGTACAGTACAACGTTCGTTCGCAAATAAAATGATCTCTAAAATGGCTTCTTCTTTCTGCCTCATTTGGTTCGATACTCTTGTCTTTTTGTACGAAAGCCTATGTGTCTTGCTTCAAATATTCCTATTTTATTCTTGTATAGTGTGTATATTAAACTGTCCAAATATTTGAAAAAATGAAAAAAAAATCTTTCGAGTATAGTCTTCATTAAAAGAATGATGTCGATGGCTTTTATTCGGTTCCATTTTGTATTAGCCATCCCATTATGATGTTGCCTGCCCTCTAAGGAAGATGTATTTATACTGAGAGGTACAAATAGGGGGTTTTCATTCATTGGAATTGAGACCAAATGGCATTTCTCAAAGCCCTCCAGTACTTTTAGAGGATTCTTACTCTATATATATCTTAAGAAAAAAGCATCTCCTCATCGTTCAACTAAAAGTTGCTGATGGCTTGTGCCATCTATCGGAATAAATATCAACTATTCATTGATTTTTAATTATTCCAGAATTGGCCAAATACTTATTCTTGATTAATCAAGAAAAGCTAACGACGTACGCGTTTCGGGATGTTGGCCCTCATCAGCGTGGTGTAAGCTGTACCTCAACGACCAAAAAACTGGTCATTCAGGCATCCTGAGAAATCATTAAACGGGTAGTTAAGGCCAAAATTTGCGTGAGAACGCGAAACAATGAGAAAAATAGTACAAATGTGATATTTTACTGGGATAAGGTTCATAATTTAAGAAAAAGGCATCTCCTTATCGTGCAACTGAAAGTTGCTGATGGCTTGCGCTAGTTTATATTTATTCCGATAGATGGCTCAAGCCATCAGCAACTTTCGGTTGCACGATAAGGAGACGCCTTTTTCTTAAATTATGAACCATATCCCAGTACAATTTCACATTTTTACTATTTTTTCTATATATACCTGTTAATTTCTATATGTAATGTGTTATTGCTGCCATTTTTACTTTATGCTAAC
This sequence comes from Cordylochernes scorpioides, assembly GCA_030710605.1. Taxonomy (NCBI): domain Eukaryota; kingdom Metazoa; phylum Arthropoda; class Arachnida; order Pseudoscorpiones; family Chernetidae; genus Cordylochernes; species Cordylochernes scorpioides. The sequence continues at coordinate 52,631,834 of CP092870.1, forward strand.
ACTGTATTTGTATTGTTAGGTAGACGTTAAAATGAATCTATTCAAAGATCTGGAAAAGTGGTAAAGAAGGCTGTAGTCCGCACACGTCAGGGAAGGTCGAACAATCAAAGACCGTGCGTGTACACCTAGTGGCAGGAATATTCATCGTGGTTTCCCTCGAGTTCATACTGAAGATCTCTATTTATAGAATTTATAACGAAAATATTGACTGGCAATGTTTTTATTTTCAATAATATCATCGAATATTATCGCTACAGACCTTACTGCAAGGATATAAGTTATTGAATGAGAGGGCTTGGCTCATAGGTAGTGAACCCTCTCAGCGGTTTCGCTAAATTAATCTCTAGACCGCTCTACTATTGTATTGGATTGGTTTTGGATATACTCTTATAGGTCTATAGAGGTAATATACGCTTATGTCCATAGGTTTACTAAACACCCCTAAGCTACCTTCCATAGAAAATACAGAGTATATCCCAAACCAATCTAAATACAATAGTAGAGCGGTCTAGAGATCAATTTGGCGAAACCACTGAGAAAGTTCACTACTGATGAGCAAAGTCTTCTCATTCAATAACTTATATCATTACAGTAAGGTCTATAGAGATAATATTTGATTATATTATTGGAAAGAAACACATTTCCAGTGAATTTATTTGTTATAAATTCTATCGATAGAGATGGCAGTTAAATTTATAAATTTAATATCTGTTTATATTTTTCTTTTTGTTGTTTGTAACTTGAGTTATTCTCTTCCACAGAAATCCTTAACGCTCCCACGTCTCAATTTGACCATCCTGATTAACCAATGACCCAACAGTATCATTCTCCCTTTATTAGAGAGAACAATTGGAACCTAGGAAGCTCAGAACGCCAACTATCTGGGTCTCACCTTATATTTACTTCTTGTATTTTATATAAGTTTGTCTTATATTCTCTTACTCACTTTCTTAGTGCTACTCTTTTTGTGTTGTTTTTCTTGCTTCCCTCTTTCTCTTTCTTGTTTTTTTTTTTTTCTTTTTTTTTTCTTTTTCTTCTGTCTATATCGTTATTTCCTTTGTCTCACTGCTTTGTTCTTATGCATACCTCTGGTGAATCCTGTATAGGGTCAGTGACCCTAAATAAAGGCTTTTTGTTGTTGTTGTTATAATATCTTACTGTGTACTTCATGACTACTATACATGTACGTAACGAATGAAGACATTAGAGACGCCGGTTATGTAAATTTCTCCTTTTTTTTGCTTATTCAGCCAGAAGATTTACATATGTGTAAATAGAATTCTGTATATAAGTAGTGTTAGTTAAATAAAAGTGGGTGTTGGTGAATTATTATTTTCATCGGGGTTTCTGGTGTTGTGGGCACTTTTAAAGAAGCAAATAAGCTTCAATTCGGTTGGAGACCAGAAGAAGTCTGGCAAGAAGATACAGTCAAGCTCTGCCACAACTATTTAGATAAGGCCAGACAAATCCAGGATGCGGCAAGCTTTCCGAGTTTAGTAAGTGAGGCAGTTATCGCATCCGAAAAACAGACATTAAGACGCAAATATTTCTTTTCACTAATAAATCAAACTTCTACTGTCCCCACTGCGATAAATATATATATATATTGGGAGGGATTGGCTCATCAGTGGTGTACCCTCCCAGCGGTTTCGCCAATTTATTCTACCAGGCAGCTTCACCACTGGTGAGCTAAACCTTCCCAATATTTTCTCATCGTAGTGGGGAACAGTAGAAGTTTGATTTATTTGTGAAAAGAAACATTCGAGTCTTAATGTCTTCATTCGTTTTATATAGATGGCGCGTTATTGCTGTGTATTAATACATGTATGTACTTCTATAAAAGCATAGGGCGCCTCTCTCGTCAAAACTAGAGGCCATCTATTGACCGTCGCCACAAACTAGCGGCCTCGGGTCGGTGACAAAGCCACAACGCCAACTTTGGCAAACTGAGAAGCGTCCACCATACCGACCTGAGGCCGCTAGTTTACGGCGACGGTCAATATATGGCGTCTAGTTTTGACTTTTTTGACGGGAGAGGTGCCCTATGCTTTTATAGATCAATTTCCTCCCGGCAAAATTTCCACGTATGTACTTATTAATATGATGATGCATTAGCGCGCCATCTGTTATGAAATTTCGAAGCTATTATAGAGTCGTATGATTCTTTTAAAAATTAAAAAATATCTACTGCCATTACTGCAATCGAAAAAATTAATGTGAGAGCCTGGCTCATCAGTGGTGAACCTTACTAATGGTAGATGAAACTGGCGAAACCGCTGGGAGGGTTCACCACTATAAGCTAGGCACTCCCATTAATTTTGCATTGCAGTAAGAGTAGTATAATTTTGTTTATTTTAAAAAGAATCAAGCGAGTCAAAAGTATTTATTAATGTCTAGATATATTCTGTGTACATAATTGTATGGATATTTTTATGTGCTTTGTTTGTTTATCCCTAATACACGTGGTACAGGCCATGATATTAATATTGGGTAGAAGTAGGCGACTGTTTTACTGTAAGTGCACCACATGTCTAAACACGTGAAAAGCAGTTCGACTTTGTACTTATATATGTACTAGAGCCCCGTTTGGTTACTTGCACTCGCTAGTGAGGTTAGACTTTTGCAAGAATCGGGGACCGTTGGAGCATTTTTTTTTTTAATCAGAAAAAAAGTACCCAATGCAGGAATCGAACCCATCCTTCCATCGACCCCTTTATGTACTTAATATCTTCAACACACTGCTTTTTTATTTAAATTTTAAACTCATTATATGTAATCATTTTATTTTACTGTTTATATATTTATAGTGTAGAAGTATCGAATTAATTTATTTTTGTCGAACGACATTTGAAAATTATCCCGCAATTATAAGCAGCATTATATTATATTATAAATTACTTTATATAATATTTACGAACGGATAAATATCTACACGGTAGCCTAGTGAACATGGCATCCGCCAGATAAGCGGAACACTGTGGGTTCGATTCCCATCCCTGGACACTTTTATTTTTGCCGTTCATCATTACTCTTCAAAATTCATACTTCATAAATAAGGTTAGAAATAATAGTTATTTCTCCTTAAAATAAATTTCGATTTTTCGTTCAAAAGAAACACATGCGGGATAATTTTCAAATGTCGTTTTACAATTATAAGCCTCATTTTATTGTATTATAACTTATTTTTAAAATATATTTTAATCAGGAGAAAGACATCTTCTGGTCGTTCAACTAAAAGTTGCTGATGGATTGCGCCATCTGTCTAAATGAATATCTACTAATCGTTGAATATTTTTATTATTTTCATAATTGGTCAATTTTATTTGAAATTATGAAAAATCAAAGATTAGTTTAGATTTATTCCGACAGATGGCGTAAGCCATTAGCAACTTTTAGTTTCAGAATCATGGAGAGATACCTTTCTCTATATTTATCAACCTGTTTCCAGTACAATTTCACTTTTATGCTATTTTTCCCTTTTTTATAGTATCCCTTGTACACATGGTATAGGCCATGATATTCATGGTGGGTAAAAGTTGGCGACTGATTTTACTGTAAGTGCACCACATGTCTACACATGTGAAAAGCAGTTCGACTTAAATTGTATTATTGAAAGAGATAATCAATTATCTATATAGTCATTTTTGTTTAAACAAATTGATGATATGAAATGATGTAGATATTGAAGTTATTTTTAAAAAAAAAAGAACACCAAAACATCTGGCGTTACTTGATATGCACTTAGGTCAAGTGGATTGCAACCATTTACCATCTGGTATGGTATGTACTACACCGGTGTCCAAAATTAAGGTAACAAACACATAATGTTAATTTTATGAAAAATACTGTATATAGAATTGTTTTGAGCGAATATTTGTAGGTAGATAGACAAAACTATAGCAAATAAAGTTGACAAAATAAAATTATTGTTGAAATATATCTTTTACAGAGTTATGCAAATTTATTATGATGCATCAGCGCGCCATCTGATGCATCATAATATAATTGTTCAAATAAAAGACTCAATTTAAAGTTTGCGTAAGAGCGATTGCTCGAAGCATATTATATATTTATATTTGTATGTAATTCTACTGTCCTCAAAGCTTATGTCCATAGTTCAATACCCATTCCAAGAGTCTAGCATCAGTCTCACTATGAAAGGAAGTTCTAAAAATGCAATATAACAGCTGTATGGTAGATTAAACTGGCGAAACCGCTGGGAGGGTTCACCACTGATGAGACATGCCCTCCCTTTAATTTTTCCATTGCAGTAAGGACAGTAGAAATTGTTTGATTTTCAAAAGAATCATACGCGTCTATAATAGTTTCGAATATTCATTATGCAAATTTATGTTGAATAGTCCAAAAGTCAGGTAGATGTTGATCGATATTTGATGACTTAATAAGGTGCGTGGTCGTCTCTAATAGATATACAGCTGTCACAACGAAATGTCATGCTGTTTATTAATCAATTAATGAGCTATTGAGGCAACAAATCCCACTCTTAAAACAAAGCAGTTTTCAGTTCTTGGGTGGCCCTTGGTGGGGGTGAACGAGATCCAATTCGTCTTCCCAAGGCATTCCAAACATGTTCTATAGGATTGAGGTCTGGTGATCTGACAGGCTACTCCATCCTTTGAATACCCTTACTTTCTAGATATTCGTTTGCCATCAGGACTCTATGAGGACGAGCATTATCATCTATAAAGATAAACCAGGGCCCGACCCCACCCCTAAAAAACCTTACATAGGGCTCTAATCTCTCGTCTCTGTACCGCTGAGAAGTCAGGGTGCCGCCATCAAACACATGTAGTGGCGTGCGTGAGTCTAACATGATACCACCCCGGACCCTGGCACCTTGACCACCGTCACGTTCCCTTTCTCTGATGTTTGAGGGATGGTTTCGAGTCCCGGTTTCTCTCCAGATCAGTACACGTATAGAATAAGTGTTAAGACTAAACCTTGACTCATAACTATTAATAATAAAAGTACATGAGCCCACTGATTTTGGGTCCAAGATTGATGTTGTCTGCACCAATTTAAACGAGCGTTTTTTTTTTTTTATGGCAATGAGAGGGATACAAACCTTCGGCCTCCTTGCATACATCCCTCTCGTTGAGTCTTCTGTAAACTGTTTGCCTTGATATCATGGTTCCTGTGGCCGAAGAGAGCTCAATTGTTAGCTGTCAGGCTATCATGGTTTTATTATGTTTGGCCCTTAACTTCAGATAACGTTCTTCTGATGAGGTTGTGATTCTGGGGGACTTTGTCTTACTCTTCTAGAGATGTTTTCTGTTTCTTGAGATTGTTTTCATAGACTCGAAACCACTTTTCTCCACGTTTCGAGCCATCTTGCAACTTCTACTTGGGACTGGCCTGCCGCTATTCTACCAATGACCATCCACTTCAATGAGTCTTCTAAACATCTAGGACGTTCCATGGATAATAAAACGGAATAAATGTTGTTCAAATAAAATTGTAAAGCTGGATAAAAAAGTCACGCAAGCGAACGCTTTAGAAAATGACCCAAATTTTCATATTAAAATTATTTTAAAATTATTTTTATTGTCAAGCTAAATCGATTGGTTTAATTTTCATATCATATAATGATTTTTATTATTTTTATCAAAGATTTAGTGTTTGTTACCTTAATTTTGGACACTAGTGTAGTATGAAATGTACTAGTATGATATGGAAACAGAATATTTAGGGCGCATATCCTTATTATAAATAGTATCAAACAATGTTTACAATAGCTATCGACACCACTACTGAGACTTTTAGAATTTTAGGCCCATCAAATTTGGAATCAAGTTCAATTTGGTATTAAGAATCGATATGGGCGACAAAGTAAATAATGGTATTGCAAGCATCTATATTAGAGGTAGGATTGACGTGGATTTGATATCAAACGAGACGCCGCAGCTGATAGCATTTTGGAGATACACAAAAATTCAATCAAGTATCAAGTTAAGTTCGTTGTTAAGACTATAAGGTCTTCTTCTTTATTATCTCTGGGTAGGGTAGAACGCGTCTGCCTTTGTCATTAAGACTGAGAGCACTACTCAGTGGCAGGCCGACTTAGCCCCAAAAGAAATGGCCGCCTCTAACATGAGGAATAGACGCCATGTGCAGCCGCTCCTAACAGGGAGTACAAACGCTGCTTATCCTGTATCCCTGGATCAGGAGTCCTTACAGGGTAATTTCAGCCGGGCCAGCTGAGCCCTGGTTTTTTGCGAGCTTGTTGCTGCTTCTCCTCTTGATAATTCTGCCGCAAAAGAGAAAGTTTGGATTTGATATTGATTGAATCAGCAAATAATTGTTAGGGCAATTTCGCTCGCAAACTGGAGATAGGTTCCGACAATGAACACCTATGGGTTCGCACATGTGATAGACATCGCTACAATGTAAATTTAGGATTAATTGAATTCCCAAACAAGTGCTATGTGGTAGAGAGCTTCATTAGGACTATAAGGTAATGGATGGGTATTGCACTGCAAACTAGAGGTAGGATCCGACACCTATGGGCTCGTACATCTCATAGAGAGAGACATAGGTTAGAGACTGGGTTTTAACATGTTATAGACATCGCTACAATGCAAATTTAGGATTGATTGAGTTCAAAACAAGTGCTATGTGGTAGAGAGCTTTATTAGGACTATAAGGTAATGGATGGGTATTGCACTGCACACTAGAGGTAGGATTGGACGATGGTCGCAGGCCGCATTGTGGTGGGTCTCACGTGGCCGCACGTGGGCTCGCACGAGCAGTGGACTCCGATGATGGGACCGCGGATCTCCATGCGGTTGAGGCGGTTCGCGCCGCGTACCCGGAGCTCCTCCAGGGTGTGAGGGTAATCGGGCCCAGGCTGCTTGCCGAGGTAGTCAGGATTCCGGGGGTAGAGAGGGTCGCCTGCACGCCACATTCTCAGTCACCGCACACAGTGGACTCATACCTTCTACCAGAACATTCAATTGTATTTGAAATAGGAATTGATGACAGCCAGCACACATTATTTCTAACTAGAACTGTTTACTTGGATACATGCGTAGCGTAGATATACATCATACATTTGAAGAACATTCTAAAAATAAGATAGCTATTCTCTCACCTTATTAATTATTTAGATAATAAAAAGGAATATATTGGATTGAATAAAATATTTATTTGCCAATATTTCGTTAGAAAGAAGATAGGGAATAGAATTCTACAGTTGTTTCTTGGCTGAAAAAACACCAGTTTTCCATTCTTGTATTTACTATTGAGATATTTTGTGTGATATTATCATTTGAATTAATACAGAGGAATATACAAAATTAATTAGAGAGGCGATATAACCACAGTGACTCAACAGACAGCTTCTATTTAATAGTGCCAACAAGGGTTAAGTTTCTTGTACCATTCTTATTTCTCTGGCTTTCTGGCTAAGATGCCCTTCAACAGGAGGACCAAGAAATATAACTTCTAACTAACCCTCGGCGTGTTAAGTTAGCTTGAAGTTAAACTTCTAGTTATTGAAGGGGGGGAATGTTAACCCGAAAGTTAGAGAATTAAAAATAGTACAAGAAACTTAACCCTAGATTTTTTGTTGATATCATTAAATAATCAGTCAGAAGATGAACGTTTATAGATGGGTTTTATATTCTAACAATGTTCTTTATAATACAATATAATGAGGCTTATGATTGTAGAACGACATTTGAAAATTATCCCGCATGTGTTTCTTTTGAACGAAAAATCGAAATTTATTTTAAGGAGAAATAACGATTATTTCTAACCTTAGAGATGAAGATGAAAGGATGGATTGTGAAGAGTAATGATAAACGGAAAAATTACTCATTACTCATCACATCATTACTCTTCACTATTCATCCTTTCATACTTCATCCCTAAGGTTATAAATAATCGTTATTTCTCCTCAAAATAAATTTCGATTTTTCGTTCAAAAGAAACACATGAGGGATAATTTTCAAATGTCGTTCTACAATGTTCTTTATATAAAAAAAAAATTCGGCGAGCTCTCTGAGAAGAGAGAATATGAAAAATGAAAATGACTAAGATGGATTTGTTCATCAATGGTAAAATCTACCAGCGGTTTCTTCTGTCTGAACTACCAGAACATGGCGTCTGATGATTGAAGGTGGAATATTGAGACGTCCTGTTTTAGAGGATGAGAGAGTAAATTTCCGCTAGAACATTATTTTTGAAAACAATTCGCCATATATTTTTTGGCAATAGTAGGTGAAAACAACGAAAACTGAGGTTTTCTGGACATGTGATGCGCTGACAGTGTTGGAGGGAAAGCTCAGGGGGGAAGAGATCAAGGGGAAAAAATGACGGGGATACACATACGATCTAAAACACACACACACACACAAAAGCCTTTATTAAGACACACAGGTCTTACAGAGGATTCTCCTTGGGGTTACAAAACGGAGAAACCTATGAAAGTGGGAAATAAAAAATGGAGAAAGATTATATAAATTTGGTAAATATATACAGATTATAAGAAAGAATAAAAAATAAGAAGAATAAAAAAAAATCAAAAAAAGAAAAAAAAATTTTGGAAATATGGATGGGAGAAGTGGAGAGCGAAAAGAGGAAAGAAAACAGGTATTTACATATGGAACAAGACAATTTAAGCTCTCACACAGCACAGGTGGGCCATGTATTTTTTAAGAAATCTTTAAGAGATTTCCCAGGAAAATCCGCGTGTTCAGGGTTGTAAGGTAAACACCGTTTTATCAGTGTGGGGGTTAACTTATCGTATCTGCCTAAACAAATAATTGGATGTTGGTTCTGTCTTTCTCATCAAATAGAAATTTTTGGTATGTTTGAATGTTCGGTTAAGTCTTTCTTTTTTACAGCATTTTTATGGAAGTTATATAGATTTAGAGCTACTGAACTATGTCTATAAAGTTGGATAATAAAGAATATAATGTGAAGTGTGTATGGCCTATCTTAGAGAAGAGTATTTTTCTTTCCGTGTCAAGAGGCATGCATTCAAATATATAATGTTCTAAAATTCATTTTCGGTTCTATTTTTGCATAGTTGGCAATACAAGTCTTCTGTCCTTAGATATTTTATATGGTCTTCTCGATATAAAACAAATAGAATTCTCAATTGCGCAATGAGGCGTTTAGCCGGCAGTGGGAGTTCACTTAGTAGATAGTTCTCTGCTGCGAATGTTTTATGTAAATATTTGTAGTGTGTGTGTAGCTTCGAATTGGTTATTCTTGATTGATCGGTTTGGATAGACTGTTCTATAGTGATTCTGATAATTTGAGGTATTGCTTTCTGTAGAATATTGGGGTCTGAACAATTCTTTAACCACATGAATCCAGTTGAGTTTAGGATATTCATTAAATTTTCTGTAAAACCTATAAAGGTATTCGTCAGAGTGGACGTTTCCCATAATTGGGCTAGACAGATTGCGGGCAATCTGGATTTTTCCATTTTTAATATTCTTAACCAGAACTTTAGAATTAGTTTGGTTGCTGTGACTCCTAGTGAGAAGCGTCCGGTTTCCATGCGTAGTATGTAGCCTGGTGTGTTACTCGGCAAGTTCAATAGTCGTCGGAGATAGTTATTCTGAATTTGGTCCAAGATTTTGTACTTTTCGTTTGCCCAAATTGGAGCAGAATACAGCAGAGTTGACAGGATAATCGAGTCTAATAGTTTCATTGATGAACCAAATGAATTCAACCTGGATTTCTCCATAATTTTCCATACTTCGCCGGTAGCTGCAAGCGCTTTGCCTTTAAAGTATGAAGCCACTTGACTAAACGAGATTGTTGTTGTGAGGGGATAGCCAAGATAGAGATATTTCGATGTCACTGTCAACAGTTGGTCTCCCCAGAACCATTTGTCCGATTTTGCAGGGCGGCCACCATTTCGGAAAACCATTATCTTGGATTTTGATTCGTTCAGGGTTAGATGATTTGTTTCGAAGTATTTTTTCAGCATGTTGATTTTTATTTGTAGATTGATTTTTGATTCTCCTATGAGAATTATGTCGTCGGCATACATCAAAAGGTGGACCGTTCCAAAATTAGGGAGGTATATGCCTGGTAGAGTAGAGTCATTAAAAATGTTGATTAAATCAGTTACAAAGAGTATAAATAGATAGGGTGATAAGGGTTCTCCTTGTAACACTCCCGATCGGATTTTGATGGGTTCAGTAAATAGTCCATTCCATCTCACCGTCGTTGTCATTTGTTCGAAGTAGTCCCTAATAAGGTTAACAAAGCGGAAATCCAGACCTAATTCACCCAATTTTGACGACAGAAGTGAGTGGGGAACAGTGTCAAAAGCCTTTTTTAGGTCCACAAAAAAAGCATAGAGTTTTCTTCTTTTACGTCTGAGAGTCAGCTGTATCAAGGACAACAGTGTGAATATGTGATCTTGACAGGAGTAGCCTTTTCTGAATCCGGCCTGGTTTTCTGGAATAATTGATCTACCTTCAATCCAGTTGCGTAATCGCGATTTTAGTATTGATGTGAAAAGTTTTGACAGATTACTAATAAGGGCAATTCCGCGGTAGTTTGATGGATTATCCCGGTCACCGCTTTTAAAAATAGGATGGATGATAGATTTAGACCACATTAAGGGATATGAACCAGAATTAATGATTCTGTTGAATATATTTTTTAGAGTAACAAGGTGTTCGAAAGGTAGGGTCTTTAATGCTTCATTCGGAATTTCGTCAGCGCCACAAGCTTTTTCATTTGCCAGACTGGAGATTTCTCTAGTTATTTCTGTTATGGAGATTTCACAGTAGAGTTCAGGATCAATTCGTGAGAGAGTAGATAGGTCGCTTCCTATCGTCGTTTCAGCAGAGAGCAGTTTGTTGTAAAAGCCAGACGATCTAAAACAATGGAATAGACGACACACATACGAGGAGATGAAGAGGATGGCGGAGGAAGTATGGAGAGACCGTGTCGCCCACCCTCAGTAGAAGAAGGCATTGGAGGAGGTGAAAACAGGACCAATACATTAGTTTTCACAAATATGGAGAACAGCACAGTCAAAAGGAGTAATATAGAAGAGAGATCCAACTTGAGGAAAGATTGATGTTATTCTACACTTTCTGTAGATAACTGTTCTGTTTACCTATCTTGTAGAATCCTGTATGAGACGATTGTCCCTAATGGAAGCTTGTTTTTGGGGTTGTTGTTATATAAGTCTGTGTAAGGGAGAGGGACCCCACCATAGAATTCCTTTTCCCATGAACGGCCATTGATGAACTCACTGGCTTAACGGTCGCCGAGATGGTACATCGAGCTCAAGACAGAGATGGCTGACGTCACATCGTGTTTGGGATGTAATACGTACAATGGGCCACAACGTTAGATTGCGAATAAAATTATACTAACTGTTATATAGTGAGGCTATAAGGATATATGCAGTCGGAGGTATCCTACCTGGAAGCAGAGACAACGCTCCGTCCCTGCACGTGGCCAGCACGGGCAACCAGCGCTCCACGCCGAACTTCTCCCTGCGGCTAGCGTGCTGGCGGAGAGCTTGGAAGGACGTGGCCCCGGCCAGCCGGGACAGCTCGTACACCTGGGGCGGGGCCATGAACATGTTCTGACTGGCATGCTCCTCCAGGATCTCTTGAGGCGTGTACCACTGGATGAAACCACATCGTCAACTTACAGGGGCTTTTAAAATGATTATTTAGGATTTTCTACCAATCTGAAAATCAATATATAATAAGAATTGAGAACAAATACACAAGTATTTATTTACAAGAGATCAATGGAATAGAGTACAGTCAGTATAACTATAGAGGTATAAAACTGTAGTTTCACAAATCCGCCGTGAATTTGTAAAGTATTGACAAAACTTGAGGAAGTAGAAAGTCTTTAAAATCACCGATCATTTATTTTTTAAAGAGACAGAGGCAATTTTGCTCACACTCGGAGAGTTCGTTTGTATTCAATAAAGGTCACTGTGTATCAAATATATTTCAGAGTTATTGTCTGAATCCCGATATACATGCTAAAAGGCACAACTTCCTTAAATTTTTGTCCATGAGTGTCAGCAATCCATGAGGACGTCGCTACTCTTAGAACCTTCTGCCCCGGCTCCTAGTTACAGAGAATATAGGAAAAAGCTATAGGGTATCTAACCTAGCAGCGGCCATAGCAGTGCGCGGAACATACGCGCTTATCGCTAGAGCAAAAATGTCGCTAGAGCCCCATTGATGGAATTCAATTGACTCAAAGTCGTCCCGCAAAGATAACATCATGTCAAAAGGTCATAATACCCTTCCGTTCAGCATAGCAGGTATCCTAATCCCTGAAATGAGAAATTATGATTTACAATGGCAATTTACAAAGGCAATAATTTACAAAACGCCTAGAGTCGTATAAATGAATATACACTCATGGACAAAACTTAAGGAAGTTTTACTCTTCAGCATGTATATCGGGATTCAGACAATAACTTTGAAAGATACACTCATGGACAAAACTTAAGGAAGTTTTACTTTTTATCGTGTATATTGGAATTCAGACAATAACTCTGAAATATATTTGATACACAGCGACCTTTATTAAAGACACGAGATAACCAATTCAACAAAATTGCCTCTGTCTCCTTAAAAAAAAACAGACAAGAGGCATCAAAGACTTTCCACTTCCTTAAGTTTACATCGTTGTATTCTCTGTAAATTAGTACTCGATTTTATGTAAAGGATGGCAACTTTCAACGCTCTATTGCTTTTTTATTAAATGGACAAATTTCGACAATAGAATATGGTATTGCGCTAAATATGAGAAGTTTTGTCCATGAGTGTAAATTTTGCGCTATTTGAACTTTTCGCACGATTTCCTGAAAATACTCGTAAAATAGTAAGAACTCGCTGGTTAGAAATCTCGAATATAGTTTTATATTCAGTAAATATCGCGATTAAATATTTAATTAATTATTTTTTACTTTTTGGTATTCTGGAGATACTGTTTTTTCATGTGTTTAACTATTCAAATAATCAAGTCCTACATATGTGCTGAGAATGATATACGTGTGTGGAAAGAAATAGGCGGCACATATGTTGAAATAAATGTTTTCAAATACTAAATCAACTACTCCTCAAAAAGTTTCTAATTTATTAGCATTTTCAAGATTTCGAATTAAAGAACTCTTTCACAGGTGTCTCTTCAAAGTATTCACATTTTTAAATATTTTTTATTAACCAATTGTATAATTATACAAGGTCGTGAAGGCTATATTCATTGATCAAATTTACAATCTTGATAGGGTTGGAATATAAGTCTTGTCTTGAGGCTCCCATACATTCCAAGAGATGGTCTGGTGAAGTCTCTTTGGTCGTGCAGATGGTGCATTGTGGGAAGACACTGTCCTGGAAGAGGAAGGGTCTTGTATTGCCATGGAGACTTATATAAAATGAAAGGATTTAAGCACCAATGTTTCTTTTATACACAATACAAACATCTACTGTCCTTACTGCGATAAAAATATATTGGGAGGGCTTGGCTCATCAGTGGTGAACCCTCCCAGTGGTTTCGCCAATTTGATCCACCAGACCGCTTCTTCGAGCTTTAATGCTGTGTTGGACGATTCTGCTTATATATGCAGCACTGAAGGGTAGAATCTCAGAAATGATTTTCAAGAAAACTATGGACATAAGCTTAGAGGAGAGTAGAATTACCTCCTTTCATTTTATATATATAGTTGGCTCGTTATTATTTTGTGTTAATGAAGACTTTTGGACATTTCAAAATAAATATTTGAAAAATCCCTTGCCAATGCTAATAAATTAGAAAATAAACTTTTTGTGGAATACTTGATTAAATATTTGAAATATTTTTTTTCTGCAATTTTCAACGCGATGGGAAATAAATGTCTGAAATCGGCAATTCACCTCATTAGCGCAAACATTTTTCACGGCAGTTATCCAGCCGTTTTTATGACTCATCACGTTGGTCATTATAGAAAGGAATTCGGCCGAATACTGATGTGGGCCATAGCTCGGAACTATGGAAATCTGGTTGTTCAAATTTTCTTGTCGTGTCTCGCTGCTGCACTTTAACACACACACACATACAGCTTTATTAAGACCACCGGTTTTATGCAGATTCACCACAGAAAGGAAGTATAGATGGAGCTCCTATACTCCAGGCAGCACGGAACCCAACAACAACCTCCAGGTCTGACGCATTTCCCAATAACACATACACACATACAGCTACATTAAGACCACCGGTCTTATACAGATTCACCCCAGGAAGTAAGCATATATGGAGCTCCCATACTCCAGGCAGTACAGAACCCAACAACAGTCTCCAGGTCTGACGCATTTCCCAATAACACACAACATACAGCTTTATTAACACCACCGGTCTTATACAGATTCACCCCAGGAAGGTAGCCTATACTTCAGGCAGCACAGAACCCAACAACAGTCTCCAGGTCTGACGCATTTCCCAATAACACACACACATACGGCTACATTAAGACCACCGGTCTTATACAGATTCACCCCAGGAAGGAAGCATATATGGAGCTCCCATACTCCAGGCAGTACAGAACCCAACAACAGTCTCCAGGTCTGACGCATTTCCCAATAACACACAACATACAGCTTTATTAACACCACCGGTCTTATACAGATTCACCCCAGGAAGGTAGCTTATACTTCAGGCAGCACAGAACCCAACAACAGTCTCCAGGTCTGACGCATTTCCCAATAACACACACACATACAGCTACATTAAGACCACCGGTCTTATACAGATTCACCCCAGGAAGGAAGCATATATGGAGCTCCTATACTCCAGCCAGTACAGACCCAACAACAGTCTCCAGGTCTGACGCATTTCCCAATAAAACACACACATACAGCTTTATTAACACCACCGGTCTTATACAGATTCACCCCAGGAAGGAAGCCTAGATGGAGCTCCTATACTCCAGATAGCACAGAAGGCTGCACTTTAACCCCACGAACCAACACTTGAGCAATTATCCTTTATTTGCCAAGCTAACACTACAATAGAAAACATGGCGTCTAAGATAAGACTTCTGAAAGTTAACTGACAAGCTCTGAACTACTTAACTACTGACTATGGACTCATTAACTAATTTACACATCCTACGATTTTTATACATCCTCGTATTTATAGCACCAATAAGTAATATCAGAACTATGCAAATGGTACTACAACAAAGAAAAAATATGCAATTGCACAAAATTTCTGAAACTAAGTAAAAATAAGTAATATCAGAACTATGCAAATAGACTAAAACAAAAAACAAATATGCAATGTGCAATATGCAATTTTAATTTTTCCGTTTATTATTACTCTTCACAATTCATCCATTCATACCTCATCCCTAAGGTTAGAAATAATCGTTATTTCTCCTTGGAATAAATTTTAATTTTTCGTTGAAAAGAAACTCATGCGGGATAGTTTTCAAATGTCGTTTTACAATCACAAGCCGCATTATATTATATTGTATTATAAATATGCAATGGCACAACATTTCTAAGACTAAGTAAAAATAAGTAAAAAGAAATATGATCTGCACCGATTTGAACAAATAAATAGTTGGGCTTTTTCTTTAATAAATGGAAATCGGTTCTTGTTGACTATGCAAAATGTAGGCATATATAAAAATTATATTGATCCTGTCTTCTCATTTTCACAACTATTGATAAATGCCAGACTTTTCACAAAATAAATTTTACGACATGATTTATAAATCAAAAGAATAATTTCTAACGCAGAAATACATTCATAGACAAAACTAAGAATAAATGAATAGTCAATCATGATGTCGCGACGGTCGTCTGTTTTTTATATGGGGGGGGGGCAGAGGCAATTTTGTTTACACTTGGTTATCGTTATCTTGTGTGTCTTCAATAAAGGTCACTGTAATATCTTTCAGAGTTATTGTCTCAATCCCGATATACATGCTAAAAGGTACAACTTCCTTAAGTTTTGTCCATGAGTGTATCTTTCAGAGTTATTTCCTGAATCCAGATATACAGGGTGCGGTAGATAAGTAATGAGACTCAGTCTAGAAAAACAAATTTATTGATCCGATTTGTACAAAACGTTAATATTCTTCAAAGAACTCGCCTTGGGCGTCGACACAACGTTGCCAGCGCGTTTTCCAAGCTTCATAGGCCCCACTGTAGTGAGTTGAAGTTATCCCAGTTAGTGCCTTCGTGACAGCACGTTGGATTTTCGGGATATCGTCGAAACGATGACCCTTCAGGCATCTTTTTACCTTCGGAAATAGGAAGAAATCAGGAGGACTCATGTCAGGGCTGTATGGTGGCTGTGGCAGAACATCAACTCCAATTCGGGTCAAATAGGAGGTCACGAGGAACGCTGTGTGCGCCGGAGCGTTGTCGTGGTGGAGACGCCAGCGTTGAGCAAGGTCCTGTCGCCTCCGTTTGACGGCTTTGTGCAATCGCCAAAGGACTTCTTTGTAGAATTCGGCATTAACAGTTCTCCCCTGAGGGACAAACTCCTTGTGAATTAACCCCCGCTGGTCGAAAAACATAATCAGCATTGTCTTGACTCGGGACTTTGACATTCTTGCTTTCTTCGGCCGCGGGGATGCCGGTGTGTGCCACTCCGAGCTCTGGGCTTTCGTCTCCGGGTCGTATTGGAATGTCCACGATACGTCGCCTGTTACTACGTTGTCTAAAATGTCTGGAATATTTTCCAATTCATTCAACATCTCACGGCAAACGTCCACTCGTCGTTGCTTTTGTTCGGCGGTGAGCACTCGGGGAACCCATTTTGCACAAACTTTCCTCATCATCAAATATTGCGTAACAATTTGGTGAACCGTAAATTTATTCACGGAGACCTCATCGGCGATCATCAAAGACTTTACCCTTCTTTAAGCTTTGCCCATTAGTGTACAGTAGATAAAAGTAGATGTAAACATTAAATAAAATAACATAATACACAGTGACGTTTATTGAAGACACATTAGATAACCAAGTTTGAACAAAATTGCCTCTGTCTCCTTTTAAAATACAAATGACAGGTTGCATGAAAGACAATATACTCCCTTAAGTTTTGTCTATGAGTGTACAGTAGCATACATTGTAACCTTGATTGAAGATACACGAGAAAATCAAGTTTAAACAAAATTGCCTCCGTCTCCTTAAAAAAAAAAAAAACGACAGGCGGCATGAAAGACAATATACTCCATCAAGTTTGTCCATGAGTTTAGATGTGAACATTAAAGAAAATGACAGTATTCATTGTAACCTTGATTGAAGACATGTGAGATAACCAAGTTTGAACAAAATTGCCTCTGTCTCCTTTTAAAAATACAAAAGACAGGTGGCATAAAAGACTATATACTCCCTTAAGTTTGTCCATGAGTGTAGATGTGAATATTAAAGAAAGCGACAGCAAAGATAAGATGTTGTGACCTTATCAAGTTTGGTCGGTCTCGTCTGGACGCCAACTTCCTCGTTCCACAGGGGCGTACCATCTTCCGGGTCGTCTCCTAACCTTACCGACTTAGCTCTATACTACGTATAACCTTCTACTGTAAGTTCATCACATGTCTACACGTGTGTAGAAAGTGTAGATAAACTCTACACTTACAAATGTTCCAAATATTGGTTTGATTAATTGTACTCACTGGTGTTTTATTATTATACTTATTAGCCAGAAAATAATCCACAGGACATTCTTCAAAAATAAAGACAAACCGCTATTGGACATGATAGAATCCTCACAATGGCTCAAAATAGGAAACAACACCCCACAAAATGAAGGATAGAATTGTGTTCCCGAATGATAAAAGCCTAAAATGCCCTCACTGTGAAAAGGTACAGAGGACGGTGGAAGTTGCCTTGCTACAAACTGTGGAAGATTGCTTCCTTACGACTACACTGAGAAGCATAATGAAGTGGTGAGATGCGTTCACTTCAATCTGTCAAGAAAGTATAATTTCACTGAGAACAACAAGATAAAGCTCCACAAAATAACGACCAAAATTGAAATTTCATACGCTAAGATAATAACGGACCTGCCTATGATAAGCGATATCAATATAAGAGCTAACAAACCTGATATAATAGTATACGACAAAATGAAAAAATACGTAACAATCATAGAGCTAGGCGTTACCTCCCAAAAAAATATCCAAACTACGGAGCTGACAAAGAAAAGAAAATACCAGATTCTAGGGAAATGGCTCAAACCGAAAAAAATGTCCGTAAAAGTAGTGCCGATAGTCTTAACATGGGATGAAATAGTAATCAAATATAAAAAAAAATTATTGGAAGGAAATAAGCATAAGTAAAAGGGACTTCGCATATATTCAATCCTTGGTTCTTAAAAAGACTATGGAATTTATCTCAACAGAATAGAATAATGAACCTCACGATAAGTTCCATAAAATAAAGAAATGGAAGTCATAGATAGATTGTTGGAACGATGTAGGGAGCTGGCGTGTGGAGACGAGGAAGGTGGAACACCGGAGATAATCATGGACCACAGGGCTACGACGACCATAGAAGAGATCCAGGAGAACGACCTAGAGCAGATGACAGGAGACCTGACAGACCAGAACCATTTTATCGATGAGCGAACAGGAGAGGAAATAGAAAGACTGCTGGAGAGCTGCAGGACATCAGGGGTCCATATCAGCGAAGGCCACAGCACTGACCAGGAGTCAAGATAGCAAATGTAAATATCTTTGTTTTCTTTTACAGTTATTATTTATAAGTTGTAAATAAAGATATGTAAATAGTCTGATCATTCCTTACACTTTTAAAATAAAAACTTGTAACCTTTTTGAAAAAAAAAAAAGTTATTATTATTATTCAGACCTTTTGGTATTATACAGATTTTTCAAATAGAATATGGGTATATACAGAAATAACACTAATAGTAACAATAATCAGCAGTGTTATTTATAATGTATTAAATAAGGAAAAAATAATAAAGAAGCACATTTAAAGGAAGAGATGCCTTTTTTGTTACATGAATATTATCTTCCCGCAAACTTTATGTTGTAAGCTTGCCTGAAAATCGGCCCTTGCCACTTCCACAGCTCAAACATCTGTTTGTTAAATTCGAACAATTTCAGTACCCCTCTCAAAGGGTGTTATGAAATGGAAGCCGCCCCTGTACTGATGAGAGCCTTAGCCCGACATCATGGTATACAGGTTGGTTTTTGTCTGAATTTACCAGAACTGGTGTTGTGTGTCTCATTCTTTATAATCATTTTTAAAGGTTTTTATTAGGGTGATACAATAGTGTCTTCATTCTGATGCATATTTAAAGGGAGAGATGTCTCTTTCGGTACATGAATATCATCCTCCTGAAACATTTATATTGTATTCTTGCCTGAAAATCGGCCCTTTCCACTTCACCAGCTTAACAATATGTTTGAAAATTAGAGCGATTTCAGTACCCCTCTTGTAGGATGGTGTGAAATCAAAGCCGCCCCTGTACTGATTAGGACAAAAGCCCGAAACCATGGTATACAGGTTGTTGGCTTTTGTCTTAATTTGCCAAAACTGGTGTTGTGTGTCTCATTCTTTATCATCATTTGTTAAGGTTTTTATTAGGGTGATGTAATAGTGCTATCGTTCTGATGCAAATTCGTAGGATGGTATGAAATCGAAGCCGCCTCTGTACTGATGTAGGCCATAGCCTGACTCAATGGTCTATACAGGCAGGTTGTTGTCTTTTTGACTGAGTTTTTTTTTTTTAGGCTCAAAAGACGCTGTCTTCTTGTCTTTTCAGCCATCCGAATTGACAACCAGGTCGGGCTAAGCCACTCAGGAAATAATCCCCACCCCGATGTGCTGATAGTAGATTACCCGCAGAGAAAGTGGAACTTGGTGACAGGCAGCAGACGTTGAAAAGAATAGTGACTGTAAAAGATTAAGTTGCAAGGTTATACAAATTATATAATGATATCTATATACTTCACCCAATCATAATGGTTTTCGGGTGTCAGTGGAAGGAAGATCTAAACCTTTGGTTTTACCTCGCTAGCGTGGTGCAAGTTGTACCTCAACGACCAAAAAAATGGTCCCTGATCTAAATGATTTAACTCTCTTATATGCAATAAATTGATAAAGAGGGAGCAATCTCTCGAAATATTTTAAGAAAAAAAAAATTTTTTTTTTCTTTACAGATCCAGGTACGCCCTTTTATATAATCTCTTACATCAGCCACTTTGTCTATATAAATTTTATAAACTCTGTCTATTAATACATTTAAATTTGTAAATATTTAATTCTATGTTCCAATTTGTTTGTTGTTTTGTTTGTGTTTTCTCTGTAATAGGCGCAAATACACGTATTTCAATATCGCGCCTAGTTGATTAATAAAAAACACCTGAGTTGACAACCAGGTTGGGTTAAGCCCCTCAGGAAAAAATCCCCACCCTGATGTGCTGAGAGCAGATTACCCACAGAGAAAGTGCAACTTAGTGACAGTGAATAGTGAATGTGAGAGATTAAGATGCAATGTTGTACAAATTATACATCGATATTTTATTTTGTTAGTAAACAATTTTGCATATATTTTTATTATTAGCCCTAGTTCACTATTATAAAGAATTCCACCTTATGTACATATCCACTTTTATTTTATTCCGACTTAGAGCGCTATCTCCCCCCTAAGGACACTTGTACTTTAAAGGTAAACTAAACATTGAAGGAAAATAAAGTTATTTGAAATATCTACAAGAATTATTATGCAAGTAATGCACACTAATAGATAGAGCATAAGGAAGTGCAAGTTTAATCTCGCCGGCCGTCTGCTTTATTATTATTATTTTATTATTATTATTTTTATTTAAGGACAAGAGGCAATTTTGTTCACACTTGGTTACCTCGTATGTTTTCAATAAAGGTCACTGTAATATCTTTCAGAGTTATTGTCTGAATCCCGATATACATGCTAAAAGTTTCAACTTCCTTAAGTTTTGTCCATGAGTGTATCTTTCAGAGTTATTGTATGAATCCCGATATACATGCTGAAAGGTACAACTTCCTTAAGTTTTGTTCATGACTGTATATGCGACATGCTGTAGGGTGGAATCCTAGATATGACATTTAAGCAAACTATGGAGGTAAACTTCTAGGACAGTAGAACTACTTTGATTGTTGAATTTGAATTATTCCAGAATTAACCAAATACCCATTATTGATTAATCATGTAAAAGGTGGTTATCTTTATTAATCAAGAAAGGGTATTTGGCCAATTCTGGAATAATTAAAAATCAATAATTAGTAGATATTTATTCCAATAGATGGCGCAAGCTATCAGAAACTTTTATTTGCAAGATCAGGAAATGCCTTTTTGTCAATTTATCTACCTGATTCCAGTACATTTGTGTACTATATCTCACAAATCCTACAAGGCCAGCTAAGTATAAATTAAACAAAATTCCTTCCTTCAATGCCTTCCTCTACTGAGGGTGGGCCACATGGTCTCTCCATACTTCCTCCGCCATACCCTTCATCTCCTCGTGTCGTCCAGTCCATTGTTTTAGATCAGGCATGTCAAACTCGCGGCCCACAACGAATAAATTTGCGGCCCACCAGACAATTTATTTTAATAAAAACATTTTTATAAATTAAAAAAAAAATTAATAAAAATTTGTAGCCTAATTTTTAAAAATTGTAATTATACATAATTTATTTATTAATAACGAACCACTGGTCGCCATACATAAGTCGTAAGTTTTGATAATATTATACCTACATACATAACGTTACTATAAAAATTTAATTACTTGTTTTCTTTTTTTGCGGCCCACATAATCTTATTACTTTTTTATTTGGCCCGTGTTAGGATTTGAGTTTGACATGCTTGTTTTAGATCGTCTTTGTATCCTTGTCGTCTCCTTCCCTTCGATCTCTTCCCCCGGAGCTTTCCCTCCAACACTGTCAGCAATGTCTCTCCTGCTGATCCGCCCATCACATGCCCGGGAAACGTCCTTTGTTTTATGAACTTTATCATCTGGCACCTTCTGTTCCCATTTGATTAACAAAATTCACTGTTTCAATTAATGTCAATTATCAGGTCGATTCTATATAAACTCCGATAGATCTGTGGATATAGTTATCGTTAGGGGAAGGAGCAAGCTTTTTGGTTATTATCCATTGATATCCTTTTTTTCGATAATCCATAGTACTCGTGGTACAGTCCATGATAATCATGGTGGATAGTAGTAGCGACTGATTTTACTGTGTATAAATCATTTTATTCACGATCAAACGTTGTACTGTACGTATTACATCCCAAACACGACACCAGCCATCTCTGTCTTGAGCTCGATGTACCATCTTGGCGACCGTTAAGTCTGTGAGTTCATTTAGTTGGTCATCATTTTATTCGCGACCTAACGTTGTGGCCCACTGTACATATTACATCCCAAACACGACACCAGCCATCTCTGTCTTGAGCTCGATGTACCATCTCGGTGACCGTTAAGCCAGTGAGTTCCTTTAATTGGTCCAAGAAGCGTGTCAGCGGGCGTGTCCAGGTATGCGTCGCCCAGACGTCTTTCCGAGACATCTTCACACATGGAAAGCAGTTCAACTTTTGCACTTGCAGATGTACCAGAGTCTCATTTGATTACTTGCACTAGGGGTCGGTGGAAAGATGGTCTAGACCGTTGGTTTTAGACCACTACGACCCGGGTTTGATTCCTGCATTGGGCACTTTTTTCTGATTAAAAAAAAAATAAAATAATGCTCCAATGGCCCCCGATTCTTGCAAAAGTCAAACCCCACCAGTGAGTGCAAGTAACCAAACGGGGCTATGGCACAATTGTAAGTGTAAAGTCGAACTGATTTTCACATTTCCACATGTATAGACATGTGGTGCACTTACAGTACAAGCAGTTGCCAACTTCTACCCACCATGATTATCTGTACCACGTGTACTAGGGATAAGCAAAGAAAATTACTTGCACTCACTGGTGAAGTTGTACATTTGCATGAATCGGGGACCATTGGAGAAAATATTTATTCAGAAAAAAAGTGTCAAATACCGGAATCGATCCCTGGACGTGGCTGTCAGAAACCCACGACTTATAACACTCGGCCACCGAATCTAAATTATTGTTTGGGAGAATATTTAAAATGTACGTACGGAGGTGAAATCTGAATAAAGATGTAGACCATAAGGAATAGGATCAATATTATGACACCCCTGGATACCAAAACCTTCTCAACAGCAGAAAAAGGGAAGAAAAAGACATTAAATAATAATAAAATGTTTCAATTGATGAAAATTCTGTAATTGAGGAAAAGGAAATGTATAGCCCATCCTTCTTCCTTGCTATTGTTCCCACTCCATCAATACCCAAGGTACAAATAGCATGAACAATTATAATTGTTATACGACACTGAAGTGTTCAAAGTTCTTGATAATTTGTGAAAATGTTTTTTATTCATTTTCCTTGAGAGTTGTTTTTGTCGAGTCAAACAATGAATAACCCTGTAACTTATATTGTTGATAAAAAAAATCGTAGTTTTGTTTGAAAAAAAAAAAAGAAGCGTTTCACCTACACAATTGACTTATTTTATTATAGAAATATCGGATGATTTATTCCTTGCAATACTTCTTCTCTTATTCTTTCTTATCTCCACTCAACAATCATATCAGGGTATCAAGCTTGTAGCGTTGTTGATGGTGTCTACTGGGGATGAGTCTCTATTTCTTTCTTATCCCCACTCAACAATCATATCAGGATATCAAGCTCGTAAATCTTGAGACTTTTGATTTTGCCTGCTGGGAATGAGCTAATCAATGGAAGAATAAATACTGTCAATAATGTGGTTTGGGGTTGGAGATTGACACTTAGTATATAGTGGGAAAACCGTGCAACCATTCTGCCTTGCATACTTATATTCATGATTTTTCAGGATGCCTGAATTACCAGTTTTTTGGTCATTGAGGTACAGCTTGCACCACGCTGACGAGAGCCAACAGCCCGAAACACGTACGTGGTTAGCTTTTCTGGATTAATCAAGAATGGGTATTTGGTCAATTATTGAATAATTAAAAAAATCAACGAATCTATATATATAATTGCCTTATTCTGTCTGAAGCTCACGGATAGAATGCGCGCCCATTGGCTGCCGGCGAACACGTGTCCTCCCTGCCCCCCTCTAGACAACCCTGTTATCAGCTGTGTGATACATACACCTGTCTATAGCGGCCACTCTAGACAACCCTGTTATCAGCTGTGTGATACATCCACCTGTCTATACAGTCCACCCTGTCTATAGCGGTCACTTTAGGCAACCCTGTTATCATCAGTGTGTTACATTCACCTGTCTATACAGACCACCCTGTCTATAGCGGTCACTTTAGGCAACCCTGTTATCAGCAGTGTGATACATACACCTGTCTATACAGACCACCCTGTCTATAGCGGCCACTCTAGACAACCCTGTTATCAGCTGTGTGATACATACACCTGTCTATACAGACCACCCTGTCTATAGCGACCACCCAAGACAACGTTTTTAAAATATATTCGCACTCGGGTAAAACCCGGGCGTTGCCCGGGCCATTCGCCTAGTAGTTAATATTTATTCCGATAGATGGCGCATGCCATCAGCAACTTTCAGTTTTACGATAAGGAGATCCCTTTTTTTTCTTAATATACTTATATTTGCTTATTCTCGAACTCCCTATATTCCTTATCAACTTGTAAGTGCTTCTATCAGCCAATCTGAAACGACTTTGAATTTTCTTAAAACGTTGTTTTCCTTATTACTTGACGAATAATATTATTACAGCGCGCGAATACATAATACAATTACTTTATACATAATACAAAAACATTATACATAACGGCAAATAATATTGGTATTTCTAATTTTTGCAAGTGTTTACGAACTTTTGGGACAACCTTGTATAAACACATATTGAGTAAAAATAGCAGGTTTCCAGGGAAGAATGTATTTTAAAAACTTTAATCTCTAGCAGTCGAGCATTTCTACAGGAGAAAATAATGTACAAATCGCCCTGTAGAAGGGCGTTGTGCCCGACAGCTAGAGATTAAAGTTTTCAAAAGATACTTTTACACGGAAACCTGATAATTTTACTCAATATTGATACATGGGATTATTGAATAAAGAAATCTGTCACGGAGAAGCTAGGATACACTATTGTATTATTTTATAAATTTTACAAGACCGCAGTCACCATTCGGAGGAGATTAATAGAATCGCCGAATGTCGTGGTCCATTTGGATGAGGAAAACGAAGACTAGAACGCGGCTGATTCCACACTATCCTTTCAGTGATACGCTAACCTCGACGTATGCACAATAAATGTGTGGCCATCAGACATACGTCGAACCTATAGGCTGTTATTGGGTGCTACGCTGCCTGGAGTATAGGAGCTCCATCTATGCTTCCTTTCTTCCAATGGTGAATCTGTATAAGACCGGTGGTCTTAATAAATATGTTTTGTTGTTGTTGTTCTTGAATACACTATTGTATTAGCGTTAAGATTGTTACGGAAGAAAGAAACCTATTGTGGGGATATGATGTAAACCACTAAGGTGGACATAGTCCGTACATTCCGCTCTCTAGCCGTTCAAGTATCGTCCACTATGGCTGGAAATCAATATAAGGTTCTCCCAAAAGTTCGTAATCATTTTATGAGTATTTCATTCAAAATAGACACTTCAACCAGTAAAAGTTTTATTTTCTCAACCTTTCAACAAAAATCGTTTGTCTTCGTCAGGAGAAATAAATAAAAATGAAGCTTTTGGCAAAAGGTTAAACAAATTTAACGCTTTATTTTTATTCATTTCTCCTGACGAAGACAAAAGATTTTTGTTGAAACGTTGAGAAAATAAAACTTTAACTGACCGAAGTGTCTATTTTATTTAAAGAAATAAAAATGCCAGTCAGGCAAACTCTTATCTTCAAGATATTATGATTATGATTCATATGTTGCAAGTGTTTAAGAACTTTTGGAACAACCTTGTAATTCTAAAACTTGGCCCACCTGCTGATTGTCCATCCTTGATATAGAACATCAGAGATTAAATCACTCTTCTATAAGAATTCTATGGTAATTTTACCAAGGTTACCAATATTATCAAGGTTGTACCAAAAATTCGTAAACAATTGCAAAATATGATTCATAATATGTTTAAGAACTTTTGGGACAACCTTGTAATTCTGAAACTTGGCCTACCTGCTGATTGTCCACCCTTGATATAGAAAAACATCAGAGATTAAATCATTCTTCTATAAGAATTCTATTGTAATTTTACCAAGGTTACCAATATTACCAAGGTTGTCCCAGAAGTTCGTAAACACTTGCAAAATATAAATAAAAATATAATATGTTTACGAAATTTTGGGACAAATTTGCTAACTTAACTTTTCTTAAAATATTTCGAGAGATTTCTCTTTCTTTATCAATTTATTGCAAAGATTTTGAGAAAAAAATGTTTTTATTTACAGATCCAGGTACATCCTTTTTAATATAAACGTAATGTATGTTTTGTATTATGATGCATTAGCGCACCATCTGTTATGAAAATTCGAAACTATTTTAGACTCGTATGATTTTTTTAAAAAATTAAACAATTACTACTGCCCTTACTGCGATGGAAAAATTAATGGGATGAGCCAGGCCCTCCTATTAATTTTTCCATTGCAGTAAAGGCAGTAGAAATTGTTTAATTTGTAAAAGAATCATACATGTCTATAATAGTTTCGAATTTTCATAATGTTTTGTAATAAATAAATGAATAAATGGAATAAAAGATGGCTGAAATTGACTCGGGGAAAGGTAATCTAGGTTCGGTGTAGTTAGTGTGACCTACCTTCATGGTAACGACCTCGTTGTTGTCCAGGACCACTGGAGGTTGACGGTCCATGCAGCAGACATAGAACATAGTGTCGTAGCGCCGGTGACCCACGGAGGTCGGGGTCAGCCAATCCCACCATTCCATTAGCGACCAGACATCGGGGCATGCTTGATGTTGAAGACAGAGTTCGATAAAGCTCAGTGAATTACCGTGAATCTGTTTTTGCCATTCCGGTACATGTCCTATTACAGGCTTCTTCGCATTCTTTATCGGGCTTGTAACCAGCAACACCCCCGTTTCCTCGAAGGTTTCACGTATCGCGGCGATGCGATAGGCGAGATCCGGCGGTAGGATGTCCTGGTTGTCATCACGAGCCCTTGCACGAGCGGCAGTGACCGAGTCAGTTATCATAGGAGGCCTGGGCCCCGTGACACGGCTAGAGAAAGCTTCAAGCTCAAGACGTGACACTCCAGCTTGTTCGAACACACCCCACCACTTAGGTGAGAAATCATCGACTTCGACAAGACCTCCAGGGAAGACGTAAGCATTAGCGAAGTATGAAGAGACATTGCTACGCTTCACCATAAGAAGATGATAGTCACTTCTTGAGATCCGCTTCACAGATGAAGACAAAGCTTTCCCGAGGTTGCTGCCGACCAGTTCCTGAAGAGTAATCCTGGCGGCGATGATAAGGCTGGAGGCCTCACGCCAGGGCACCTCGGTTTTTGGCATTCTGGACCTGCGCAGCAATCACATTCTTAGGTCAACTGGAATCTTAGAGATTCATTCCTCTTCAACGTCAATGTTTCATACATGAAATACAAGGTTGTTCCAAAAGTTCGTAAACACTTGCAAAAAATTGAAATACCAATATTATTCGCCGTTAGGTATAATGTCTTTGTATTATGCATAAAGTAATTGTATTATTATTCGCCGTAATAATATTATTCGCCAAGTAAATAAGAAAACAAAAACTTTTGGGACAACCTTATATAATATAGTATTAATAGTATAAGGTCATGCTATCTATATATAAGAAATGGAGGCATGAATGTTTATTTTACACATAAAACAAACTTCTACTGTCTTTACTGCAATGAAAAAATACGATTCGTTCTTTAATGCTAGCATTTCCTATATAAAGATGGCACCTTATCGCCTAATGAATTGGCGAAACCCTTGGGAGAGTTCACCACTGATGACCGAACCCTTTCAATATTTTTAATCGCAGTAAGGACAGTAGAGAAGTTTGTTTTATGTTTAAAAGACACATTTGTGCTTTCATGCATCTATTTCTCTATGAGTATTGATATGATGCATTAGCCCACCATTTATTATATAGGAAATATAAGCTATTTTTGACGCCTATGTTTTTTTTATTTTTATTTAAACAATTTTCTACTCTTTGTATTATATATACGCGTCTCTCAAAAATAGTTTGAATTTCTTATAAAAATCGCGTATATTATCTCTCACAACACACACACACACACAATAATACACTCATAGACAAAAATTAAAGAAGTTGTACCTTTTAGCATGTATGTTGTAATATATTCCAATATATACCTATATATCCTATATGGCCATGTGTTATAGTTATAACATAATTGCCAAGTTGACATAAATACAATTTTGAGTGAGTTACAGTTGGCGCCAGTAGAGGAAAAGGGTCCGAAAAACAAGTCGGGTATGCCCCCTTCTTGCTCAAACAGATTAGTCGGCTTTGAGACACGATTGACAGACCGCTCTACACAGATCTCCCCTGACCGATGTCGGCTACACTCGCTCTCTCGCAATGAAGATCACAAGTGTGGCGAAGTATACCATCTACAAGTACCACCTTGATTTTGAGTTGGGTTATGCCAGCCAACACCTAGACCTGCCCACTCTGTGGGAGAGAACTCTCGCAGTCCATCGGTGGCGGAGTCTTTCCTGCGGTGGGCGCCACCAAGTATATATATTTTTATATATGTATATTTTAATCAATTATTTTAATCTATTTATATCTTTTTTCCTATATTTATCATTATATAATCATATTTATATTTTTTCTGTATTTAACCTTATATAATCATATATGGACGTTGTAATAAATCAGTTTCAATCTCAAATCTCTCGCTATCTCTATGGTGACATCCAACATGCCTCGTCCTTTTGTGTAATCCCAATTCCACGCCTGAACTCACTCTAATCATTGTGGCCACCACGACTGCAACCAACATGCCACACTACAGTTATCCAACAGCATAAACAATGACTACATTACTACATGTATATATATTTGTGTAATCCCAATTCCACGCCTGAACTCACTCTAATCATTGTGGCCACCACGACTGTAACCAACATGCCACACTACAGTTATCCAACAGCATAAACAATGACTACATTACTACAAGTATATATATTTGTGTAATCCCAATTCCACGCCTGAACTCACTCTAATCATTGTGGCCACCACGACTGTAACCAACATGCCACACTACAGTTATCCAACAGCATAAACAATGACTACATTACTACATGTATATATATTTGTGTAATCCCAATTCCACGCCTGAACTCACTCTAATCAATGTGGCCACCACGACTGTAACCAACATGCCACACTACAGTTATCCAACAGCATAAACAATGACTACATTACTACAAGTATATATATTTGTGTAATCCCAATTCCACGCCTGAACTCACTCTAATCATTGTGGCCACCACGACTGTAACCAACATGCCACACTACAGTTATTCAACAGCATAAACAATGACTACATTACTACATGTATATATATTTGTGTAATCCCAATTCCACGCCTGAACCCACTCTAATCATTGTGGCCACCACGACTGTAACCAACATGCCACACTACAGTTATCCAACAGCATAAACAATGACTACATTACTACATGTATATATATTTGTGCAATCCCAATTCCACGCCTGAACTCACTCTAATCAATGTGGCCACCACGACTGTAACCAACATGCCACACTACAGTTATCCAACAGCATAAACAATGACTACATTACTACATGTATATATATTTGTGTAATCCCAATTCCACGCCTGAACTCACTCTAATCATTGTGGCCACCACGACTGTAACCAACATGCCACACTACAGTTATCCAACAGCATAAACAATGACTACATTACTACATGTATATATATTTGTGTAATCCCAATTCCACGCCTGAACCCACTCTAATCATTGTGGCCACCACGACTGTAACCAACATGCCACACTACAGTTATCCAACAGCATAAACAATGACTACATTACTACAAGTATATATATTTGTGTAATCCCAATTCCACGCCTGAACTCACTCTAATCATTGTGGCCACCACGACTGTAACCAACATGCCACACTACAGTTATCCAACAGCATAAACAATGACTACATTACTACATGTATATATATTTGTGTAATCCCAATTCCACGCCTGAACTCACTCTAATCAATGTGGCCACCACGACTGTAACCAACATGCCACACTACAGTTATTCAACAGCATAAACAATGACTACATTACTACATGTATATATATTTGTGTAATCCCAATTCCACGCCTGAACTCACTCTAATCAATGTGGCCACCACGACTGTAACCAACATGCCACACTACAGTTATTCAACAGCATAAACAATGACTACATTACTACATGTATATATATTTGTGTAATCCCAATTCCACGCCTGAACCCACTCTAATCATTGTGGCCACCACGACTGTAACCAACATGCCACACTACAGTTATCCAACAGCATAAACAATGACTACATTACTACATGTATATATATTTGTGTAATCCCAATTCCACGCCTGAACCCACTCTAATCATTGTGGCCACCACAACTGTAACCAACATGCCACACTACAGTTATCCAACAGCATAAACAACAACTACATTACTACATGTATATATATTTGTGTAATCCCAATTCCACGCCTGAACCCACTCTAATCATTGTGGCCACCACGACTGTAACCAACATGCCACACTACAGTTATCCAACAGCATAAACAATGACTACATTACTACATGTATATATATTTGTGTAATCCCAATTCCACGCCTGAACCCACTCTAATCATTGTGGCCACCACGACTGTAACCAACATGCCACACTACAGTTATCCAACAGCATAAACAACAACTACATTACTACATGTATATATATTTGTGTAATCCCAATTCCACGCCTGAACCCACTCTAATCATTGTGGCCACCACGACTGTAACCAACATGCCACACTACAGTTATCCAACAGCATAAACAATGACTACATTACTACATGTATATATATTTGTGTAATCCCAATTCCACGCCTGAACCCACTCTAATCATTGTGGCCACCACGACTGTAACCAACATGCCACACTACAGTTATCCAACAGCATAAACAATGACTACATTACTACAAGTATATATATTTGTGTAATCCCAATTCCACGCCTGAACTCACTCTAATCATTGTGGCCACCACGACTGTAACCAACATGCCACACTACAGTTATCCAACAGCATAAACAATGACTACATTACTACATGTATATATATTTGTGTAATCCCAATTCCACGCCTGATCTCACTCTAATCAATGTGGCCACCACGACTGTAACCAACATGCCACACTACAGTTATTCAACAGCATAAACAATGACTACATTACTACATGTATATATATTTGTGTAATCCCAATTCCACGCCTGAACTCACTCTAATCAATGTGGCCACCACGACTGTAACCAACATGCCACACTACAGTTATCCAACAGCATAAACAATGACTACATTACTACATGTATATATATTTGTGTAATCCCAATTCCACGCCTGAACTCACTCTAATCATTGTGGCCACCACGACTGTAACCAACATGCCACACTACAGTTATTCAACAGCATAAACAATGACTACATTACTACAAGTATATATATTTGTGTAATCCCAATTCCACGCCTGAACTCACTCTAATCATTGTGGCCACCACGACTGTAACCAACATGCCACACTACAGTTATCCAACAGCATAAACAATGACTACATTACTACATGTATATATATTTGTGTAATCCCAATTCCACGCCTGAACTCACTCTAATCAATGTGGCCACCACGACTGTAACCAACATGCCACACTACAGTTATTCAACAGCATAAACAATGACTACATTACTACATGTATATATATTTGTGTAATCCCAATTCCACGCCTGAACTCACTCTAATCAATGTGGCCACCACGACTGTAACCAACATGCCACACTACAGTTATTCAACAGCATAAACAATGACTACATTACTACATGTATATATATTTGTGTAATCCCAATTCCACGCCTGAACCCACTCTAATCATTGTGGCCACCACGACTGTAACCAACATGCCACACTACAGTTATCCAACAGCATAAACAACAACTACATTACTACATGTATATATATTTGTGTAATCCCAATTCCACGCCTGAACCCACTCTAATCATTGTGGCCACCACGACTGTAACCAACATGCCACACTACAGTTATCCAACAGCATAAACAATGACTACATTACTACATGTATATATATTTGTGTAATCCCAATTCCACGCCTGAACCCACTCTAATCATTGTGGCCACCACGACTGTAACCAACATGCCACACTACAGTTATTCAACAGCATAAACAATGACTACATTACTACAAGTATATATATTTGTGTAATCCCAA
The DNA here is from genome assembly GCA_030710605.1 of Cordylochernes scorpioides. Taxonomy (NCBI): domain Eukaryota; kingdom Metazoa; phylum Arthropoda; class Arachnida; order Pseudoscorpiones; family Chernetidae; genus Cordylochernes; species Cordylochernes scorpioides. Next base: position 52,664,385 of record CP092870.1, read on the forward strand.
TTCCACGCCTGAACTCACTCTAATCATTGTGGCCACCACGACTGTAACCAACATGCCACACTACAGTTATCCAACAGCATAAACAATGACTACATTACTACATGTATATATATTTGTGTAATCCCAATTCCACGCCTGAACTCACTCTAATCAATGTGGCCACCACGACTGTAACCAACATGCCACACTACAGTTATTCAACAGCATAAACAATGACTACATTACTACATGTATATATATTTGTGTAATCCCAATTCCACGCCTGAACTCACTCTAATCAATGTGGCCACCACGACTGTAACCAACATGCCACACTACAGTTATTCAACAGCATAAACAATGACTACATTACTACATGTATATATATTTGTGTAATCCCAATTCCACGCCTGAACCCACTCTAATCATTGTGGCCACCACGACTGTAACCAACATGCCACACTACAGTTATCCAACAGCATAAACAACAACTACATTACTACATGTATATATATTTGTGTAATCCCAATTCCACGCCTGAACCCACTCTAATCATTGTGGCCACCACGACTGTAACCAACATGCCACACTACAGTTATCCAACAGCATAAACAATGACTACATTACTACATGTATATATATTTGTGTAATCCCAATTCCACGCCTGAACCCACTCTAATCATTGTGGCCACCACGACTGTAACCAACATGCCACACTACAGTTATCCAACAGCATAAACAATGACTACATTACTACATGTATATATATTTGTGTAATCCCAATTCCACGCCTGAACCCACTCTAATCATTGTGGCCACCACGACTGTAACCAACATGCCACACTACAGTTATCCAACAGCATAAACAATGACTACATTACTACATGTATATATATTTGTGTAATCCCAATTCCACGCCTGAACCCACTCTAATCATTGTGGCCACCACGACTGTAACCAACATGCCACACTACAGTTATCCAACAGCATAAACAACAACTACATTACTGCATGTATATATATTTGTGTTTTTTAAAGAGAACGTTCAAATTTACATGTATGGGAAATTATATAAGCAAATATGGGGTGATTTCTGCTTAAATTATGGAACTTATTTAAGTTTTGTATATGAGTATGAATTCAATTATAAATTAATAAATTAAGAAATGAATGTTTATATAAGGTTGACAATATTTATTAGAATGAAAATAAGTACTTCAAGAGCAAGTATTATACAAAATATTGTTGAATCAATTTTAATGCGTCCTAGATTTATTCAAAATATTCTATGATATTTAATATTCATTTAAAACAGATTATATACAAGGGTACCTTTCTTTTTTATAGTGTCATTATTTCGTAATATTTTATTGTACATATATCTTGATTGGTTATTGGAGGGAGAAAGGACCTAGAGGAAGACTGAGGATCATGAAATACGAGGAAGACAACGAATAAAAAAATACAATAACTTTAAAAGGTAATTTACTTTTATTTACTTTTCTTTATTTGCTTTAAGTATGGAAACCTGCGCGGTGTATAACACCAAGAAGGAGGAAACCAAGGTCGATGACCCTGCAAAGCTGCAACTTGGTGCAACGATATAGAATATATATATGGGTTTAAGTAGCAGTAGAATATGAAGAAGTATCACAGATACAATTAAAAGAATGTGAATCTTTAAACATTTTGATCTCTTTTTCGAAATCATAATCAGAAAGTTTTATAACAAGGAATTTAAAACCTAACCAAGAGTATCATAAAGATAGAGGCTGCCTGGCCGGCATTCATATTTCTTGAAAATAAAGATACTTCGGCTAGTAAATCTTTTTATTACCTTGACGTTTCGACAAAATTCTTTTGTCCTCGTCAGGAGCAAACAGAAACATTTGGCAAGGCCTATTTTCAAGAAATAACCAAGAGTAGTATAAGATTATTTATAAAACGCCTCGTACATGGACAGCGTATATACGTAAGTTTGGCCTTAAATACCCATTTCTTGATTTCTCAAAAAGCCTCTGGCACAAAAAAACATATATATTTGGTCCTTGAGGTACATCTTGTACCACGCTGATGAAGGCCAACAGCCCGAAATGCGTTCGTGATTGACTTTTCTTGATTTGTCAAGCAAATGGGTTGGCTAAATATCAGAGAACAGGTTATAAATCAACGTTTAGTTGATTTCTGTTCCCCTAGATTATATCTAAAAGCACATGTGAGCGATCAGGATATGCCTATTTTTGTCTTTAATATCAACACACGACCTGTTTTCTATTTTTAATATAGATATATATATCATTTTTAATTTCATTGTTGTTAAAAATAGTCCCCTAATCATTCGTTTTACTATAAGAACTAAAACTATCAAATGTTTTACTTTTAAGAATGAAACAAAGTTGCACTGCTCTTACTTTAAGAAAAATAGTGGCTTGACTCATCAATGGTAAAAACCTCCCAGAAATTTCGCCAATTTAATCCACCAGACCGCTTTTTAGAGCTCTAATACTGTATTGAACAATTTTGTTTGTAAATATAAAAAAAAATGGGGGATGGTAATTTGGTTATAGTATTTTATAAAACTATGTGGACTTAATACATTCACCACTGATGAACCAAGCCCATCTACTATTTTTCATCGCAGTGAAGACAGTAGAAGTTTGTTTTATGTGTGAAAGAAACATCCGGGTCTTAAATGTTTTTATTTCCTATAAATAGATATATTTCCTATATCAAAATACGAAACTATTTTAGACGCGTATGATTCTTTTAAAAATAAAACAATTTCTACTCTCCTTACTTATTTTTAAAAGAATCATACGCGTCTAAAATAGTTTCGTATTTTGATAACAGATGGCGCGCTAATGCATCATAATATTTCCTATATAATCCAATATAGTTTTTGTGCCTTATAATTAATTCTTCTTGATCTTGAAATATTATATATTGTCATCCATGCTAGAATAGCCAATAAAACAATGCATTTTTACCGAAAGATGTGTTTTTCTGCCAAATCTACACTCGTGGACAAAAATTAAGGAAATATAATGTTTTAATGTTACCGGCCGTCTGTTTTTTTTTTTTTTTTTTTTTTAAGGAGACAGAGGCAATTTTGTTCACACTTGGTTATTTCGTGTGTCTTCAATAAAGGCCCTGTAATATATTTCAGAGTTATTGTCTGAATCCCGATATACGTACATATTACAAGGTACAACTTCCTTAAGTTTTGTCCATGAGTCTATCTTTCAGAGTTATTGTATGAATCCCGATATACATGTTAAAAGTTACAACTTCCTTAAGTTTGGTTCATGAGTGAATATATGTAACAATACACGTAGAGTGAAATGAAAATGAAAGAAACGATTCAAATAATTGATTTTTAAAAAGAATGGAACGACTACATGGAGAATATAAAGGGCTCAAGCCCGATAAACAGCAATCTATAGAATGCCTATAGAGTCCAGTTTCCGATACGTATTCTCCTTAAAGTCGCCCCGATCTCTTTATTAATTCCTGGAAGTATTTATATTGAATTACGACATATATATATAAATATATATATATATATATACTATGATGCATTAGCGCGCCAGTGTTATGAAAATTCGAAACTAATATAGACGCGTATGATTCGTTTAAAAATAAAACAATTTCTACTGCCCTAACTGATGAGCCAGACCCTACCATTAATTTTTCCATTGCAGTAAGGGCAGTATAAATTGTTTTATTTTTTAAAAAATCATACGCGTCTATTATAGTTTCGAATTTTCATATATATATATTATTAAAAAGGCATATATTGGATCAAAATATAATTTATTTACCCTTTTAAAAATAGCACACAAATAAAACCTTTGAATACATTGGACTATCAATATATATTGTAAAATATATATTAATAGTTATACCGAAGTATGGTGTACTTACAGTAAACACAACTTACACAGACATATATTGGCAGTATACAAGTCTCACTTACCAAGCAGAAGACACTGCGAGAGAACGACTCAACCAACTATCTGGACGATTGTGAACAATGCAAGGAAGACATTCTGCTCGTGAAAAATCTATATTTCCTTAAGAACAACTGACGTGAGAGAAAATTAGGAATTATTAAGGAAATTTCGTTGTTTGAGGAAACCTTTCTATCATAATGCGTCATTAAAAATTGTGGAACCAGTTCGAAACAAAATAATTCGAAATAAAAATGGATCACCCCCATTATTTCTTCATCTATTGTTAGAACTGATATTGCGACAGTTTTTGTTGAGCGTCATGAACACGTTTATTTTTACCTCTTATACAACCTAAATTTGCCGAAGTATTATATTTATGTACCATAAGAGGCACGTTTCACTTTAATTATGAATCGGAACGATTCACTTACTTTACTTTATTTTATTACTTTTTCTTGTATAATATGTTTATAACTGCTTCTTTAAAAAAATGTAAATCGACGCAATTATCTCTAGCAGGGATATCGCGTTTTGTGTGTTGAAATAAATAAAATTACACTCGTAAAAAAAATTTACTAGTAATAATAAAAATGAGTCAAAACACCAGTTAGAAGAGGGCTAAATACCAAAACCGTGGTATGCAGGTTGACCTTTTGTCTGAATTTGCCTAACTGTTGTTGTGGCTCATGCTTAATCATTACTAATAAAGTTTTTTACAAGGAGGATGAACAAGATAACAATTAAAGGGAGAGGTAAAGTCCAAATGTAAAGTCCATTCATATCAGGCTTCAATTTTAAAAAAGTATATTTCAAAAAGATGTTGAAATTTAAAATAAATCAATGTATATACCCATATTAATATATAGTTATCAGCGTCATAATCAAGCAACAATTCTTAATTCTGTCACCGTTTGCTTTGTGGATGGAATAAATACCCATATGGCCATTTCTCATAAGCATCGGTGGTTCAGTGGTAGAATGCTCGCCTGCCACGCGGGCGGCCCGGGTTCGATTCCCGGCCGATGCATTTTTTTTTTTTACAATTTTTAAAACTCATTTATATATTATACAAGAATGACATCCACGGCGCCAATTTATAATTGTAACGAATAGTATTTGAATAAAAGCATTTATTCGGATAAAACCCGGGCGTTGCCCGGGTCATTCGGCTAGTATGTATACATATACGAGTGGTTTAAAGAATTGAATGACCATGAAAGGAAAATATACATTTACTATATAAATAATCGACAATTATCCAGCACTCCCCATCAAAAGTTAGAAAACAAGAAACACTAGTTATCTCCAGTATTAACCGAAAGAATTGCTGTCAAAAGCTAAGAGCTGGTTAAAACAGATTGGTAAACACTTGCAAAAATAAAAAATAAATACCAATATTATTTGCCTTTATGTATAATGTATTTGTATTATGTATAAAGTAATTGTATCACATATTATTATTTTGTTTTGAAAATAGAGCAATCCATAAATATATCTTTAGTTAAAAAGGCATATATTGGATCAAAATATAATTAATAAAGGTTGGCATTCAGCCAACTAAATTATTGGTAAATTATATTTTGATCCAATATATGCCATTTTAATTAAAGCTGTATTATTATGAATTCGCCGTATAATAATATTTCAAAGTAGAAAATTAAGATCGATAAACTTCAGGATGACACAGCAATTTATTTAAGACAAGTATCAACTAAAAGTTATAAAATACTAGAGAAGCAATGAGGGAAGTTTCCGGAGTAGCAAAATATAAATAATATATGAATATAAAAATTAATAATATGTAGATAAAATATAATAAATACTTTGCTACAATATTATTCGTCAAATAATAAGAAAAACGTTTTAAGAAATTTTGTAATTTGTTGTAGGTGTTTACGAACCTTTGTGTGGGATAACCTTATATTAAAAAAGCTTTGGAAGGATTCGTCAATGATGAATCAAGGCTATTTATCTGTAGTTATCCGTAAAGTGATTTTATCTATAGGTTTCACAAATAGAAGGTAATAAAATAACAGAAGAACGTTCCAGTAAAGTTGTTTACCTCGAGTCAGAAGAGATCAGTTGGGCCACAATCCATAACTTATCTTGTTTATCAGTCAGCTGCCAGGGTAATCAGCCCGATTGGCAACGTCCTCATTGGTTGTTCCTTGATGCCGTTAGAGGACTGATGTACGTCTTTCCTTTTTGACTATGTTGGGTAAAATAGCTATTTACAGAAAATAGCCTTCCTTATTTCATATCTTGATTGAAATGTTGTGCATTTGTATATACTGTTACGTCGTACCCAGACGCTATTCGTGTACTTTGTCTACTCAGGATGCCACAAAGATACACATGTGAGTTCGAAGGAATGCAACAAAAGTTAGCGCTTTATTATATCTCACCTAACAGATGGAATACAACAGTGGGACACTTCTTCAATCTCCCCGTCAGAAGAATCCTTGGCGCCGTGGATGTCACTCTTGGGAAGCGTTCCGCTCCACACTATACACGTCCAGCTTGGACTATACCGTCTTGCAGGATTATTCATACGGCCGGAGGCAAGTCGCCAAGTCTTCTTCTCGCCGCAGATTGAGTAAAACAGCTATTTACAGAAAATAGCCTTTCTCACTTCATATCTTGATTGAACTGTTGTGCATTTGTATATACCATGGCGAAAGGAAATAATTTAATGATTTGTTTAAAAATTGAAATTCATTTTATAATTATCCATTGGGTAAATCAGCTATTTACAGAAAATTGCCTACTCACTTCATATCTTGACCAAACTGTTGTGCATTTGTATATACCATGGCGAAATAAAATAATCCAAGGATTTATTTAAAAATTATAATGTATACTTTAATTATTCAATGTTAAAATTAAAGCAGAATATAAATATCAAAGTAGAAATATTAGGCTTCCTGAAATAAGTTAGTCAAAAGTTTTAAAACCATTTTTTAAATAAGTCTTTAATTTTCGGGCAAACGAAAGCCATTCTACAAGAGAAACATTTTAAAATAAATTGCAAATAGGGATAGAATTGAAAAAATATATATATTGTGCTAGAATTATTTTTGTGTTTTGTTATTGAAAAGAGGTGCAGTCGTGGAAAAGTAAAGATAATTATTTACCTTTCAAATATATTTTATTTGAATTACTTGAAGTAAAATTACACATAAAATTATTTATCACAGCAATATAGAATTTATAGAATGCCACTTCTCCCATCCATATTTCCAAAAATCTTTTTTTCTTTTTTTGATTTTTTTTATTCTTCTTATTTTTTTATTCTTTCTTATAATCTGTATATATTTACCAAATGTATATAATCTTTCTCCATTTTTTATTTCCCACTTTCATAGGTTTCTCCGTTTTGTAACCCCAAGGAGAATCCTCTGTAAGACCTGTGTGTCTTAATAAAGGCTTTTGTGTGTGTGTGTGTGTGTGTGTGTGTGTGAATTTATAGAATGAATTCTATAATCGTGATTTTAAAAAATAGGTAGGGTTAACTTTACATATTTACAACAATAATAATTAAAAAGTGGTATGTTCTGAATCTATGGTCAAAAAATATATAAGTCATTGAATTAAAATGAAATATAGGTTTTTAAAAAAATAAAATATTTGTATTTTAGATTATCTACTTATATATTTTCCTTATTCTGTCTGTTTGTTTGTCTGTTTGTCTGAAGCTCACGGATAGAATGCGCGCCCATTGGCTGCCAGCAAACACGTGACCTCCCTGCCCGCCCCCCCTCTAGACAACCCTGTTATCAGCTGTGTGATACATACACCTGTCTATAGCGGCCATTCTAGACAACCCTGTTATCAGCAGTGTGTTACATCCACCTGTCTATACAGACCACCCTGTCTATAGCGGTCACTTTAGGCAACCCTGTTATCAGCAGTGTGATACATACACCTGTCTATACAGACCACCCTGCCTATAGCGACCACTCTAGACAACCCTGTTATCAGCTGTGTGATACATCCACCTGTCTATACAGACCACCTGTATATAGCGGCCATTCTAGAAAACCCTGTTATCAGCTGTGTGATACATACACCTGTCTATAGCGGCCACTCTAGACAACCCTGTTATCAGCTGTGTGATACATCCACCTGTCTATACAGACCACCCTGTCTATAGCGGTCACTTTAGGCAACCCTGTTATCATCAGTGTGTTACATTCACCTGTCTATGCAGACCACCCTGTCTATAGCGACCACCCTAGACAACCCTGTTATCAGCTGTGTGATACATCCACCTGTCTATACAGACCACCCTGTCTATAGCGGTCACTTTAGGCAACCCTGTTATCAGCAGTGTGATACATACATCTGTCTATACAGACCACCCTGTCTATAGCGACCACTCTACAGCTGTGTGATACATCCACCTGTCTATACAGACCACCCTGTCTATAGCGACCACTCTAGACAACCCTGTTATCAGCAGTGTGATACATACACCTGTCTATACAGACCACCCTGTCTATAGCGGCCACCCTAGACAACCCTGTTATCAGGTGTGTGATACATACACCTGTCTATAGCGGCCACTCTAGACAACCCTGTTATCAGTTGTGTGATACATCCACCTGTCTATAGCGGTCACTTTAGGCAACCCTGTTATCATCAGTGTGTTACAATCACCTGTCTATACAGACCACCCTGTCTATAGCGGTCACTTCAGGCAACCCTGTTATCAGCAGTGTGATACATACACCTGTCTATACAGACCACCCTGTCTATAGCGGCCACCCTAGACAACGCTGTTATCGGCTGTGTGATACATACACCTGTCTATACAGACCACCCTGTCTATAGCGACCACCCAAGACAACGTTTCTAAAATATATTCGCACTCGGGTAAACCCCGGGCGTTGCCCGGGCCATTCGTCTAGTATAATATATATATAAAGGTTATTTACAGTATATATATATATATATAATTTGAATACAGTTTTAACTCTCTCAATTTGTCACATCACACGGAAAAAGATCTAGAAATACTTACATAAAAGAGGTCTAACAGAAACACCAAATTGTTCCTGCGGAGAAACAAAACAAACTTCACCCTATCTATGACTGTCCGAACTTTACAGAAGTGAGACATAGTTTGTTCCCTGATCTAAATGATTCAACTCTCTTACATCAGCCACTTTGTCTATATAAATTTTATGAACTCTGTTGAATAATATATATGTTATGAATATTTTGGTTGTTGTGGTTAGATAAGGCTTGATAAGACAAAGGATCGATAAGATAAAGGGTTGAGGTGCAGCCGTGATAAAAAAAGATAATTATTTACCGTCAAGTAGCTTTTATTTTCAATTACTTGAGGAAATATTACACATTAGTTAGTTTCACATTATATAGAATTTATAAGTTAATCCTATATTAGTGATTTAAAAGGATTGATTGGTTAACTACGCATATTTACAACAAAACTATACAACGAAACTGAAAGTCTTTTTTAAAAACGATAATAACAAAAATAAAAATATCAATGAATAAAATAAAATATATATTTTTTAAAATATAGAAATATTTGAGGTTTTTAGATTATATAATATTTTTAGATTATATAATATATATACATTTAAATTTGTAAATATTTAATTCTAAGTTCTAATTTGTTTGTTATTTTGTTTGTTTCCTCTGTAATAGGTGCAAATATTTCAATATCGCGTCTGGTTGATTAATAAAATAATTTTAAAAAAGAATGCAGATTTAACACGGGTTTCCACTCCACACGCTAATGGAACTATGTTTTTTTAAATATTATCTTACAGGTTCCATCCATAACTTGGTGTAGTTTAATGTTCTTTAGCTAAATATAAAATTGTTTTGATAATTGTCGTCTGGAACTGTTGACGTCATTAATAAATAGTTTTAATCTTTAGAAATCCAACGAATAGTTTTCTACGTTATAAATGGTGGAAAATAAGTTATTAAATTACAAGTTGTACTTGTATTTCTTCGTCCTAATAGGATACTCGTTCTCTGCATTGTTGTCTTGCAAGCTAGTTTGGTATTAAAATTGTATATAAATTTAGCGTGCGCCATTGTTAGTTACTAGACAGGCCTTGATGTGTCCTTGTGTATAGTTTGGGAAATAAAACATTTTGACCAGTACATCTTGGTTACTAATTCTTGCTAGACACAAGAGTACAGATCACAATCCTATATGACTTTTTAATCAAATGTCCCAATTTGGCAGGTGTTGAAACGCGCGCGTGTTTAAAGCACATTAAAAACTTCAAACATTTCTCAAAATGCAAGCTTTCAATGCTAATCGCTTTTCAACGGACTTAATTAAAACATTAGCAGACGAAATAAACGTAAAAGGATCAATTCGCAGACGAGGTGATGACATGATCTCTTGTAGAATGTTGATCCTTCCACTCCGAGGTGATTTATGATCATTGTCCCAAGTACACGTGGTAACAGGGCATGATAAATCATTGGAAGTAGGTAGCGACTACTTTTACTGCAAGTGTACCACATGTCTACACATGTTAATATCAGTTCGAATTTGACACTTCAAGTTGTCGTATTTTATTTTTCAATACTCTGTGTGAAAGCTAGATTTTGAATAGGAACTAACCGGTAGGTGGTTACAGGGTTTTATTAACCTAAAAAGGTTTTGTAATACGCATAGAATTAATATTAAATATTAAAAGGATTAATCGTATTAAATCTAAAAAGGTTTTGTTTGGCATCCCGTTGTTTTTTTATTTCTTGTCTTGCTAAATGCAATAAATAATTCTTTTGTTGCTTTAAAGAGAGTGTTGTAATTATTTAAAATACTACACAAGTGTTAATACAAAGCAATAACGCGTCATCTATATATAATGAATGAAGACATTAAGACGCGAATGTTTCTTTTCACAAATAAATCAAACTTCTACTGTCCTTACTGCGATGAAAAAATATTGGAGGGCTTGGTTAATCAGTGGTGAACCCTCCCAGCAGTTTCGCCAATTTAATCTACCAGACCAATTCTTTAGAGCTCTAATACTGTATTTCATCGCAGTATCAGAATGAACCAATACAGTATTAGAGCTCTAAAAAAGCGGTCTGGTAAATTAAATTGGCGAAACCCTTGGGAGGGTTCACCACTGATTAACCAAGCCCTCCAATATTTTTTAAATCGCAGTAAGGACAGTAGAAGTTTGATTTATTTGTAAAAGAAACATTCGCGTCTTAATATCTTCATTCGTTATACCTATAAGTGTTAGATAATAAAAAGGCCATATATTGGATTTATTAAAATATTTATTTGCCAATATTTCGGTTGGCTGAACGCCAAACCTTTATCAAGGCATTACATTTTTGTATAAACAAACTCAGAGCGGCATAATGTTATAATATCACAGTTGATATAATTTTAAAAATATAAAGTAGGTGGGGGAATTGTGCATGTAAAAATGAATTTAAAAGTTACAATCAGAATAAGTTAAATATCTTAGAATATTGAAGGAGAAAAAATAATGAGGTTTATCCTATATATATTTAATATTTTAAGATATTTAACTTATTCTGATTGTAACTTTTATAATAATTTTTACATGCACAATTTCCCCCCACCTACTTTGTATTTTTTTTAATTATTTCAACTGTGATATTATAACACTATGCGGCGCTGAGTTTGTTATATAAAAATGTAACGCCTTGATAGAGGTTGGCGTTTAGCCAACCGAAATATTGGCAAATAAATATTTTATTAAATCCAATGTATGCTTTTTTATTATTTAATGATTTAAATATGGATTGCTCTATTTAAAAACTTATAAGTGTATCATAGCTTCACTTAGATACTTGAACTTAGCGGTAAGGTTGGTCTTTTACAAGAATCAAGTATTATTGAAACAATTATTTTTAAAATAAAAAAGTGACCAAAGTGTGACTCGATCCTGGTTCGTGAATGCTAAAAACCAACGGTTTATACAACTGCCCCACCGATTTATATTATTTGTAGGAAGAAATAGAACAGTTAAGTAGAGAGGGAGGGAGGGAAGTGTAATGGTTGACAGGGTTGCCCTCTAAGAAGGAAGTCAGTCGACGGAGCTAGGTCACCGGTTGGTCCACTTTCGTGGGTCGTGGCCCTTGACCGCCAGCTTCTTCCACCGCACATCTGTCATCTCGGCTTTCTCTATCTACTCTGTGATGAGATTCATAAATCTTCGTCGGACAATATTGTCTTTTGATATGAATCTCATTCGCACTTTCTAAATTCTTCTGAAATAGTAGAAAGTCGTTATTATTCCGTATTTTTATCGATAAATACATGAATTCTTTCATGTTTATATGCCAAAAATACAATTAATATTGTAACAAAGTATTTTTTCAAATTATATTAACAGAGTATACTTTTATGTTTATATTTTTCTATTCTGTAAATTTCCCTCATTCCTTATCTTTTGTTTATCCTTTATAGTTTGTTCTTGCCTTAAATAAATTTCTGTCTCATCCAGATGTTTGTCTTCCCTCCACGTAGCAATATAAAGCAATAATGATGCATCATCTATATATAGCAAATGAAAATTTTAAGACGCCAATGTTTTAATTTGTTATATATAGATGACGCGTTATTGCTTAATTAATGTTATGTCTAATTAGCAATATATATATATATGGCGTCTGATTTTAGACGTCTATTTTGACGGGAGAGGCGACCCTTGTCTCTATAATATATATATTGTTTGCGAAAGAGCATTGCTCGATGCAAATATTTATATATAATTCTACTGTCCTGCTGTCTAAGTGCTTCTTTTTATAATACTCTAATCTGTTTCTCTGCCAAAAGGTAATTGTCATCCTACTAATGAAATCTGTGTTAATCACTTTTCCACATATCGACACATAATTAACATAAAATGTCTCTCTGAATACATTTTATCTATCAAACATGTTGTTATAAAATCAATCAAACGAACAAACATTGTACAAAACTGATGTTGAGGAAAATTCTTCACTACAACTATAACATTCTGTACAGTGATATCTACTTCAATCTGTTTCCCTTCCAAAAGATATTTGTCATCCTACAAATGAAATCTATGTTAATCAATTCTCCACATTTCGATACCTTATTAAAAACCTTACTGGAGACATTTTCTCTATCAAACGTGTTGTTCTAAATATAACCAAACAAACAAACACTGTACAAAGACAGGTGATGTGGAACATTCTTCACTACCACCAAAACATTCTGTACAGTAATGATGGACCAAAATTAATTTGTAACGAAAAAAGTGCCTCTTTTGATTCCTACTTCAATCTATTTTTCCTTCTAAATGCTATTTGTAATTCTACTATGAAATCTCTGCTGATCAACTCATAGACACATCATCATTGACAACAAATGTCTCGCTGAAGACATTTTCTCTATCAAACATATTGTTATAAAATCAATCAAACGAACAAACCCTGTACAAAACTGATGTTGAGGCCCATTCTTCACTACTACCTTAACATTCTGTACTGTAATGATGATCCAAAATGGATTTTTAACGGAAAAAGTGTTTCTTTTGATATCTACTTCAATCTTTTTACCAAACAAAAGACACTTGTCATCCTACTGATATAATCTTTGTTAATCAACTCTCCACATATCGACACATAATTAACAACAAATGTATTGATGAAGATATTTTCTCTATTAAATAGGTTGTTCTAAATGTATTAAATCGAACAATCTCTGTACAAAACTGGTATTGAGGCACATCCTTCATCACCAGCAAGACATTCGTACTGTAATGATGAACCAAAATTAATTTGTAACGAAAAAAGTGCCTCTTTTGATTCCTAATTCAATCTATTTTTCCTTCCAAATGATATTTGTGATTCTACTATGAAATCTTTGCTGATCAACTCATAGACACATCATCATTGACAACAAATGTCTCGCTGAAGACATTTTCTCTATCAAACATATTGTTATAAAATCAATCAAACGAACAAACACTGTACAAAACTGATGTTGAGGCCCATTCTTCACTATTACCAGAACATTATGTACTGTAATGATGATCCAAAATGGATTTTTAACTGAAAAGAATGTTTTTTTCTTTTGATACCCCCCTACTTCAATATTTTTTCCTTCCAAATGCTATTTGGGATTCTATTATGGAATCTATTTTAATCAACTCATCGGTACATCATCATTGACAAAAAATGTTTTGAGTAAAACATTTTCTCTATTAAACACGTTGTTCTAAATGTAATCAAACAAATAATCTCTGTACAAAACTGGTATTGAGGCACCATGGTATTGACTACTACCAGAACATTCTGTACTGTAATGATGAACCAAAATTTAGTTTCAACGGAAGAAGTGTCTCTTTTGATTCTTACTTCAATCTGTTTACCTTCCAAAAGATATTTGCCATCCTACTGATAGAATCTTTGTTAATCAACTCTCCACATATCGACACATAATTAACACCAAATGTTAATGAAGACATTTTCTCTATCAAATATCTTGTTCTGAATGTAATCAAACGAAAAGAAAAACATATATTGAATACGGGTTTGAAAAAGAACGGAGAAAAAAAGTTGGTAGATATAAAAGAAGAGTTGGAGAGAATATAGATAATTTAAAAATAAGAGACATTTCATCTAAGATTTTATTTTCTCGACATTTCGACACAAGTATTTTGTCCTCGTAAGGAAAATAATAAAAATTCAAGAATTTGGCAAGACATTATAAACGTCATGACATTTATACGTCAATAAAACAGACACCTTTTTTTCTGGCCGAGTTGTCTCCTATTTTTGTGTAGATTTCACTATTTGATTATAAAGGATTTAGAGATATTTTCATATATAAATTGTATCTTTACAGAAGTGAGACATCGATTGTTCCCTGATCTACATGATTTAACTCTCTTATATCAGTCACTTTTTCTATTTAAATTTTATGTACTCTGTCAATTAATTAAAATACGAATAGAATCATAAAGGATGAGTATCTTTATTGGTAAAAACCGTTTCGAGCTTTCGGGCGCAAGCAGCCCTTCTACAGGAATAAAAGGAAACTAGTTAATCAGACATGTATATAAGTTAAATTTTGCATACCTAGGATTATTATTTTTTTTTAATTAAGTAATGACTATTGCTATGTAAATTATAAACTATCTGCTAATATTATTAATATTATTATTATATATATTTTGCCCAACTAAAATCTATACATAACGACATTGATTTCACTATACAAACTGAAAACAATAATACCTTACCATTCCTAGATGTACTCATATTAAAAACACAAAATCAATACACAACAGACATATATCACAAGCCAAACTCCATTCCAAATTATATACATTTTACTTCTTATTGTCCTCTAAGTCACAAAATCAATACTGTAAAACCCTTTCCAAACGAATATTCACACACTGTTTCACCCAATCCTCAAAAGCTATAGAAACCCAACTCTTGATCAATAAACTCACTTCTAATGGTTATCCCAAAAACTTCATATTAAGACATTTCTATAATCCCTCCCTTACACGAAATAACCAGGTTTATAAATCAATATGAATAATCCCTTATTTTTTCCCATAGTAGTACCCATATAGCTAGAATCCTAAGCAAACATGGTATAAGAACATATTATGAAAACAACCCTAATATAGCAACCATAATCAGAAACCCCATTACCAGAAATAGTTTTCCAATATCCAAACTATACAATAGCAAAGCCATATATTCCATAGCATGTAACCAATGCAATAGTGTTTATGTAGGTGAAACAGGCAGACATATAAAAGACAGAATGGACGAACACAGAAGGAACATCAAAAACAATGACCCCAAATCTCTAATAGTACAACACATCACAAATACAGATCATGATTTCAATATATCAAACCCTAATATCCATTACACAAACATAAATAATAAATACAAAAGATTATTACTGGAAGCACTAATTTCATCAAAATATAATAGTATAAACAGACACATAGATATCCCAGAGACATATGATAGGCTTGTCCATAAACTAAAATAGAATTATTTGTTTTCTCTTCATTGCAACACACATTTCATAATTTTGCATTTAATAATATTAGCAGACAGTTTAATTTACATAGCAATAGTCATTACTTAATAAAAATTTTATAAATAATCCTAGGTATGCAAAAAATGTAACTTATATATATGTATATGTCTCATTAACTAGTTTCCTTTTATTCCTGTAGAAGGGCTGCTTGCGCCCGAAAGCTCGAAACGATTTTTACCAATAAAGATACTCATCCTTTATGATTCTATTCGTATTTTAATATATTGAAAGGATTACTCGTCTTAAATCTGTCAATTAATACATGTAAATTTGTAAATATTTAATATTCTAAGTTCTAATATTTGTTTGTTGTCTTGTTTGTTTCCTCTGTAATAGGCGCAAATATTTCAATATCGCGACTGGTTGTGTGTATGATTAAAATATATAAATAATTTTTAAAATAGTAAAAATTTATTTATATAAATCGAATAGAGAAATTTAAACATTTTTATAATTAAATTTAGAGATATTCAAAGAATTTTACAAAAATCCAAATATTGAATTTAAAATAATATATACTAGAAAGGATCTAACTTCCACCTTTCACACAGCATCCGTCCAACAGAACTCTCGAGTTAAAGATACACTCCTACAATTACTAGAAAGAGTTATAAGTTTTTTTTTTCGACATCCAAAATCAAAAGCTAATCACTGAACGATACTTCAATTTCCCCATCTTAATCTCAACAAAATGAGAGAACCTATTGAAACCGCTACCGAATCAAAACGATGTGGATTAATGTAAATCCACTTCGGGACGTCGGCCAGACGACGGATCGGGTGACAGCAAACATATAAACCCCAGCGGCGCCACCCGGCGACAAAGGATTACGAGCAGCGTGGTCTGCTGACCAGTTTGGTGTTTTCCCCTGTCCTCTTAACATATTTAAATAAAGTTAGTTTGAAGGAGACTTTTACCCTCTCCTTTCTGTTATTTAGTGATCTGATTTAAATCCTTGCAACAGCCCAAAAAAGAATCATCACTGCGAATTCTTATACCGAATTTCGCATCAGTGTTTCGTGAAACGTTTTCCAGACTTTTCTTCACAGCCAGTATTGAGTTGGTATGACAGGAAATAATCTCTCTTTTTAATACACACTTTCTAAAATTTTCCGTTAAAAATATATTTGTTCTGTATGATTAAACTTGATGACACTGTTGAAGAATTACAGAATTCAATTGTCAAAATATTCCTGTATCTTTTCATATACAGTTAAACCTGTCTATAGCGTCCCCTCTTGGGACTCAACAAAATAGGGTGCTATAGAGATAGGTTGCTATAGACAGGTCACTTTTAATGTAATTCGCATCGTACTTATGTATTTAAAATCGGGCGCTATAGAGAAGAAGGCGCTATTTAGAGGGGGCGCTATAGACAGGTTTAACTGTATTCCCATATATACATTTTCAAAATATATTTTTGAATTAATTATATGGCCATAACACCCCCCATCTATATATAAGAAATGTAATATAATGTAAATATATATTTAGTTGTCGCTGGTCGTCTTATTTTAAAGGCGACAGAAACAAATTTTGTTCATATTTGGTTATCTCGTTTGTCTTCAATAAATGTCACTGTGTATTAAATATATTTCAGAGTTATTTTCTGAATCCCGATATACATGCTAAAAGGTACGAATTCCTTAAGTTTTGTCTATGAGTATATATTTCATGGTTAATGTCTGAATCCCGTTATACATGCTCTAAGGTACAACTTTTTCAAATTTTGTCATTGAATGTGTATATATACAAATATTTAGATTTAAAAAAGGCATATATTGAATTGAATAAAATATTTATTTACCAATATTTTGGTTAACTGAACGCCAGCCTTTGTCAAGACATTACATATTTGTATAAACAAACTCAGCGCCGCATAATGTTATAATAATATCACAGGCGCTAAGTTTGTTTATACAAAAATGTAATGCCTTGACAAAGTTTGGCGTTCAGACAACCAAAATATTGGTAAATAAATCTTTTATTCAATCCAATATGTCTTTTTATTATCTAAAGATTTAAGTATGGATTGCTCCATGTAGAGAACAACCTTTTGATTACCATTACTATAATGTGATAATATAAAAGTACAAAAAGGAGCTTCTTGTGTAGAACATGTTTATTCCGCTAGCTTTCGAACGAGATTGTTCTTCAACGGGCGTATTGAAGAACGATGTCGTTCAAAAGCTAGCAGAATAAACGTTTTCTACACAAGAAGCTCCTTTTTGTACTTTTATATTATCGCAATATATTAAATGGATTGCTCTATATTCAGAACGATATACAAATATGTCAGCATATTGATAAATGTATTGAATCTTTCCTACTCCCCAAAGGTAATATTCCAAGGAAATTTGCATAGTAGGGTAAGTGAGACGGTAGAATGAAGCAGACGAGAGTTGAGCCACTCACCTGCCTGACGACGGCTCTAGCAATCCGAGGTCAATGCCACGTCTGCCCCACTCTGCTTGCCCCACGGGGGCGCTGTATACTTGCCAACAGATCCCTCAACATTCTTTTCTTGAAAGGATCAATCTTTGTATCAATTGATTTATATCTTCTGGACATTAATTGATTCCCGTTTGTATATTATTTTATCGCCAAAAGAAAATTTCGACAAAGTTTAATTTACAAAGCGAAAGCCCCTTTCTCTTCTTATATAGTCACAATATTGCTTGTCATCCTTGCGTAGGGGACATTCTAATCTTCTCTGTATCGTTCCAATTTTAGCATATGTACCGCCGAACAAGCGAGTGTACCACTCTTCTTATATATTATGCTTAAATATGATAATATCAAAAGGTAAATGTTATGGATAAACAAATAAAATATTGAATTTTGGTCTCTTTTATATGTGTAGGCGTAAAATGAAGTAATGCAACCGTTTCTTTCCAATATGCATTCATAGACAAAATTTAAGACAATTTCATATTTAGTTGACGACGGTCGTCTGTTATTTTGAAAGCGACATTGACAAATTTTGTTCATACTTGGTTATCTCGTGTCTTCAATACGGTTTCAGGAAATGAGTTTTTTTTTTTTATTATATTAAAACCGTCTTAAGCTTTAAGGTATCTCTGCCCTTCTCTCTACAGGAGAACTTATATATAATGAATAAAACGCCTTATGCAAAAGTGGCATATCAGGCAACGTTTTATTCATTACTAGCCGAATGACCCGGGCAACGCCCGGGTTTTACCCGATTAAATGTTTTTATTCAAATACTATTCGTTACAATTATAAATTGGCACCGTGGATGTCACTTTTGTGAAACGTCCCGCTCCAAACTTTGTGTCTGGAATTTTTCCCGATATAATTTTGTATCTGATAATCAAATATGATACAGCAATATCGTCATCATCATTTTCTGACTAAAAATATATAGTTTTAATAATTGATTTATATATTTTTTAAAATAGCCGTATTTTTTTACCTATGTATGGAAATTTTGGTTTGAATTAGTGAACTACTGCGAATTTGTATACCGGACATACAAACAAACATACAAACATTTATTTATATATATATAGATATATGTTCTCCTGTAGAAGGGTAGAGATGTCCGAAAGCTTGAAATGGTTTTATTAATAGTGAAAAAAAACTTATTTTAGGAAACCTTTTCAATTGTTTAATCACACTTTGTTGAAATTCGAAACTCATATAGAAGCGTATGATTATTTTAAAAATTAAAAAATTCTACTGCCCTCAGTGCAATGGAAAATTAATGGGAGGACCTGGCTCATCGGCGGTGAACCCTCCCAGCGGTTTCGCCAGTTTAATCTACTATACAACTGTTTTATTACATTTTTCGATTTTCCTTTTATAGTGATACTGATGCTACTCTTTGAATGGGTATTTTAGATGAACTATGGAGATAAGCTTTGAGGATAGCAGAATTACATACAATTATAAATATATAATTGTATCTTTGTATCTAGGACTGTTTTCTAAGTCCCCTATAATGCACGGAAAGTAATCCTATTAAAAGGACCTTTCCCAGTGATCATTCATTCCTACTGTTTTTTACCAGTTTATTATCCGTCAAAATTCACCACTGATAAGTCAAAACCGTAAAATACAATCGCTAATAATTTAATAGACCAGTCGCATTTTATAAACCGAAGTAGATACGAGTTTTTATTTTCAAAAATATATAATTATTATATAACTGGTCATGGAAATTTCGGAGATTTTCTGTTTCGAATAGGAGCTATAGACGATCCGGGATGTTTATGTGGAAAGAGAAAGCAGGATTCCAGTCATCTGCTTCTTGAGTGCCCAATCTTCCAGAACTACAGAAACCGGGAAAACATCGAATACAAGGATCTTTTTGTGTTTGTAAATAGTAAGGACTCGTATTTTAAATTTAGAAAATTCTGTAAATATATCTATGATTTTCTCTCTTGGTTAAAAAAACCTTAATTATTACCTATTTGTATATTTTTGGTTTGTTTATTTTGTTGGTTGTGATGTAAAATCAAGAATGATTTTAATGTCCTCTTTCTTATCTTTTCAAATCTTGTAATTATTAAATTTTTTTTTTTGTAATATAGTATCTGAATTTAGTGTTGTTATTGACGCAAGCATCCCTTGTAGGGATATCGCGTCTGATTTGATAAATAAATAAATTATATATTGGAAATATATTAAAATACTATATACAGAGTAAAAACTACATTTTTTAATCTATAGTTGTAATTTATCATTATATTAAATATTTTTTCGATTTTTTTTTTCAATGTAAAAAAATGTTATCTCCACTTTTTAACCTCTCCTTCCAAAGAAATTGTTCCTTCAGTACCTAGGCTCTCCTTCAAAATGAGAAATCCTGTATATTTATACACACATACGGCGATGTGTTTAACACACACCTAGCTCTCAATTCTTCTGGCAATTTTCCATCGGATTATCAGACACGTAAAAATATTAAATAATAAAAACTGGTGATTTATAAAAAAATTCTAGTATTAAGATCTGTTTATGAATTCAATTGCCATTTAGCGATACAATTGGTAACAAATAAATTTACTGGTAATGTGTGTTTTTTTTAATAATATCATCAAATATTATCTCTACAGACCTTACTGCAATAATAAAAGTTATTGAATGAAAGGGCCAAAACTAATTAAATACAAAATTAGAGCGGTCTGGAGATTAATTTGGCGAAACCGCAGAGAGAGTTCACCACAGATGAGCTAAGCACTCTCATTCAATAACTTTTATCATTGCAGTAAGATCTGTAGGGTTAATATTTGATGTTATTTTAAAAAGAAACACATTTCGGTAAATTTATTTGCTACAAAAATTAATATCGGTCGTAATTAAGACAAAAGTAAAGTTTAGATTGAGATTACCCGAGCTCCAAATACAACTCCAGTATGGAAAGTGATCGGATATAAGACCTAGCATACTGAATAACCGTTCAAAAATAAAAACCAATTTTTTTTTAAACCTCATCAATCAATAATTTATTCTAACACCCGACGTTTCAGTGACTTCCGAAGAATTACGTATCAGCAGTTATAGAAAGGCGTGGGCATTGAATCGGCAGAAACCAACACCATCATTAATGATCATTTAAAATACAGAAAACTTGTTAGTAGATGGGCACCTCACAGCTTGACTGAAGACCAAAACTTGGCCGCGTTAAATGGTGTAATTTCATGTTTAAAATTTTAATGAAGGCAAATCAAAGGCTGTTTTTAATATTAATACAAGTGACGAAACTTGGATTTACAATTTTGATCTAGAAATAAAACGGTAATATATTCTTTGATGCTCTTCAAAATCACCTCTTTCTAAGAAAGTTCGCAGAGTTTGAAGTGTTGGAAAACAAATAGTCGCTTATTATTTTTTTTTTTTTCAGAAAAAGTGGTTTCATTGATATTGTGAAGTCAAAATATCGAAAGACAGTTAATATTGACTGGTTTACAGCAAAATGCCTTCCATCAATATTTTAAAAAATCAAGCAAAGCAGACCAAGAGCTCAACTTAGAGAAATCCTTCTTCATCATGACAATGCAAGATGGCACACCTCAGCCCAAACATTTGACTTTTTAGCCAACTCTAGTGTCCAACTAGTCACAATGGGTAATTTATTTTTTAATATTTTAATTATTTAATATTGATATCAAAACTTTTGGAGTGACCCTTATATACAATAAAAACTTCTATTGTCCTTACTAAGATGAAAAAATATTGGGAGGGCTTGGTTCATTAGTGGTGAAGCCTCCTAGCGGTTTCACCAATTTAATCCACCAGACCGCTTCCTAGAGCTCTAATACTGTATTGGATGATTCGGATGAGCCAAGCCCTTGCAATATTTTTCCATCACAGTAAGAACAGAAGAGAATTTTTGATAGTATATAAAAGAAGTTTTCGTGCTTAAATCCTTCCATCATATATATATATTCAGGTCTACATTCTTAATTCCTGCAGAGAATGTCTGTAGATAATTATTTTACATTTCTAACTAACAATGTTTGTTGAAATTTACAATAGCAATCGGTAGATACCTATTACATTCCAACTTTAGTTCTTCTTTTGACCATATTTACACTCATGGACAAAACTTAAGAAAATTGCACCTTTTAGCATGTATATCGGGATTCAGACAATAACTCTGAAAGATACACTCATGGACAAAACTTAAGAAAATTGTACCTTTTAGCATGTATATCGGGATTCAGACAATAACTCTGAAAGATACACTCATGGACAAAACTTAAGAAAATTGTACCTTTTAGCATGTATATCGGGATTCAGACAATAACTCTGAAAGATACACTCATGGACAAAACTTAAGAAAATTGTACCTTTCAGCATGTATATCGGGATTCAGACAATAACTCTGAAAGATATTTGATACACAGTGCCTTTATTGAAGACACATGAGATAACTAAGTGTGAACAAAATTGCCACTTTTCTTGATTAATCAAGAATGGGTATTTGGCCACTTCTGTAATAATTATAAATTAACAAATAGTTGATATTTATTCCGATAGATGGCGCAAGCCATCAGCAACTTTATTTTGCACGATAAGGAGATGCCTTTTTTTCTTAAAATTGACTCTATCTCCTAAAAAAACAGTCGACCAGCGATATCAAAAATTTAACTTCCTTAAGCTTTCTCCATGAGTGTAGTTGTTAAGTCAAATTTTAAAAATCAAATACGATATCTCCTATTACATTATCTTTATTTAATAATAATAACTTATTAATAATAAGTTAATAACACGCAATATATATATAAGAAATAAAACTACTAAGCACAATTTTTCCTTTTCTAAATAAAACAAACTTCTACTGTCTCTAGTGAGATGAAAAATATATTGGGAGAACATGGCTCATCTGTGGTGAACCCTCCAAGTGGGTTTGCCAATTTAATTTAGAGCTATAATTTTATTTTATTTGGAAAAGAAAAATTCGTGTATATTGACATTATTTTAAATATGATATCTAATGTTAATGTTGTCATTGATAACATTTTACGCGCATGCCTTCTTACCCAACTCTATTTTAAACCAATTCTATAATCCCTCACCGTATTGAGAATTGCTACACCCGTTACATTCCTTAAGTTTTGTCCATGAGCGTATACCTTGTTCAGATACATTTAACAACTTATTGATATAAAAGTTATACTATCCATTATGCTCGATATAGAAACTGTGCTAGAAAGATTCAAAAGCTTCCAGGAGATATCGAGTGTAGATCTACAATATGACCAACCCCAATTAAATATCAAATAATTAAACTGTGAACAAAAAAAAATAATTTAATATATTTTCTGTGAAAAAAAGTAAGCATATGTCCATAGATTCACTAAACATCCAAAGCTGTTTTCCTTAGTAGATACAGGGCATATAAGAAAACATATCCAATACAATAATAGAACGGTCTGGAGATTGATTTGGCGAAACCGCTGAGAGGGTTCGCCACTGATGAGCCAGCCTTTTCATACAATAACTTTTATCAGTTCAGTAAGGTCTGTAGAGATAATTATTGATATCATTGTTAAAAAGTAACACATTCCCAAAAAAAATAATTTTTACAAATTTTATCAATAGATGGCAAATGGATTTATAAATATTCCTATTTTATTTTTAATCTTAACACCTCACATTTTTCTATGTTTTTCTTACCTTTTTGACATGTCTGGCGTAATTATGCAAATTTGTCCTTAACTACCCATTTATTGATTTCACACAAAGCTTCTTGGATCAATTTATTTGGTCTTTAAGATACTACTTGAGATCCAGTCTCAACCATATCAAAACAATAAAATGTTTCGACATTTTTGAGGTACACCCTGCACCACGCTGACGAGAGTCAACAGCCAGAAACCCGTACGTGTATGTATTTTCTTGAATTATAAAGAAAATGCCTTGTGTGTGTGGACAAATAAATGGAGCAAATCTAAATCAACGTTTAGTTGATTTATGTTCCGCTAGATGGCTTTCTGCCTTTTTAAATGTTCATATGAGCGGTCAAGATATAACGTTTTATATTTTAAATTGAATATATATGTTTACATGAGAATATATTTACTTAACGGATATTGATCTATAACAAGAATGACTATTTTTTCTATCAAAATTACGCTAAAAAAACGCATATATATTGATATGCTCATAAATGTTGGACACAAATGTTGTCACAGGGCGAATACAACAATGCATTGAATTGAAGATTTAAAAAAAAAAATGATTTACCGGCCGAAATATCTTCAATTTTGAAAACTATGAAATAGGCAGCTTCTATCTTTACGATAATATATTGAATATTACGGGAGTTAGATATATTTGCCTGAAAGTCGAAGCACTTCTGCCATTTGACTGGAAGATTCCGGAAGGCTTTGTCAAACCATTCTTTGGAAATGTTAGAGCATCACGCATGGACAATTTTCTTCAATGACTCAGAAGATTGAACGAGTTGGCCTCTTTCTGCATTCTTCATCTTTTCAAACATGGCGTCGTCTGAGAGAGGTCAGTTTGGGCTTATGCAGAGGCAACACGGAGATGCCCAATGTCACGAAGGTTTTCTTGTTGGGCATGCATTGTCAGACTGAAACAACATGTCTGTTGCCAATTTGCTTGAATGACACTTTTGAATTGCCCGTCTCGCAGCCTTCTGGCAATCTAAGCAATTCCATTCTCTATCGATGGTACATTCAGGCTTCAATCAGTTCACCAGGAGAATGCCATGGACATCCAAAAAGTGTGTTTCCAGTTGTTTTTTCGTTTGCAACAACAGCCTTTCTTTTGGGAAAAATTATAGATTTGTAGAAAAGAAAGAACGCTGATAATTACTAAGATCCGTTGTTGCTTAAAGGTATTTAATAAAACACGTATACTTGTATAAGGAAGGACAAGAGATTAAAGAAGTTGAACTAGATACAATTATACACTGCGTGACATTGAAAATGGAACACCAAGAAATAGTGGCCAGAAAATTATGCAAATTTCAGGGCAGACGCGCCTAACCGAGTTATGCAAATGATGTAAAATGCGCAGCTCTCGTGCGCACATGGAGTAAGATATAAGGGAAGGAACTTGCAGAAAGGACAGTATTCGTGTCGTTATTTCTTCAAGGAAAATCATTGTAGAAATTTTGTTCTTGTGTCAAAAGACACGTGTAATAACAGAGAATGCCAGGTCATCGTAAACGGAGGCAGTTCAAGCAGACAGACGCTTTTACGAGGGGCATGGTGATCGGACTGAAAAGGGCAGGTTGGTCCATACATCAAATCGCAGCTGATACACACCTTGGTGCGTCCACGGTGCACCGACTGTGGAGAAGATGGTTGGAACAAGGAAATGTGGCAATTTATAGGAATGTCGGTGCAACCAGAGTGACGTCAGCACGTGTGGATCGGCGTATCCTTCGACAAGCAGTGGCGGCCCCACAAGCCACTTGTACCGCCATCCTGCAACATGTGCAAGACACCCTAGATCATTCCATCTCGACCAGAACCATTTCCCGTCGATTGGTTGCTAATGGCTTGCACTCATGCCGTCCGCTAAGAAGACTGCCATTGACCCCACCGAATAGGCGCCAACCTTTGGAATGGTGCCGGGCTAGATCGACGTGGATGACGGAATGGCACAGGGTCGTGTTCTCAGATGAGTCGCGTTTCTGCTTGTCCAGTGATAGTCGCCGTGTACGCGTGTGGCGTCGACGTGGAGAAAGGTCCAATCCGGCAGCAATTGTGGAACGCCCCACCGTGCGACAACGTGGAATCATGGTTTGGGGCGCAATCGCGTATGATTCCAGGTCACCTTTACTTCGTATTCAGGGCACTATGACGGCCCAACGATACGTTGATGATGTGCTGCGACCGGTGACACCCCCCTACCTTCAGGGGGTACCCAATGCCCTTTATCGGCAGGATAACGCCCGACCGCACACTGCTCGCATTAGCCAACAAGCTCTGCAAGATGTACAGATGCTTCCCTGGCCACCGTACTCTCCTGATCTCTCACCAATCGAGCACGTCTGGGACATCATTGGACGCCGTTTGCATGCCTTGCCACAGCCGCGTTCAGAAGACGAACTGTGGCAAATGGTTGAGAGGGAATGGAGAGCCATCCCTCAGGACGCCATCCGTACTCTGATTGACTCTCTACCTAGACGTGTTGCTGCGTGCATCGCCGTCCGCGGTGGTCCTACTTGCTACTAAGCCGACGCCGTTCTCGCTCTGTATTATGACTATCATTTTGAAATAAAGATCACTTATTGTTCGTCCCTGTCTCTCTCTGTCTGCCGAGTTTCATCACTTTCTGGCCACTATTTCTTGGTGTTCCATTTTCAATGTCACGCAGTGTATGTACATCAGCAGCTCACGTCCATCGGCGGCCTGCCCTATCCAAGAACCGCTAGCCAACTACAACAATCTAACAAAGCTGCAGTATATAGGCAGAGATGCGAATTAGCATATAAATACTAAAACACTATGCAAATCCCAAGAGTATTTTATCGTAGAGATATCCCGGAATTGTCACTTTCAAAACATTCTTTAGACTTGAGCTTGATGCAGGGTTCCATTCCATACAACTGTATATTTTTGGGTGTATGGTGAAAAAAAAACATCATTCGTCTCTCGTGATCAGCCGGGCGAATAAATCATTCTGATCGGCATCATGAAGTACTAAATGTTCTAAGCAGGTGGCATTTACTGCTTCAATTGTGATTGCATGGAACACCCACTGTGCACAAACATCCTTCATCTTCAAATCGTCATGCACAATCGCCTTCAATGTTCCCCGCTCAAGTTGTCTCTTTTCGTTAAATGTTAGGTATGATCAATTTATTGTTTTAGTGTGATGTTCTTGGGTCTCCTACGTTGACACCTTTAGCTGCAGTCTTCACTCCACGGTACGTTTTGAGGGAGCTTCTCTACCGAAACCTGCACTATGGGAGAATGGCATCATTAACTTGCACTCCCTTCTTCTATTGGAACCACAATGTCCATCGTTACACATGATAGTCTATCATTGACATCAGCGGTGGAAGGGATAGACACATACCGTTTTTCGGCAGGCAGCCCCCATCTATATATTCTTTCCAGTTGGTCTCGAGGACCACGCCATCACCATCTCCTCAGCAGCGAAGAACGCGATCTACGTTTTCTTCGTAGATCGCGAAATGCGTGGTGTCGCTGGAGACCCACTCCACCAAACTCTGCAGCGCTGGCAGAGGCGCCATGTTTTTTGTATATAGTATGATGAATATATAAAATTATCTTTTTTTAAATAGTGCAGACTGTGCACTTTGCCTGTATTGACAAGATGTCAATAAAATTATTTTAATTGTCTATATATTCTGTGCTGCTCACGTCCCTTTGTGTCTATTTCAATGAATTTCCCTGTCTCACATCCTCTATATTCCTGGAGTGACATATTCTGCATCAATCATATTTTTGACAAAATCAATAAGGAATCTAAGGCTAGATTTCTTTTTATGACTTTTTATTTCTCGAGCTTTCGGGCTAACATGCCCTTCAACACGAATGATCTAATTATACTTGAATGAATGCTATGGCCGTGTCAAAAATTAAAAAAAAAAAAAAACAGTACAATATATCGAACATAATTACCCAATCACATCAATTAACTGGTTTGACTGAGGTGTACTATAAAAAGAGCTATTACAATTTTTTACAGCCTTCTACATTTAGAAATTACTTTTCACAATTTTTTCTTAACATCTTCCTTGTAAATATATATATATTTTTAAATTATAATGGCTTGACCTCTGCCTTCATTGAGCAATTCAAACCAAATCTTGCCTTCAGAGATGATGAATAGTTTTTTATAAGATACCTGAAAAAGTAAGGTAAGAAGAAGATATTGTTTGTCGTTCATTTCTGTCTATTGCTTAATGATATATTTTTAACTTAGTATAAAAATATTAAATGACCTTTATCCGATGACTTGCCAAGTTCCTCTTCATTAAACAAACCGAGACAAATCTGATCTCCAGATATGATGAATAGACTTGTGATACATGAGTGTATCTTTCAGAGTTATTGTCTGAATTCCGATATACATGCTAAAATATACAACTTCCTCAAGTTTTGTCCATGAGTATATCTTTCAGAGTTATTGTCTGAATCCCGATATACATGATAAAGGTACAACTTCCTAAAGTTTTGTCCATAAGTGTATTTTAAATTTACTAAGCCAAACTTGAGTTATATAAAATTACTGAAGTATCTTCCACACTAGCATTACACTAAGGTATGTGTAGAAGTTATTTGAATTTATAACATCGCGTAAAAAATAAAGAAATTTTCCAGTTTTATTTTCCCTTTCCAAATCTGGACATATTTTTACAACAGTGAAAATTCAGAAGATAGGAAATGGTAAATCTATTCTTTGCGCTAACGATTTTTGGTTATTTCCATTCAACCATTTCAATTGGGAAGATATATTTCTTCACAATCTATTTTGTTCTTTTGCGATTATCTCTTAGCTTTTTAAAATATTTATATTCTGGCAATTATTCATCAACCTTCTATGTTCGTGGCCTTAAAGAGCCAAGTGGTAGAAGTGTTGGTAAAGCCTTTTAAGAATCTTATTATATCGTTACGCGTCGCTGCAATGTCAAGGATGGTTAATGGGCATGAGGGATAGGTAAGGATCAGAGGTTCGATTCCTCTTTATTTACCTCCGTGTATTAATGGAGAAGAAAGCAAGTAACATGAAGAAAGAAAGCATCAACCAATAGCCGCCCTCAACAACAGGGAGGACGACTCCACCACCGTACAGATCCGGCTTTTCTTCCTGATTGGTCTGTCCGCTCCCCCGGTCCACATGTGGTGACGGCTTTTGTCTCCTTTGGACATCTCGTCGTAACAATAGATTAACTCTTTGAATTGGGAGCAAAAACATAAGAATAACCAACGTATGTATGTGTTTTTAGCTTGATTATCATGTGAGGTTAGTTTTCCATAATTTTATCGAATAGGAATTTGCTTTCTTCACATTTTATGTCAGGCAGTGTATGTCATTGTTAACATTTACACTTTAATTTAGTCCTTGGTGAATCCAGAAGTTCATTTATTTTGGAGAAATGTTCGCATAAATCCTCTCCTTCATAGCATATAATGAACAAATAAAGGTAAAATATTTCATGACGAAAATTATCGATTTTTATTAGAATAAAGACCAAATGATTCATTTCTCCAAAATCGAGTAATTATATTCTCTGATGGTTTAAAAAACTTACACTCATGGTCAAAACTTAAGGAAGTTTTATATTTTGATGTCGAAGGTCGTCATTTTTTAAGGAGACAGAAGCAATTTTTTCACACTTGGTTATCTCGTGTTTTTCGGTGAAGGTAACTGTGTATCAAATATTTTTCAGAGTTATTGTCTGAATCCTGATATAATTGCTCAAAGGTTCCTTAAGTTTTGTCCATGAGTATATCTTTCAGAGTTATTGTCTGAATCCCGATTTACTCGTACATGCTAAAAGGTACAACTTCCTTAAGTTTTGTCTATGAGTGTATCTTTAAATCAAATTTTGGATTACTAATATGTACTATTTCTTTAGCTTTGCTGCAAAAAAAAAACTACAGAACTGCATTATTTATATAGCTGGTATTTCTGAAGTGTCATTTTCGAAGGAAAAGTGCCCCAGTTTTAAAATGGTGAGAATTCAAGTAAGCAACAAGGTCAGGGGAATAAGAAGGGTGAGCTTAAAGTTTAATTCCTTTCAAATCCAAATTTTTATTAAGGGTCCTATAAACGTACTTTGTGAGGCTGTGGTTTGAATTGGTTGAGTAACAGTCGCTTTGGGTTGATTAGAGTTGAAGATTTGAGAAAACAAACTCTGCAAATTCTTTCAATTTATTTATATCTCAAGAGTATAATTAGGTAGATCATTAGAAAGAATTTTTCAAATTGAATTAGATCAAAATTCGCCTTAACCCAAATCATCATTGTCAATCATGGTTCTGCAAGCTTCCCTAGGCCCATCCACCGATATCTCAAATAAATGAATCCATTTTTCTTTCATGTGAAATTCGTTTGATGAAACGATCAACCATAGGATGGTTCATTAAATGATGCCATGTCTCAACACGTTGCTGAAGAGGTTGGGTAAGTGTCAATTTATGAAACATCATTCTATAGCTCCTGTTGACTTTCTTCTTCATGTGAAGATGTTGATTCACACATGATTAATGATGTTCCAAGTTAGTTAGGCACCTGAGTTGTTGTCGTGTCCAATGAAGAGCCTCAGATGTCCCCGTGCATCTCTATTACAGCAGCAGCAATGTCCACTATCTTGGGTGTGTATAGCTGCTGCTCTGGGTCCATGTCAACCTTGGTGTATTTGTAGCTTTAGTGCTCTCAACTGTCTGGCTCAAATCTTCCCAATACAGTCTTCAAGGTCCATCAGAGGGACTACAGTCACTTTAACCGATTCTTCGGCAGCATATTTGCTACTAGTTTTCTTTTATCACTTCCTTAACTTCCATAGAACAAACTGCTTTGACTTCAGCTACTGCTTTGAAAATATTTTATCCAGTATTGTCGATACCTATTCATAATTTAATATAAGAAATTTGCGATATCTATATATATAAAAATGAATGTTTGTTTGTTTGTTTGTATGTCCGGTATACAAATTCGCAGTAGTTCACTAATTCAAACCAAAATTTCCATACATAGGTAAAAAAAAAAAAAATACGGGGAAGACGATAGGCTATTTTAAAAATATATAAATCAATTATTAAAAAACTATATATTCAAATTATTCTACTTAGCTCACGAACAGCGCCCTCTATCAAAGATTAGATTTAAATTATGCTGATGCAAACAAATAGATAATGCTAATAACAAACAATTATAAAAAAAATCTTATCTAAATATATATCACTCGGGTAGATATGCACACGGGTCAATCCAGGGGCGAAGCCCAGGTCACCCGTCTAGTACTATTATAAAATTATCAAAACACTTTCGCAATAAGTTTGTTTCTTATCGACACTGCGAGTTTTCGAGCTGTCGCTATTCAACAAGCAACATTATAGTTGTGAGTGAGCACGGAGATCTACATTTGATGGCTGTTCATACTTGATTTGGGATATGACGGAATCTCTCTGGGATAATACTTCTCTTCTTTTGAAACTTGGGTCGTAATATTAAGAATGGAATTTCAAAGCTACAACAGTGTTATTACTTCAAACTTTATTTCAGAAGGAAGCTACGATTTGATGCAAGAATGTGTTAGGTAGGAAAATGAGATTTTCGACATCCAGCCAAGAAACAAGCCATTTTGGAAGCTCTAGCTGTAAACTTTGTTTCCCAAGTGGAGTTACTGAAGTTGACCAAGTTAGCCGGTTTCTTCACTGGAGGACAGATTGCAACATCGTCTGCAAGGTCCCAAACAACCTCACGAGATGACCGTCGGTCGGCTCAAGGCCATCTTCTAATATTTCAAGCAGAAATACTATGCAAATTAAGATGAGAAATTTTGCATATGGGAAATGAGACTCAAACAATCACAAGGTTTACTACCATTTTAAAAATCTTCTGTTTTTATTTATATGCACATTTTATTTCAACACACAAACACGATATCCCCTCTTGGAATAATAGCGTCAATTTACAATTGTTCACAACAAACACTTATATAGATCATTATATGATAAAAAGGCATATATTCGATTGAATAAAAAATAATTTGCCAATTCATGTCTGGACGCCAACCGAAATATTGACAAATAAATCTTTAATTTAATCCAATATATGCCTTTTTATTATCTAAAGATTTAAATATGGATTCCTCTCTTTTTTCAGATAGATCATTATGCAAGAAGAAGAAATAAATGATAATATAAATTAGAAAACCTGATCCTTTTTCAAGCTTGACCGATAGTCATAAATACACAAGTATATTTACAAAAGTGATTAAATCTGTGACAATTCTCTCTGCTATTTACAAGGTGTGTCCAATAAATAATGAGACTGGTCAAAAATAAAGAAAAAATAGAATGATTTTTAAAAATGTATTAGTATTTTTCTAAATAGTCCCCTCCCGCATCTATACATAATTTCCATCTCTTCTTCCATGAATTAAAACATTTAGGAAAGGCATCTTTCGGGATGTTCTTCAAGACCTTTTTTGAATCCGCTATGATGGACTCTCAAGTGTCAAATCTCCTTCCTTTTAGAGCCATTTTGAGTTTTGGAAAGAGAAAAAAATCATTTGGAGCTAGGTCTGGGGAATTGGGAGGTTGTGTTGAAGTATTTGGATGCCGTGTTTAGCCAAATAAGTCAGTACAGATGTAGCGGTGTGTGGTGGTGCATTATCATGATGGATAATCTAATTTTTCGAACTCCACATTTCACTTCTTTTCAGACGAATTGATTCACGTACACGTCTCATAATTTTTAAATACGACTCCTTATTGATTGTTTGACCTTCTTCTAGATATTCATAATGCACAATTCCCTTCATGTCAAAAAACGTGACCAATAAGACTTTTTTTTTTTTACTTGCAAAGTCCGGATTTTTTCGTTCTTGGTTCATTTTTTCCTTTCCACTCCATGGATTGGCGTTTTGTTTCCGGATCATGCCCGTAAACCCATGTCTCGTCTCCAGTTATTACTTTTTCCTTTTAATTAGGGTTTTCTTCCATCATTTCAAGCATTCTTTTGGCAACTTCAACGCGATTTTCCTTTTGTTGGATTGTGAGCATTTAAGGGACAAATTTTGAAGGTGCCTTTTTTAACTGCAAGTCTTCTTTAATTATCGATCCAACTAATGATTTTGATATCCCTGTTTCTTCCTCAATGTCCCGTAACCCTATTCGTGGATTTTCTTTTATCAAATTTGAAATTTGGCTCACCTTTTCAGGGTTCTTGTGCAGAATTGGACGTCCAACACGCTTCTCATCTTTCACCGATGCCATTCGTATTTTTAAATCGTGAAAACCATCTAAATGTGGTGGGCTTATTTACATTTTCATTTCCAAATGCCAATTTAAAAAAATCTGAAGTTTCTGAAGCCGATTTCCCAATTTTGTAGCTAAATTTAATACAAATTCGCTGTTCGAATTTTTTATCCATTACAAATTAGAAGTTGTTAGGCAAGGCGTTCTTTTTACAAGCTTACAATTTATCGACTGCGCGCGCAATCACGTGATGTGATATACCGCAGTGTAGCTGAAGCTTTCTATTTTTTTAATAGACTTTAAAAAAAAATTATAATTCATTTTTTCTTTGTTTCTGACCGGTCTTGTTATTTATTGGACACACCTTGTATATATAACAATTATAAAACTGTATTAAAAGACAACATCAATCGGGTAACGGCCGCTAGCTAGCGACATAGATAATAATGAGGTGTGGCCGATGGTAATGTTCTCCAGGAATTGTTTCCTAAAGACCTCAAGTCTGAAGATACTTATAGGCTAATAGATGCAGTTTCTTTTCCCAAGTACAGGTCAATATAATCATGGTGGGTATTTAACAATTGCTTTTAACTCTAAGTGCATCGTATATCTACACATGTAGATATGCACACATCATTCTAAAGCAATAGTTAAGACTGTGCATTTGTATGTATTTACAAGATGTCAATAAAATGATGTTGATTGTCAAAATTATCTACACATGTAGATATATAGCATCATTCTAAAGTAATAGTTAAGACTGTGCATTTGTATGTATTTACAAGATGTCAATAAAATGATGTTGATCGTCAAAATTGTCTACACATGTAGATATGCACATATATAGCATCATTCTAAAGTAATAGTTAAGACTGTGCACTTTGCATGTATTTACAAGATGTCAATAAAATGATGTTGATTGTCAAAATTGTCTACACATGTAGATATATAGCATCATTCTAAAGTAATAGTTAAGACTGTGCACTCTGCATGTATTTACAAGATGTCAATAAAATGATGTTGATCGTCAAAATTGTCTACACATGTAGATATGCACATATATAGCATCATTCTAAAGTAATAGTTAAGACTGTGCATTTGTATGTATTTATTTTTTTTTTTTTGACAATTAAATAATTTTATTGACTTTTAGTCAATGATTACACCCAAAGTCAATGGGAGAAACTACAAAAATTTACAATAGACTTGATTCTGTTAGGAGCGCAGAGCCAGCCTGAGCTCGTATATTCCCCTTTGAATTAAGGGGTGGTCATCGTGAGCATGTTCGGCGACAGTGCCGAGAAACTCGGCGAGAGTGGCTTTGTGTCTGGGTCTAGATCTGAGAGACTTGAGGAGGTACTCCCTACTCTTGAGCCACACGATCGAATGTGAGAGGTTGTCAATATCTAGCCCCTTCTTGAGTAGGGGCCCCAAGGCCTGTTGATAGTTCTGCTCTTTGAACAGGTCAAATATCCGGTCTACGCACTTAGTCTCCAGCTCCACCTGGATCAGGAATGGCAGTGGAGGCGGAGGTGTCGCCATGGCCGGTGTTAGCTCTTCCCCATGGGGAGTGGGGGGTGTCGGCTCAGCGAACCGAGGCGCAGGCGGTGGGGGTGCACAACGCTCTTTTTCCGTCATCGGATTGTCCTCCTCCATCTCCGTCGGGGCGGGCGGCGGAGGTGTCATCACAGCAGGCATCAGTTCTTCGCTGTGGGAAGTAGGCGGCGTAGGCCCAGAAGGCCGAGGCGCAGGCAGTGGGGGTGTTGAAGGCACTGCGGTAGGGGCGGTCCTCAGCTCTGACAAGACCTGTCGCAGGACTTTATAGATGTTACTATCCCCTCCGGGCCTCTGGCCCAAGAGTTGATGGATTAGGCCGGCGAGAGCGCCGCCCTGCGAGGGTGACAGGAGGGGTCCCCGCTTCCGAGCCTTGGTCTTCGAGGAGAGGATGTCCAAGACCTCCTCCCGCCCGAGGCCAAGGGCGTCCGTCTGGGCAAAGGAGATGCCCGGGTTCCTCTCGATTAAAGTCACGAGGCCTTCTCTCGTTGATGTTTTTGTCGAAGACGTGGAGGATGTAGAAATCTCCTCGATGATGGACAACTCAACGTCCGGTGATGGGGCTGCAGGCACGTGACTCACAGGTGCCCGCAGGGACGGAGCAGGGGTCACAGGTGGAGGGGCAGGAGACGCCTCCTCCATAGGTAAGGTCGGGGCCGCTGGTGGAGATGGCCGAGGTGCTGTAGATGGAGTCACAGCTCGGGCCGCAGGAGAAGCGCCAGAATCCTCGACAGCTGAACTGGGAGGTGCTGGCGCAGGCGCGGCCGAGAACCGTTTAGGCAGTCCAGGCGCGGTCAGTGGTTGGAGTTTGATGGGAGAGAGCGGTGGAGCCCGTCTGGAGGTGGTGGACTGCCCGTGGAGAAGGGGGCAGTTGGCTCTTCTGTGTCCCTGTCCGTGGCATCTAGAGCATTTGATGCCATATGTAAGGTAGGCCGGCCAAGCCTCACCTTTAATTTTAATTTCAAAGCGGGTGGGAAGCTTGTCAACGGTAACGCCGTCGTGGAGGAGAATAAAAGCCTCCCGACGGCCGTCAGTGAAGTCAAATTCGCCAGCCCTTAGCAGTTTGGGGGCGATCGAGGTGATTCGTCCAAATCGGGAGAGGGCATTGATCACGGCGGCGTCCTCCACAAAGAAGGGTAGGTTCCCTATTGTGATTTTGATGGAGCGCTTCCTAAAGGGGAAGGTTCTGATGAGGGTTCCCTCGACCTCGAGGCCCTCCCGGATCAGCCGTTCCGCCAGGGATCTGCTAGTGAGTCCAAGCAAGTAGTGCCCATTTACCTTGGCAAATTGGACAACGTTCTTGGATCCTCCGACGACTCTTTCAATGGCTTTTAGGTATTGATATGTCTGATAGTCCGGGCAGTACTCCAGGTAGAGGCACTGCTCCTCGTTGCAGGACGCCTGGCGAGCTCTGGCTTCCACGATGTGCGCCCTCGTGGTCCTGATCTCCTGGACCTGCCGCACCCATGTAGGCGAGGATCTCCGTCGCCCAGTAGCCGATCCAGCGCCGTTGGACTGTGCGGCCGTAACGCCCGGCGCTCCCGTGTTGCGGCGTTTTCTTTTGTTTTGAACGAGGGTAAAGTCGTCTCCAGAAACAGGACCTTGATCCTCGGATATTTCCGCCCAGTTCTGTCGGCTTGGAAGCGCCCCAGACGAAGGCAATGTAGCGGCAAATTCGTGCGACACGGCAGATTTTGCATATCGTTCGCTAGTAGGCAGATTTGCATTACTGGCCGATTCTTGCATTTCGATTGAATTTTCAATCTGCAATTGGTTTTCCGCAGATAATTCTGCGCTGGTTTCAGGTATTAAGCCGTACCTTGCAGGTATTTCTTCGGCGTTGAATGGGCTATCCGCCCATACCAAATTTATCGCTTCCAGCGATAATTTTCCGCTTTTCAAAGGCGAAAGATGAGGAGCTCGCGCGAAGCGTGGCCGCACACAAGGGTCAACACGTGATATATGTATAAGATGTCAATAAAATGATGTTGATTGTCAAAATTGTCTACACATGTAGATATGCACATATATAGCATCATTCTAAAGCAATAGTTAAGACTCTGCATGTATTTACAAGATGTCAATAAAATGATGTTGATTGTCAATATTGTCTACACATGTAGATATGCACATATATAGCATCATTCTAAAGCAATTGTTGAGACTGTGCACTTTGCATGTATTTACAAGATGTCAATAAAATGATGTTGATTGTCAAAATTGTCTACACATGTAGATATATAGCATCATTCTAAAGTAATAGTTAAGACTGTGCATTTGTATGTATTTACAAGATGTCAATAAAATGATGTTGATTGTCAAAATTGTCTACACATGTAGATATGCACATATATAGCATCATTCTAAAGCAATTGTTAAGACTGTGCATTTGTATGTATTTACAAGATGTCAATAAAATGATGTTGATTGTCAAAATTGTCTACACATGTAGATATGCACATATATAGCATCATTCTAAAGCAATAGTTAAGACTCTGCATGTATTTACAAGATGTCAATAAAATGATGTTGATTGTCAATATTGTCTACACATGTAGATATGCACATATATAGCATCATTCTAAAGTAATAGTTAAGACTGTGCATTTGTATGTATTTACAAGATGTCAATAAAATGATGTTGATTGTCAAAATTGTCTACACATGTAGATATGCACATATATAGCATCATTATAAAGTAATAGTTAAGACTGTGCACTCTGCATGTATTTACAAGATGTCAATAAAATGATGTTGATTGTCAAAATTGTCTACACATGTAGATATGCACATATATAGCATCATTCTAAAGCAATAGTTAAGACTGTGCATTTGTATGTATTTACAAGATGTCAATAAAATGATGTTGATTGTCAATATTGTCTACACATGTAGATATGCACATATATAGCATCATTCTAAAGTAATAGTTAAGACTGTGCATTTGTATGTATTTACAAGATGTCAATAAAATGATGTTGATTGTCAAAATTGTCTACACATGTAGATATGCACATATATAGCATCATTATAAAGTAATAGTTAAGACTGTGCACTCTGCATGTATTTACAAGATGTCAATAAAATGATGTTGATTGTCAAATTTGTCTACACATGTAGATATGCACATATATAGCATCATTCTAGAGCAATAGTGAAGACTGTGCACTTTGCATGTATTTACAAGATGTCAATAAAATGATGTTGATTGTCAAAATTGTCTACACATGTAGATATGCACATATATAGCATCATTCTAAAGCAATAGTTAAGACTGTGCACTTTGCATGTATTTACAAGATGTCAATAAAATGATGTTGATTGTCAAAATTGTCTACACATGTAGATATATAGCATCATTCTAAAGCAATAGTTAAGACTGTGCACTTCGCATGTATTTACAAGATGTCAATAAAATGATGTTGATTGTCAAAATTGTCTACACATGTAGATATGCACATATATAGCATCATTCTAAAGCAATAGTTAAGACTGTGCACTTTGCATGTATTTACAAGATGTCAATAAAATGATGTTGATTATCTACACACGTAGAAAGTGCAGTTTGACATTTAAACTTACTAGTGTATCTAAGCTCCGTTTGGTTACTTTCACTTACTGGTAGTTTGAATGTTTAAAATAATTGAGGCACATAACACAATATTAAAACCAAAAAAGGCATATCCTGACTACAAGCACATAAAATTTTTAGATGGTAGAGCGTCATCTATTATTCGTGGTTGGCTTTTCTTGATTTATCAAGAAAATTAGTTGGCCAAATATCAGGGAACAGGCTAAATCAATGTTTACTTGATTTCTCTTTTACTAGATAATTTACCCAGACTAATCTATTTTAGCTTTATAATTTTTTTTTCCTGTATATAAATATCATATTACCATTTAGGTACTATTACTTTTTTCCTGCATGTATCCTATATTTATGCTGGGAGAATCTGTATAAGACTAAAAGGTCTTAATAAAGTTTTGTTGTTGTTGTTGTTTTACTATATGGCGCTTTGACATCTAAAAAGCTCATGTGCTCGTGGTCAGAATATGCCTTTTTTTAAATATTAATACCAAAACCTGACCTTTTTATTTTTTTTAAATTGTTTTTTTCCCATAACACAATATAAGTGCGATGCATTATCGCGCCATCTGTTATCAAAATCCGAAACTATTATAGACGCGTATGATTCTTTTTAAAAATAATCAATTTCTACTGCTCTTACTGCAATGGAAAAATTAATGGGATCATACGCGTCTATAATAGTTTCGAATTTTGACAATATAAGTGTAATTTCAAATGTTGATAGGCCTTAGGATTAGACTTTCTAACAGTTGGAAATTACACATACATATTAATCACAGGAGGCTTAGACTTTCTATCATGATATTTTCTTTAGAAAAATAATGTCCAAAACGCGATTCTATCCTAAGTCGTAGCTGTCAAAAATCAACAGTCCAATCCTCCATCAACCAACTAATCAAATGAATGACTCTAGTAAGTCGACACTGGCTTTTACAACATTTAATATATCATTTTTATTTATTTACCAGTTGCAAATAAGACACGCTATATCAACAACAACAACAAAAACCTTTATTAAGACACTATTGTCTTACAAGGATATTCCCCTAAAAGGTTATATATGTAGATGAGTGAGGAGAGGAAAAGCAATTTAGAGGGGAGGGGGAGCAATCAGCCGTTGTCTGTGGAGTTGAGCACTTCTTCCCTCATTTTATCAATCGCTTTGAAAAATTTTAAATATTCATAAACAAATGTTTCATCTAGCAGAAGAGTAGTAAAATTTTTATATGCATGTTGTTCATTATAGCGAGTTAGCCCCGAAATTTCGTGAATTTCCAGTCTCTTTTCCTGTAGGAATGGGCAATGGAATAGATAATAGACCAAATTGTCTTGGATGACAGCATTGCAGAAGTAGCAATTTAAAGGGTCGCTGTTCCAAAATCCCTAAGACACGCTATATCTGATCTGGATAATTGCGCGTGAAACTATTTACAATAATTCATATTGTAGTAGAGTAGGTAACAGAATTGTCAAAAAGAAAATAAACAATTAAGAAAAAGAGCATTGAATAAACATATACATTAAATAAATAAGCAACAACATAATATAATAGAAGAAACCATAAGGTAGTTATTTACAATATGTTAAGCAATGATGGAAGTTGATTTAATGAAGTTATCTGTAATAATTAGTATCGTGGAGAGAGAAAGTTGATCAAGTTGAGCTATTTACAATGAGTTATATTCTAAAGATTTAATATATAATAATAAATTGTTTTCCTCGAATTCACACAATACAATTTGATTTCATTTAAATAAATTTGCATGACAAGCCTTTGTACATATTTCAATTGTATTGATTTTTGTTTTCTCTTTTCATCTAATTAGCTTGCATACTAATTCTTGTATATATTTCAAATGATCTTTCTTTCTTTTCTTTCAATATTTTTCTTGAAAATAAAGATACTTCGGCCAGTAAATCTTTTTATTACCTCGACGTTTCGACAAAAAGCTTTTGTCCTCGTCAGGAGCAAACAAAAATTAAACATTTAGCAAGGCGTTAAAAATCATTCTAAGGCTACCAGGGCGTTCTCACGCGATATTCCAAATTTTGTACAACATCTAAAGCACGAGTCGAAAATAAATATTTAACTCACAAATAGTGAGTTTTTGTCGAAACCTCGAGGTAATAAAAAGATTTACTAGCCGAAGTATCTTTATTTTCAAGAAAAATGAATGCCGGCCAGGCAGCCTCTATCTTTACAATTTCAATGTTTAGTTTAGCTTTAAAGTGAAAGTGTCCTTAGGGGGACATAGCGCTCTAAGACCAAATAAAATATATAGCTGAGCTATATAGCGGAGGAAATTATAAAATGTAAAATTTACTCTCCAGTTTAAACCGTTGTGTACAGACAATCTGAAGGAAAAATCTGTGGAGGCTTTTCCTCAGTTCGAATCCCATATAAAACTGTCAGGAAATTTATTGCTGTTTTCCTTCCCCATAGCTAGCGGTGCGTCCATTTCCTTATTGCACTGATGATTCATCGTTTTTAATTGTTTGAAATTGAATTTTTTTTACTGGATCGTAACTTTCAATGGCGTGACTCATAATTTACGTCTCAAATAAACATTGGAATATTTTAAAACCTTTCCAGGAGAAGAAATATATATATTTTATATACAAAAACAACAACAAAAAGCTTTATTAAGACTTTTTAGTCTTATACAGATTATCCAAGCACAGAAATGTAGGATATATACAGGAATAACAGTAATAGTACCAGTAATCAACAACAACAAAAAGCTTTATTAAGACTTTTTAGTCTTATACATATTCTCCAAGCAGAAATGTAGGATACATGCAGGCAAAAAGTAATAGTACCTTAATGGTAATATGATATTTATATACAGGAAAATTTATATAAAGATATTCAAGCTAATAGATTAGTCTGGGTAAACTGGAGGAAAATATATTTTTTTATACGTGTATTTACCGAGTATTCACAGCAAATGAAGATAAAAAAGCAAAAGCTAATCACAATCAATATTGAGATAATGAAATGTATACATTGTAATTAAGACAATCGAGCTCATAAACAGATTTGAAAGGGTAAATCCGAGCGAAAAAAAGATACCAAATAAAAGAATGAAAAAAAAAAAACACTGGAATTTACATATGATACATGCACAAGATTTTTCGTCTTAATAAAATAATTTCTCAGCTGATGAATGAAGGTTATAAGAATTTGAAGCGTAACTTTTTTTTACATTAATTTCATTCATAGAAAGCGAAATATAAAATAGATTATGGCAAGGAAAGATATATATTATATAAAAGGGCGTACCTGGATCTGTAAAGAAAAAAAAACAATTTTTTTCTTAAAATATTTCGAGAGATTGCTCCCTCTTTATCAATTTATTGCACGCAAATTTGATATGCATATATGCGTGCAATAAATTGATAAAGAGGGAGCAATCTCTCGAAATATTTTAAGAAAAAAATTGTTTTTTTTTTCTTTACAGATCCAGGTACGCCCTTTTATATAATCTTAATTAATGGATCGCCTTTTGACTCAAAGATAAAAATTATTATATCTTAAAATTATAACATTCAGAACAAACTACTCTGTAAAGTCGACCGCCAGATGTCGCCGCTTTCCCTATATAAACCTATCATGAAACGGGTATTTAAGGCAGAGAGAGTTTTACTTTGTCCGGTCTGGCTGCAACAGAGCATTGCGGTCTGTCTCCTCTTCACGGTCACCCCTGGGCTCAATACTATTGGACCCGTCTCTGCCTCCACCTGAGGATCACCAATCTGCCCCACATCCCGGCTCTACTGGCCTCACCTGGCGATGATCCCCTGGCCACCCATCCCCTGGCCACCCATCCCCAGGCCCCTTCAACAGTGCTTTGTATATATTCCTCTTTATGCGTCCATCGGGGATCAGAAATCATTCATTTTGGTTAGTAGCCCCGTAAATAAAGATATTTCCGGG
This sequence comes from Cordylochernes scorpioides, assembly GCA_030710605.1. NCBI lineage: Eukaryota > Metazoa > Arthropoda > Arachnida > Pseudoscorpiones > Chernetidae > Cordylochernes > Cordylochernes scorpioides. The sequence continues at coordinate 52,706,891 of CP092870.1, forward strand.
TATTTAAGGCCGAAAGGACTTGAGAACGCCAAACTAGGTGAAAAAATAGTACAAGAGTTGTACGATCAGGAAATACCTTTTTCTTAATTTATCCACCTGATCTCAGTACAATTTCACTTTTGTACTATTTTCTCATATATTTACAAACTTAATTACATGAAAGATTAGAGGCAATGAGAGATTGAGATTGAAACTACTTTATTGCAATCTCAATATATAATATTATACGAGAATGAATAATTCTACGTGAACCCAGTTCAGCTAATCAGAATAATGTCCGAGAAAAATATATAGCGACAGAATTGTTTAACTTTCATAAAGCGTTAGAAAACAAGGTAATCTCTAAGAACTAAAATTACAGAACAATTTCTATCTATAGTTAATTTGTATAGTTATGTTGAATACTTTGATTTCCTTTTCATTTTCCCTTCTCTCCTTTGTTTATATTTTTTTCCCCCTTTCTTCATGAAAATGATGTATGGCGAGTCCTTACAGGACGGAAATGTCCTAATAAAGCAGCTGTTGTTATTGTATATACAATTATATAGGTTTAAATACAAAATAAATATGAATAAATAATATTAAATTAGTATATATAGATAAATAAATGAAAATATTAAAAATTGATACCAGTGGACTGCGAGAGTTATTTCCCACAGAGTGGGCAGGTCAATGTGTTGGCTGGCATTACCAAATAACCAGGATATGAGAGAAAAATGCTGAATTCTTAAATATGTAAATTAAAATCTGTTGATTCATTTTAAATACTCTGCTCAAAATATTTTGCTTATTTTGACCTAGGTCTTATATCCCTCATGGAGAAGATGTCTTCCACAGACGGTCTAGTAGGGGAGGCCAAGAGGAGTAGCCATTGAGAAGCTAAATTCTATATGAAAGTTTTCATATGTGTAAATAGAAATAAAACCTAATTGAAACATCACTTATCTATTTATATTTTGATATGATTAAAAAGGAATCAAGAGTTTTGGTTTCTTTTCTCATTTATTTTATGAAAAGAAACTAAACTCTGATTCTGTATTGGTTAAGCAGGGAAGAATCTTTATTATCTATTTATATGTAATTCTCATTGAGAAATAACTTTAATGTTTACCGTCGAATTTGAACAGTCACGAACCGGGATCGAATCTGGCATTGGGAATTTTTTTCTAAAGAAGAAATTGCCTCACTGACATTTGATTCTTGCAAAAGTTCAACTCCATCAGTGAGGGCAAGTAATCAAAAAGGGATTTAACATACTTGTAAGTTCAAAAGTCAAACTGATTTTCACATGTGTAGATATGTGGTGCACTTGCATTAAAAGTAGGCGCTTACTACCCGCCTTGATTATCATGGCCTGTACCACGTGTATTTGGAATATGAGAAAACTTGTACGTTTCTATTTTTCAATTTATAACATCATATTTATGAATACACTGTGTGTCAATGGTTAAGGAACAGAAAATAAAGTGAATTATTTTAGAGAAATATTATAATAGAAGAAAAATCTTTGGCAATTTTAACTATCATGGAAATAAGATCCAAAGAGCAGAACGAATTAATCGTTCAAATTCAGCATATCAAATGTGACGCTCGCTTTACATATTTTTAAACCTCTACAATGTTTTTTATATAAATCCTTATATGAAGATCGGTATAAGCCATATTTTTAAAAACATTTTGAGAGAGAACCAATTTTCCAAAATAAATAAATTCAATAAAAAATCATTTTCTTTATCTTTTCTTCATTCCACTTCAGTGCCTGCCTCTACTGAGAGTGGGCCACATGGTCTCTCCATATCTCCCTCCTTCAATGCCATCCTCTACTGAGGGTGGGCGACATGGTCTCTCCATATCTCCCTCCTTCAGTGCCTTCCTCTACTGAGGGTGGGCGACATGGTCTCTCCATATCTCCCTCCATCAATGCCTTCCTCTACAGAGGGTGGGCCACATGGTCTCTCCACATCTCCCATAATCCGCTCTTCGTATGTGCATCATCCAGTACATTGTTCTTTGTCGTCCATATAATTTCGCCGTCTTTATCCACGCCGTTTCTTATTGTAGAATGTTTCCCTCTAGAACCGTCAGCAGTGTTTTAGCCGCTGATCCAAGCATCACATGTCCAGCAAACTTCAACCTTCGCTGTTTTATGAACATTGCAAACTGGTGCTGATTCCATTCGATCAATAACCTAATTGTTCTTAAAATTTTACACATTTGTGTACATTCCCTATATTTTCACTTCTAGTCCGAATATATCGAAAACATCCCAAATGAAAGTTATTATAAAGTTGGAAGTTGATTGAAGAATAAATAGGAAACGACAAAGGTTTACCACTGTTTAGCTCGAGACTATCTTGACTCATCGAAGTGGAGACAAATAAATGACAAAATTGTTATCCTGTAATGGTAAATTAAGTGGTGTGTAGGAATTGTTCGATTTTATTATATTCACGCCTTTTTAGGCTTAATTATTCTTTAAATGTGTGACGGGATAATGCATCATTAGTATATATAATCACAATAGTCAACATTTGTTTAAAAAAAAATCATGATTGAGAAAACATTTACTCAGGCAGAATCCGGGCGAAGCCGGGTCGTTCCCTAGTAGGCTTATAGAAGGTGGCTGTTATTATTGATATCTTTGTAAGAGTTCCTCAAAAATGAATCTTTAACTTAGCTATTTCAACATAGTTGAACTTTCCTATAAATATTGCTACGCTATAGTGACATTTGAATAGGCTATAAAATCATGAGTTATTTGCAAATACGCACGAACGCACGCACATTTCGTACTATAAATACACTCAAGGACAAAACTATATTTTAATACACAGTGACTTTTATTAAAGACACACGAGATAACCAAGTGTGAAAAAATTGCCTCTGTCTCCTAAAAAAAAAAAAAAAAAAAAAACAGATAACCGACGACACCAAAATATTAAACCTTCTTAAGTTTTGTTATAAGTATATATTAATATCGAGTCTGTACATAATTATTGATGTTTTTCAACGAAACACTGCAAATATTTTTCGGGAGTATATATAACTTAAAATACTGCCTCCGGTATTTTTGAGAAATAAATCGATGGCTGACTTGTTCCCGTTGAAATCTTCGTCCAACATTCTAGTTATCAAGCTTTTGTCTTCCTCCACAACTGCCAAAAGGGTCCTGATCGTCAAAATTTGATTGTCGACCTCTACCTTCTCCATCTGCTATGTTTGTCATCTTCTGATTTCAACTTGGAATTTGCCGATTGTTCCTTTGCTAAAATTCCGTTTTGATCGCGAAATGACTGGACTGACCTTTATTGAATTGGTAGAACAAAATATAAAGCGGATATAGTATAGTTGGTATATTCGCATTTCCATTATCTGAAAATAAAAGAGATTATTTAAAAAATAAACCTTGAAGATATAGGTAACCTGGCCGGCATTCATAGTTAAAAAAAAAAGACACTTCGTTCAGAAAAGTATTTTATTTTCTCGACGTTTCGATAATAATCTTTCGTCCTCGTCAGAAAAAAAAATAAAGAAAATTAAAGCATTTCACAAAAACATTATAAATATATTTCTAGATACATTTATAACGCTTTTCACCAAATGCTTCAATTTCTTCTTGACGAGAACAAAAGATTTTCGAAACAACGAGAAGATAAAATATTTTTCTGACCTAAGTATTTTTTAAGAAAAATTTAAAACGGTGTTTAAAAATTAATCAAAATGCCAAATTTTGAAGGAAAAAAAGTCGAGGAAAAAGAGACGTAATAATTATGCAGTGACCTTGTCATCCCTGAATAGTGTCGAATTACTGAGTCGTATCTTGAAAAAAAATCTGAATTCATAAATCAATTATATATGGAAGACATCCAAATTTGAATGTTTGAATAATATTTACTTTTAAAATTTAGATGTATTCCTTAGGTCAAGGGTCGGCAACCTTTTGAGTCGGAAAAGTCAAAAATTACAATTTACAAAATTTTAAAAGTTTTAAAGAGCCAAACTTTTTATTGCCAAAAATAATAGTACTCACGTAAATAAAAACTCTATTTATACAAGTACTACACGCAGCTTCACATCTAAAGAACCGCATGTGGCTCGCAAGCCGCTGACTCCTGCCTTAGATATATCTGAAAATTATCACACACACATACAGCTTTATTAAGACCACCAGTCTTATACAGATTCATCACAGGAAAGAAGCATAGATGGAGCTCCTATACTCCAGGCAGCACAGAACCCAACAACAGCCTCCAGGTCCGACGCATGTCCAGTAGCCACAAATACCACCATGCATAGGTTAGCGTATCACTGAAAAGGCGAGTGTGGAATCAGTCATGTTCTAGTCTTCGCTTTCCTCATCCAAATGGATCACGATATTCGGAATCGGAAATTCTATTAATCTCATCCGAACAGTTATTGAGGTCTGGTATAATTTATATAAACCAATAAGTAGATCTTGATTAAACATCATTGTATTCATTCAATTATATATTTGTTGACTATCGGATTGAGAGAGACAATGATAAGTCGCCCAAGAGCTCTTTTTTTTTCTGTTTCTCCAAGCAACCAAAATTATATGCATGATTTGATCTTGTATTCTGCTATTACATAGATCACAAGTTAAAGAAAATTATCAAGAATTTTAGATATAAAATTAGGTTTCCTGGGTCACGCGGCTCAACAATGGGTCAGTTGATCCAATGGCCCTGGCCGGGCTAAGAACCCAATACACGGCTGGATACGTCCAAGCTATCGCCTGCAGTTGATGGTTTGTACGAAGAGTCATAAGAGTTGTATAGGGGTTCATAGAAGGCAGAGTGGGAAACCTCCCTAGGACCCCTACGGGTCGAACCGCCACTATAAACAAAGGGTGGTGCACCGAGACAGATACCTCCGGGATGGTGTGGATACATTGCCCCAACGAAAAAAAAAAAAGATAAAAATAACTCTACATATATTAACATTCCTAATAAAATCGAAACATCAAACAATCTGACTAAAACAATACATATATTTTCGCGGCTTGACCCCTTCGGTTCTTTGCGACTACGCCGCTTCCTCCGTCGTGGATCACCTACCCTGGGCTCCCGTTGCTCTCCTCTGCATCCCTACCCTGCAGACCACCCAAAGACCTGAGAACCACTACTCGAGTGGATTTCCTTTCCTCTGGCAGTATCTCTCGGCCTTAACACTGGTCGGGGACATGAGAGACTTACCAGAAGAGCAGCTACAATGGTGTTGGCGAGAGAGTCATAACAGCAACTGGAATCAAGACTTCTTTAAACCATATTACATAATAACTAGAATATCATTTAACGGGTATTTACACTATTTTACATCCCAGCGCCAATATCAACGGATATTTACACTCATTTGCCCCAGGAAACATGACCACAGCAGTCGGCGATATCCACACTATTGGCGGAGGTTGTAGGTATTTTCAGGCCCATATACGCGACAATATATATATATTCAACAACCTATATTTTTCTTACGATGCACTAGCGCGCCATCTGTTATCAAATTACAAAACTATTTTAGAGGCGTAATATTCTTTTTAAAATAAAACAATTTCTACTGCCCTTACTGCAATGGAAAAATTAAAGGGAGGGCCTGGCTCATCAGTGGTGAACCCTCCCAGCGGTTTCGCCAGTTTAATCTACCATACCGCTGTTATATTGCTTTTTTTGAACTTCCTTTTATAGTTGACTGTTGTAAGACTCTTGGAATGGGTATTTTAGAAGAACTATGGACATAAGCTTTTAGGACAGCAGAATTAAATATAATTATAAATATATAATATATATTTATAATTATATTTAATTCTGCTGTCCTAAAAGCTTATGTCCATAGTTCTTCTAAAATACCCATTCCAAGAGTCTTACAACAGTCAACTATAAAAGGAAGTTCCAAAAATGCAATATAACAGCGGTATGGTAGATTAAACTGGCGAAACCGCTGGGAGGGTTCACCACTGATGAGCCAGGCCCTCCCTTTAATTTTTCCATTGCAGTAAGGACAGTAGAAATTGTTTTATTTTAAAAAGAATATTAAGCCTCTAAAATAGTTTTGTAACTATATTTTTCTAACAACAACAAAAAGCGTATATATATTTTTTGCACCAGGTTGCGGTTTGGCCAGCTCTTCAGCCTTGATTCTCTCCTCAGACATGTCTTGAATCTTTCCAGAACATGTTTTAACCGTCCTACAAGGTTAGCTGAGTGAATAATGAGATAACTCTACTTTAAGTAGCCTCCAGAATATTTTTTTTTATTTCTCCCATCAAAGTTTAGAGAGTTGTGAAGTCACACAGTGTACCAAAATATAAATGGTGATTTTATGATACATAATCTATTTGGAATACATATTATGTTTATTAAAAAAATGAAAATAAAATATCAAATTTAAAAATATATTAAAAATCAAAATAAAATAGATGCATTAGCCATGATGCAACAATATATATATATAATATATGCAACAACCTATATATATATATAAATCTACCATATTGCCACGTGGAAAATCAGGAAAGACAAACTTCAGGATGACACAGCAATTTATTTAAAGCAAGAACAAACTATGAATGATTAACAAAATATAAGCAATAAGAGAAGTGTACAGAGTAACAAAATATAGACATAAAAATGATACCCTGTTAATAAAATAATAAATACTTTGCTACATAGCTCCTTCCCTATGGGAGTTGTGACCCACAGCTAGTAATTATTGTAGTTACTGACATGGATCTGACGTGCTTCTGCTAAGGATTCCATTGGAGTCTTGGGACTTTGTCCTTAGTAGCTTTGCGTCCTTTTTCTTTCAGCGTGAAGAGCGGCTTTGTCGTCGTATCGTCTATAGGGACATAGTCATCTTAGAGGGAAGTCTTGGCTTTGACACGGCGGTGGAATCCTAGAGCCAGTCTCCGAAAATGTAGATCACAGCACCCATGGCCTCTAGATCTTTTCGGCGATCTTCAGTTTGTCTTCCCTAATTTACCCAGCATCTCCACCAAAATGCCACGTGGAAAATTAGGGAAGACAAACTTCAGGATCAGACAACAATTTATATAAGGTAAGAACAAACTATGAAAGATAAACAAAAGCTAAGCAATAAGAGGAGTTTACAGAATAGCAAAATTATAAATCTTAAAAATTATACTCTGTTAATAAAATAATGAATACTTTGCTACAATATTATAACGTTCTCCCTGGTATGGTGCATTGAGTTCCTGATTACCATATCGACCACCTGGATTCGATCCCAGCAAGTCAGATTTTTTGGATGAACTCTTTTCATCATTGTAAGAGCCTCCTGGACTACATATAATTATACTTGATATCTTTGTTTATACTTTTCTTTCCTTTTACTGTATCTCTTAGATTACTATTTTTGAATAATTTATATGGATGTCGATAGAATTGTTTAATATCATATAAAAAAAAACAATATGATGTTCTAAATCAAAATACTATGATTTTATAGCTCAAATCTGTCAGAAATATTAGTCCATTGACAGCTACTTCTAATACACCGTGGAATCGTAAAATCTTCTATGTACAATTCAATTTTAAAATTACTAAATATTTTTTCACAATGAGTTTCTTTTTATTTCAAAACGCTAGCTCTCAAGCGATACTCGCTCTTCAACGGTTGAGGTTGAAATTCAAATTATTTCTCCATCGGGCTAACTGCAGGGACTTCTTGTAAAATAGTCGTTTATACTTCTCTATATCATATAAATCTCTATTCATGATAAAATTGTGAAAACCTTTTAAAATTACAAAATATTTTTCCACAATGAGTTTCTTTTTATTTCAAAACGCTAGCTTTCAATTTCTCCAACTTTTTAGCCTGGATAACGACACCATTCTGGCGTCTGCCAAGAGTTGCCTATATCAGTTTTATCTCAACATTGAACTGAGAGCGGTTCTCAGGTTGATCATGTTCTTGTCTGGAGGAGGATTCTCTCAAGATGGAGGAGCATCCTTCTCTGAGAACAAATGTATATATTTAATCACTAAATTGTAAATATCATTTATCATTGTTTGATTTCTCATTAATTTTTGTAACAATTTACTAAGTCAATTGATTGGCGTTCTCACGGCCTTCCGGCCTAAATACCTGTTTCATGGTTTTTCAAGATTCCCCAAAGACCAGTTTTTTGGTCTTTGTGGTACAGCTTGCACCACGGTAACGTAAACGCGTGCGTGGTTAGCTTTTCTTGATTAATCAAGAAACGGTATTTGGCCAATTCTGGAATAATTAAAAATCAACGATTAGTTGATATTTATTCCGATAGATGACGCAAGCCATCAGCAACTTTTAGTTGAACGATCAGAAAATGCTCTTTTTCTCAATTGACTAAGTGTAAAAATATTTTTTTTGGCAGAAGCCAGGATGGTCAGGGCGTTGTCATCCAGGGCTCCCCAGAAGACCCAGCCTTGCAGTTCAGGGAGCCGCCTGATGATGACGCTTTCCCCATTTCCCGTCTGGAACTAGTGTTGGAGTCGCCGACTGCTGTGGTCCTGTTTCCTGGGGCAAATGAGTGTAAATATCCGTTGATATTGGCGCTAGGATGTAAAATAGTGGTAAATATCCGTTAAATGATATTCTAGTTATTATGTATTATGGTTTAAAGAAGTCTTGATGCCGGTTGCTGTCATGACTCTCTCGCATGGACATGTCCAAAGCTATAAAATTGGAGGAATATAATTGTCCACCCATAAAAAGATGGAGTTCCAGTCGTTCTATATATCCAAAAAGTCATCCAACCACAAACCCATCCTTCAGAATCCAATCAACATCACTTCTGACCAGTTATAGCACCGTCGCGCAAAGCAATGAACATTCCCTAGAAATCTCAAGCTATAAAAATATAAAGAGATAAGGGTCGCCTCTCCCGTCAAAATAGACGTCAAATACAGACACCATCTATTGACCGTCACCGCAACTAGCGGCCTCGGGTCGGTGACAAAGCCACAACACCAGCTTTGGTAAACTGAAAAGCGTCCACCTAGAGACCATGGTTTCGGGCTAATGGCCCTCTTCAGCCTAGGGCGGACTTTATTCCATGAGATCCACATGAGATCTAATGGAATCTTGACAATCTGCCAAAGAGGTGTTTAGCTGGCAAAATGGCCAAATCTATGGCTAAAATATAGATAGAAATTTTGCCGGGAGGATATTGATCTAAAGAGACGAGGGTGTCCTCTCCCGTCAAAATAGACGTCAAATACAGACGAGTCTATATTCCATCTATAAGAATATAGGAGCATTTGTCCAACTTTCCTGAATCCAATTTTAAACAAAATGCGAAGTTTTCCTAGTTTGTTTTATTTCACCCACTAACCGAATAACACGGATTCGCAAGACTTCTCTCCGAGTAAAAGTATACCAGACGAATATCTTGAGGATAGATGTTGTCTGGTCGGTATTCATATTTCTTTTTAAAATTGACACTTCGACCAGTTAAAGTTAATTTTTTCAACGTTTCAACAAAAATCTTTTTTCTTATTCAGGAGAAGTAATTTCACCTGACGAAGACAAAAGATTTTTGTTGAAACGTTGAGAAAATATAACTTTAACTGGCTGAAGTGTGTATTTTTTTTTTAAACACGGATATGGTTTTTAAAAAATATAGTTTATTATGATTGTATTATTATCTTAGTCGTGGTTATAGAAGTTAATATTCCATCACCACACATAATCAATTATCTACTCCAATAAAAATATTCACTTTTTTTCTCATTTCTACAAATATTTATTTAAGATTGTCTCTCTCTCTTTCACACACAACACACATTTTAGAGAGAGTGATATTTATATAATTATAAAATTAATAAAATATTTGTTAATGGAATATTCGTTTGGCAAACATTTACTGGGTAGGAAGCAAAATGGTTTTGAGACTAGTAGTTTAATATTTTAACTTAAATTTTGGAAGCAAAATTGTATGCAATGAAAAATTATTTCTAAATTTAAAAAGGAAATCTTAAATCATTCGAAAAAAAAGGCTCAAAAAGAGAGTTAAATGGAAAGTTAAAAATGGAAATGGATTTTTTTTTTTTGTGAAAATAAATGATCGTGATTCTAAGTTTTGAACTACATAAATAAAAATTACGAAAAGAAAAAGGAGAAATTTAATCAAGGAAAACTTATCAAAATAATAATAATAATAATAAAGAGAGACGTAGAAATTAGGAAAAGTAAAAAATGAAAAGGTAAGAAATTGACAAAATTATTGAACACATTTTTTTGATTGTGAGGATCTGAGTGAATACAGAAGCAACCTTATCTCGAAAATTATTCAAGAAATAAAACATCCTCCAATCACTTTAAAAGACTTGAATTTTTGATTCTAGAACTTTCAAAGCAACCTTCGCTTTCTTGGAATCATCAAACAGGCTGGACCCTAGCCTCAGAATGAAAAGAGAGAGAGAGAGGTAAAAAAAAGATGCTTTAATTTTATCCAACCTAAACCAAACCTAGCTACCACCAATCTTGTCCCAGTTAGTAGGATTCTTTCCATCTCATGTTTATCTGTATCTTACACCATATAGAACAACTATGTAATATATATAACTTTGTATCATAAACCTTTGTAGACAGTTTGAGTAAGGCGTGTAGATTTCGCATAAATCAAATGGTGTACGCATAAGCAATAAAATGTTGTTATAGATGATAATTCGGCGTGTAAAATTCGCATAAAGCTAATGGTGCACGCGAAAGAAATAGATTGTTGTTGTTATAGGTTATGATTTGGCATATAGAATTCGCATAAAGCTAATGGTGCACGCGAAATAAATAGATTGTTATTGTTATAAGTGATGATTTGGCATATAGAATTCGCATAAAGCTAATGGTGCACGCGGGAGAAATTAAATTGTTGTTGTTATAGGTGATGATTTGGCATATAGAATTCGCATAAAGCTAATGGTGCACGCGGGAGAAATTAAATTGTTGTTGTTATAGGTGATGATTTGGCATATACTAGTAGAATTTGCATAAATCTAATGGTGCACGCGCTGGAGAAATGCATTGTTGTTGTTATATTTTAGGGCATAATGATAATCACAAAAATATATATGTAAAAACTTTATAAATCTTAGGTCTGGCTAAAACGTTCTAGATCCCTTCGCTGAACGAGATTCGTCTAATTATTAAAGGTGTTGTGTTTCATCTATTGATCGCCTAAATTTTGATAGTTGTTGAAATATTCGATAAATTCAGACGACACACCAGTTGGACGGGAGGGTTGATGGAGAAGTGTTATAAAACGTCAATTTTCGATAGCCAGGACCAACGATCCAATCCCGCATTGAGTACTTTAAAAAAAAAAAAATAATGCAAAAGTTTATTGAGATGAGATCCAATAAGAAATCCATTCTCACAAATAATTATTAAAGAAACCCGAATCAAGTTACTAAAAGCAAGTAGAGAAATATGTGTTATTCTAATATCATAATTTTATCAGAATTCTTTAAAGATCTTATATGCCTATAATATTCCAACATACACTGCGTGACATTGAAAATGGAACACCAAGAAATAGTGGCCAGAAAGTGATGAAACTCAGCAGACAGAGAGAGACAGGGACGAACAATAAGTGATCTTTATTTCAAAATGATAGTCATAATACAGAGCGAGAACGGCGTCGGCTTAGTAGCAAGTAGGATCACCGCGGACGGCGATGCACGCAGCAACACGTCTAGGTAGAGAGTCAGTCAGAGTACGGATGGCGTCCTGAGGGATGGCTCTCCATTCCCTCTCAACCATTTGCCACAGTTCGTCTTCTGAACGCGGCTGTGGCAAGGAATGCAAACGGCGTCCAATGATGTCACAGACGTGCTCGATTGGAGAGAGATCAGGAGAGTACGGTGGCCAGTGAAGCATCTGTACATCTTGCAGAGCTTGTTGGCTAATGCGAGCAGTGTGCGGTCGGGCGTTATCCTGCTGATAAAGGGCATTGGGTACCCCCTGAAGGTAGGGGAGTGTCACCGGTCGCAGCACATCATCAACGTATCGTTGGGCCGTCATAGTGCCCTGAATACGAAGTAAAGGTGACCTGGAATCATACGCGATTGCGCCCCAAACCATGATTCCACGTTGTCGCACGGTGGGGCGTTCCACAATTGCTGCCGGATTGGACCTTTCTCCACGTCGACGCCACACGCGTACACGGCGACTATCACTGGACAAGCAGAAACGCGACTCATCTGAGAACACGACCCTGTGCCATTCCGTCATCCACGTCGATCTAGCCCGGCACCATTCCAAACGTTCGCGCCTATTCGGTGGGGTCAATGGCAGTTTTCTTAGCGGACGGCATGAGTGCAAGCCATTAGCAACCAATCGACGGGAAATGGTTCCGGTCGAGATGGAATGATCTAGGGTGTCTTGCACATGTTGCAGGATGGCGGTACAAGTGGCTTGTGGGGCCGCCACTGCTTGTCGAAGGATACGCCGATCCACACGTGCTGACGTCACTCTGGTTGCACCGACATTCCTATAAATTGCCACATTTCCTTGTTCCAACCATCTTCTCCACAGTCGGTGCACCGTGGACGCACCAAGGTGTGTATCAGCTGCGATTTGACGTATGGACCAACCTGCCCTTTTCAGTCCGATCACCATGCCCCTCGTAAAAGCGTCTGTCTGCTTGAACTGCCTCCGTTTACGATGACCTGGCATTCTCTGTTATTACACGTGTCTTTTGACACAAGAACAAAATTTCTACAATGATTTTCCTTGAAGAAATAACGACACGAATACTGTCCTTTCTGCAAGTTCCTTCCCTTATATCTTACTCCATGTGCGCACTAGAGCTGCGCATTTTACATCATTTGCATAACTCGGTTAGGCGCGTCTACCCTGAAATTTGCATAATTTTCTGGCCACTATTTCTTGGTGTTCCATTTTCAATGTCACGCAGTGTATATCAGAATCGATATTCTATGAAATAATAGTCGGAATTAACTTGGAAATAGTAAGTAAAGAAACTAATCTCTCTCTAGAAACCTGTAATAGATTTTATTTAAAAAATGCTTCGATGTCCTTTTATTCTTGCAAAAAACCAAGCCAACCATTGAGGGTAAGTACCAAAACGGGAATTTGGAAAACTTTTAAGTGCAGAAGTTGAACTGCTTTCTAACTGTGTAGACATGTGGTGAACCTTCTGTAAAAACAGCCACCTACTACCCACAATGATTACAAGGTTGTCCCAAAAATCCGTAAATACTTGCAAAAAATTGAAATACCAATATTATTCGCCATTATGTATATCTTCGTCTGGACGAATGAGAAAGAATGCAGGGCAAAGGATACTGGAGGATGACCTATCTGTAAATAGTTAACTGAATGTGAGACAAACTTTATTTTGTTGCAAATGTTTCCTCTTCCCTCTCCTCTTGTTGATGTGTAAATACGGCGAATCCTGTATGGGGCGGAATGCCCTAAATAAAGGCTTTTGTTGTTTTGTTTGTTGTATGTATTATCTTCGTATTATGTATAAAGTAATTATATTATTATGTATTCGCCGTAATAATATCATTCGCTAAGTAATAAGAAAAAGGTTTTAAGAAAAACACGAACTTTTGGGACAAACTTCTATCATGGCGTACCATCACCACTCTAGACTACATCAGTTTCATGATGCTGAATAGATGTCAAAAAAGCAGAAATTTCGAACGACCATCTCTGACCTCCCTGATCCATGTAGCCCAACCACGTGGCCATTACCTGGGCCAAAAGTAACGAGCCATTGTGTTCCGTCCTTGAAACATTTCCAACGGCAATCAAATCTGCTATATATTTACTATGTTAACTACATGAGTAGAAAAAAAGAAACTATAAATACTAACAATGCTGAACAAGGGATGAAAGTTCTGACAATACTCATTGTTTGTTGTCTACGAAGACTTCTTGATGTTCAAACGGGATACTTGTGTGAATCTACATCGCTTATTTCTATGATTTTTTAAAAGACATCTTATCAAGTAAATAAAAGTTGTACAAGCAATGTTTATGAAAATGACCAATTGAACTTTTGCATTTCCCCATTTGTTCTGCTTTTAATGATGATTTCGTAGTTTTCTTTGTTGTTGTTAGAGTCCATCAAGTCGAGTTTGACTTTTATGGACCATAGGGACAAATATCCTCCAATTTGATCTGTTAGTGACCATCAATCGCAGCTCATCTAGTGACCTTTCAGTAGTTTTCTTTACCCTTCTAGCCAGCTCATTGCAGGTCTTCCTCTCTTCCTTTGGTGACTAAATGGGGGCAAATATTCTCCAATTTGATCTGTTAGTGACCATCACTCTCATCTAGTGACCTTCTGGTAGCTTCCTTGACCCCTTTAGCCAGCTCATTGGAGGTATTCCCCTCTTCCTTTGGTGACTATATGGGGACAAATATTCTCCAATTTGATCTGTTAGTGACCATCACTCTCATCTAGTGACCTTCTGGTAGCTTCCTTGACCCCTTCTAGCCAGCTCATTGGAGGTATTCCCCTCTTCCTTTGGTGACTATATGGGGACAAATATTCTCCAATTTGATCTGTTAGTGACCATCACTCTCATCTAGTGACCTTCTGGTAGCTTCCTTGGCCCCTTCTAGCCATCTCATTGCAGGTCTTCCTCTCTTCCTTTGGTGACTATATGGTGACAAATATTCTCCAATTTGATCTGTTAGTGACCATCACTCTCATCTAGTGACCTTCTGGTAGCTTCCTTGACCCCTTCTAGCCATCTCATTGCAGGTCTTCCTCTCTTCCTTTGGTGACTATATGGTGACAAATATTCTCCAATATGATCTGTTAGTGACCATCACTCTCATCTAGTGACCTTCTGGTAGCTTTCTTGACCCCTTCTAGCCAGCTCATTGCAGGTCTTCCTCTCTTCCTTTGGTGATTATATGGTGACAAATATTCTCCAATATGATCTGTTAGTGACCATCACTCTCATCTAGTGACCTTCTGGTAGCTTTCTTGACCCCTTCTAGCCAGCTCATTGCAGGTCTTCCTCTCTTCCTTTGGTGACTATATGGTGACAAATATTCTCCAATTTGATCTGTTAGTGACTATCATTCACAGCTCGGCAAGTGACCTTCTGGTAGCTTTCATGACCCCTTCTAGCCAGCTCATTGCAGGTATTCCTCTCTTCCTTTGGTGACTATATGGTGACAAATATTCTCCATTTTGATCTGTGAGTGACTATGACTCACAGCTCATCCAGCGATTTTCCGGTAGTTTTCTTGACTCCTTCTAGCCAGCACATTGCAGATCTTCCTCTCTTCCTTCAATTTTTTCAACATCAACGTCTTTTATGAACCATTATCTAATTATATGTCCGAGGTAGGTCAGTCTTTGTTGGCATATATAGGGATTCTATGGATATAACAAGACTAATTACATTTAAAATTAAAACATTTGACCTATTATCTGTCCATGGCACTCTAAGTAGCTTTCTCCATGTCCACATTTCAAAGGCTTCAATTCTTTTCTTTCTTCTTTTCAGAGAATCCAGCTCTCACATCCATAAATGGCCAAAGGGAATACCAATGCCTCTACAATTCTCTTCTTCGTCTTGAATGTGAACGCCTTAGTTAGAAATCTTATAAAAATAAATGTTTTTACAGTAATTTTTACAGTTTTTAAAAGGCTTCTTTATATATTTGATGTCTTTGAATTGAGACCTTCCCTATTGGTAGAAAACATTAGGAATCTAGAACTTACCAAACACACACGTATATAAATATTTTTATATTTGAAAATTTTGTTTTATTTTTCATATTAAAGCAAAACTTTTCTGCTAATTTAGAGTCAACAGACACTAAGATAAAATTATGAAAAAGGTCAAATACGAGTGGGGAAGCTTTAAAGCATAGTTTACATATTTTAAAAACTTCGCATATTCTCTACAATATTTCATTTCGAGAGCTGAGAACGTTTGAATACTAAAATATGAAACCAATAAAATAACACACCTAATGATTGTATAAAAATATAAAGATGTCTCAAGATATATAGTATATTAATATCAAAAAGTATTAAGTTTTTAACGCTATATTTCCATAAATAAAAACACTATTTCTATAGACCTTTCTGCATTATCCCAATAGCATGGCATGGCTCATCAATCGTGGACTCAATCGGTATATTTGTCAGTGTAGCCAATCTATAGTTTCAGTAAACCGATTGGTTTTTATCTAGTGGGGACATTTTGTGGTAGAGATAGTAACAGGATTTATAATAGAACTATATATATAAGTGTCTCTATAAATCAAACAATACATCTACGGGACATAATCCCGATAGCCTGAATATTGCGACAACCCAAATCTCGACAGCCGAAATTCTGATATGGTCGAACTCCCGAACGCTTAAATATATCGTAGAAACCCAAATCCTGGTAGTCTAAATATCGTGACAACCCAAATCCTGGTAGTCTAAATATCGTGACAACCCAAATCCTGGTAGTCTAAATATCGTGACAACCCAAATCCTGGTAGTCTAAATATCGTGACAACCCAAATCCCGAAGTCAAAATTCTGATAGGGTCGAAATCTCGAAAGCCCAAAAATATCGTAGCAACCCAAAACCCGACAGCGCAAAAATATCGTAGCAACCCAAATCCCGATAGCTTAAAAATATCGTAGCAACCCAAATTCCGACAGCCAGTATATCGTAGCAACCCAAATCCCGACAGCTTAAAAATATCGTAGCAACCCAAAACCCGACAGCCGGAATATCGTACCAACCCAAATCCCGACAGCTTAAAAATATCGTAGCAACCCAAATCCCGACAGCTTAAAAATATCGTACCAACCCAAATCCCAACAGCCTAAAAATATCGTAACAACCCAAATCCCGACAGCCGGAATATCGTACCAACCCAAATCCCAACAGCCTAAAAATATCGTAGCAACCCAAATCCCAACAGCCTAAAAATATCGTAGTAACTCAAATCCCGACAGCCGGAATATCGTACCAACCCAAATCCCAACAGCCTAAAAATATCGTAGCAACCCAAATCCCAACAGCCTAAAAATATCGTAGTAACTCAAATCCCGACAGCCTAAATATCGTGACAACCCAAATCCCGACAGCCTTTTTAATGGAAAGAAATTACTTTCGCTCCACACAGAAATTTCGTAACAAGAATGAAAGCCTTGAATAGGTCGAGGACGCGAGCGGTGACCACATATGGCAGGTCACTCCAGCTGGAAGAATCTAATGCTGAGCAAATTTTGTGTCAAAAGGCGATTCATAGAATACTACAAGGTTGCCCCAAAAGTTCGTTAACACTTGCAAAAAATTGAAATACCAATATTATTCGCCGTTATGTATAATGTCTTTGTATTATGTATATAGTAATTGTATTATGTATTCGCCAAGTATCAAGAAAACCACGAGCTTGTTTGGACAACCTTATATTTATATTTAAAAAGACGTATCTGAATCTGTGAAATAAAATGTTTTCTGAAAATATTTCAAAGGATTTCTCTCTCTTTATCAATTTAGTGCAAAATAAATTTCAAAGTAAATTACAAATTCTTGTAGATGACATGAAAACCTGTCATCTACTGTAATCTATTTAAAGTTTATCGTGCATTAAATTTATAAAGAGGGAGCAATCTCTTGAAATATTTTATTTAAATATTGAGAATATCGTTAGGCATTAGTGAGAACTCCTTCATCTTCCCTTTGAAAAAATAACAAATAATTAAGGAAGTGGAAAGTATTTGTTGACGCCAGTCGTCTATTTTTTATTTTTTGAAGGTGACAGAGGCAATTTAGTTTACACTTGGTTATCTCGTATGTCTTAAATAAGGATAATTGTTTATCAAATATATTTCAGAGTTATTGTCTGAATTAGGATACACATGCTAAATTTAGATGTCCCAAGAATAATAACGGATTTTATTGAATTTAATATGGCTACTTTAAAGAACAACACAAATGAAACTTTTCAAAGCTTCTTCCCTAACAACATACCTAAATATTTCCGACCAAACTTTCATAATTCTCAATTCATTTCTAATCATTGAAATTTCAGAAGCTTTTTAAAAATAATTAAAACAGTGGAAGACTCGAGTTGTTTTTGCGGACATGAGGAACAAACCTCAATACATCTTTTATTGGATTGTCCTGTTTTTCAAGACTACAGAATCTAAAATAATATAATAGTAAAAGATCCAAGTTTTTTTTTATTTCCAGTAAAGAAATGTATATCAATTTCAATACCTTTTGTAGATATATCTTAAATTATATAGCAACAAGTATCTTTTAAACTGATAATTTATATATTGCTTAATGTACATATTGCCAGACACTTCTTTCTTTTGTACACAGTTCTTTTTCTCGTTTTTTTCTCTCTTTTTCTCATTGTTAACATCATATGACTATCCTATTCACGACCTGAAAGTATTGTATATATATGTATAGACAAATGTAAAGGTATACATGTATGACAGCGCAAGTGTCCCTAGAGGGACATAACGCTTTAAATTGATATAAAATAAAAAAGGTACAACTATCTTAAGTTTTGCCCATAAGTGTTTCTTACAGAGTTATTGTCTCAATACCGATATACGAGGTGTGTTCAAAAAGTATCGCGACTTTTAAATTTTCGCGGGTTACGTATATTCAAATTTTGATCTTTTTGTGGCTTTATGTTGGTACTCATGTCTCTCACTTATGCCGACAAGCTCGGCCATTTTGAATGTTCACTTAATTGTTGACAGCTGCTTTGCTTGCAGGTGTTTTGGATCGTCTTCGATTTTTACCTATTAAAAAAATGGATCAAAGAACCTGTATCAAATTTTATGTGAAAAACGAAATTAAGTGCGCGGATGCATTCCGAATGTTGACTGTGGCATACGGAGAAGCCACCTTGGACCGAAGCAACGTTTATCGGTGGTATAAAATGTTCTCAGAAGGCCGAGAAGATGTGAACGACGAAGAGCGTGCCGGACGCCCGAGCACTTCAACAACAGACGAAAAAATTAATGAAGTGGAGAAAATGACATTGGCCAATCGTCGAATCACCGTTAGATAAGTTGCTGAGGGCCTAAACATATCGATTGGCTCGTGCCATTCGATTTTTATCAATGATTTGGGCATGAGACGGGTCGCCGCGAAATTCGAACCAAAATTGCTCAATTGCGACCAAAAACAGCATCGCATGAACATTGCTAATGAGATGTTGGACTCTGTCCGCGACGACCCAAATTTGCTCCAGAGGGTCATAACTGGTGACGAAGCGTGGGTTTATGGTTATGACGTTGAAACCAAAGCTCAATCATCTCAATGGAAGCTGCCGCACGAACCAAGACCGAAAAAAGCGCGCCAAGTTCGGTCGAATGTGAAGGTTTTGCTGACAGTTTTCTTCGATTGCAGGGGCGTGGTGCATCATGAGTTCTTGCCACAGGGTAGAACGGTCAATAAGGAATATTACCTGCAAGTTATGGGCAGTTTGCGCGAAGCAATCCGCCAGAAACGCCCGGATTTGTGGACGAACAAAAATTGGCTTTTGCACCACGATAACGCCCCTGCCCACACATCGTTGCTTGTGCGCGACTTTTTGGCCAAAAACAACACACTAATGATGCCGCAGCCACCGTATTCCCCAGATCTGGCCCCCTGTGACTTTTTCTAGTGTCCTAAACTGAAGAGGCCCATGAAAGGACGACGTTACGCTACGCTTGATGAGATAAAGAGGGCATCGAAGGAGGAGCTGAAAAAGATTTTTAAAAATGATTTTTTGAAGTGCTTCGAAGATTGGAAAAACCGTTGGCACAAGTGTATAATATCTCATGGGGATTACCTTGAAGGGGACAAAATAGGTATTCATGAATAAATAAATAATTTTTGAAAAACACAAAAGTCGCGATACTTTTTTAAGACGCCTCGTAGATGCTATAAGGTACAACTTCCTTAAGTTTTGTTAATGAGTGTAACTTTCAGAGTTATTTTGTCTGAATCTCGATATACATGATAAAAGGCACAACTTCCTTAAGTTTTAAGAAAAAGGCATCTCCTTATCGTGCAACTGAAAGTTGCTGATGGCTTGCGCCATCTATCGGAATAAATATCAACTATTCTCGTTGATTTTTAATTATTCCAGAATTGGCCAAATACCCATTCTTGATTAATCAAGAAAAGCTAACCACGGTTTATGCACCTTATCCCAGTACAATATCACATTTGTACTATTTTTTCCTTAAGTTTTGTCCATGAGTGTATCTTTCAGAGTTATTGTCTGAATCCCGATATACATGCTGAAAGGTACAACTTCCTTAAATTTTGTCCATGAGTTTATATACAGTATACATACTCTTTTTACTAATTGTCAACCACTTCTGTCATTTTTATTGGTATTTCATGTAGTACAGATTTTTATAAATAGTTTTATACGTTTTTATATATTTTAAAATATTTGAAAAAATAAAAATCAATATAATATATTAATTTATAAATTATATCTTTTTTAATATAGAGCAATCCATATTTAAATAATTAGAGAATAAAAAGGCATATATTTAAGTGAATAAAATATTTGGCAATATTTCGGTTGGCTGAACGCCAACCTTTGTCAAAGCATTGTATTTTGTATAAACAATGCGCCGCATATTGTCATTATATTACAGTTGAACTACGCGGCCGAGGTAGGTTTACAGTTTGAATTTGTTAACACTTGTATCTGTTATATATGTTCATTTAAATATTTCACTGAAACAACTTAATATTAACACATAAAATCCGGTTTAAAAGAGATCTATGACATAATAAAGAAGGGGTGAAATGTCGCTGGAATTTTTATCTGAAGATCCCCGTTCCAGCAGATCTCTTTTTCCAATTCATTTCAATTTAAAGTCTTTTGTGTATGTCTGGTCTACCATTAGGGTTTCAAAACATAATATCCAAACTTATAACAAATGTTAATTCATACTATAGATATATTACTAAATACAACTATTTATAATCATATTATAAAATAAAAAAACCTTTAAAAATCTTTAAAAAAAAAAAAGGATAAAATATAAAATCATAAAAAAAATATATATATATATACTAACAATCTTATCTACCTTCTTTATAAAACTCTTTTTTTTTTTTTCCTTATTATTAGTTTGATTAAAAGTGCATGGTTCTGTCTTTCTCTCTTTTTTCTAACTATTATATATATTCTCTCTTCGATTATTCTATATATAGGATTAGAGTATGTCTGAATGACGTGTAAAAGCCGATGTAATAGACGTTACTTTGTTAATTTTTATTGTTATTAATTATAAATATATAATTAACTTGAGGATGTAGTAGAAGTAAAGGATTTTTTTTTTCCTCTCTCTATCTACAAATTAATAACATTTTACAAATTTTATAATTTGAATTTAAATGATCATAATAGTGAAGATAATCTTAATACAAAACTGGACTATAAAATTAAATAACTATTTATTATTATAATTAATTTAGATTTAGCTTGCTAATCTAATCAAATCTAACTGATATAAGTTATCATTATTATCAGTTTGCTCCTTAAGTTTTAAAATTAGAATCACTGTTATAATTTTGTTATATAGTTTCTACACTATATTAATTCATATGAGCTTGCTCTATGATATATTTTTTATATATAACATAATATACAAATTAAATTATATTAGATATTCTAATATAAATAAATCTTCATACAAATTTTAATTATCTTTCATTGTTTGATTATTAAAAATTAAATTATAAAAGTAATTCTAGAAAAAATAATTTCAGAACTTTTGTTTTTTTTCATTGTTTAGTTAGTTTAAAGATGTTTTTTTTGTTAGTTATTCTTAAAAATATAACAGATAACAAACAGTAATATCTATATATTTATAGATTAATTATTCAATTTATTACAAATTTTATCACCACAAAAACAATTAAGTAAAATATATTTAAAAATTCATAAGAATAACAAACTAAAAAAACTAAAAAAAACTACAAACATATTAGTGTTAGCACCTCTTTTATGTTAATTTAAACTCGCTAAGAATTGCCTAAGAAAAAATTGTCAAACTTGTCCCTCTCTTAAGAACCATGACACTTTTCAAACAACTAGTTGTAAATTAGTGAATACTATTTATAAATTAACATGCCAAATTTGTCAACTATCATATATAGGACAAACTTGTAATCCATTAAATATACGAATAAACCTACATAGAAACCACGCTAAAAAATCAATTGGTAATATATATATGAAAGAACACAATCAATTACATACTTTTAACAACTTTAAGATAGAAATACTAGACATATGTCAAAACAAAAAACAACGACTATTATTAGAAAACAACTACATTTATAAACACAACACATTATTCCCTTATGGACTTAACGACGAATTAAACTACACATACAAACCACAAACAGAAGCAATTTCAACCTATGAAATCAGTTGCAAATACAAAAAAAATGAATTTAAAACTAAACCTAATAAAACTAGAGGTAAAACTACAAATAAATTAGGTTACATTGAATTTGAAGAATTACTGGACCCAAAACAAATGTACACTAACAACTTCGTCGATAAATTTATTAAAACATTATTTAAACTAAATAATAATAAATTTATCAAACTCATAGAATATATTAAAATTCATAATCTGACTAACAGATTAATAGATATCACACACGACATCTTTAAATACAGAAAAATTAAACAAACTACTAATAACATTAATATTATCATTAAATTTAATAACAATTTATTTAATCATATTAAATTTAATGATATTTTTAATAACCAAATCATCAATAATCTTTTCCCTATAAAAAATTTAAATTTTAAAACAATCTGGAGATACAATAAAAATATAGGTAATTTAGTTTGCAATTATAACCAATTTATTAATAATTTGGCAAATTTTAAAAAAAATTAAATGTAATTGCAACAACTATATTGATAAATATAAGTTCTCAGGTCATATATTAACTAGCAACTTTTCTTTTTTAAATCCAGAATATCAAGAAATTTTAAATAAAGGGTATAAATATATACCTCAAATTAAACACAATTATAATAATACAATTAAATCTATATTAAAAGATATAGATATTTTCATAAATAAAACTAGTATAAAATACAGTATTCCAGAATTTACTTTTCTGGAATGGAAACATAATATTAAAAAGGAAATTATAAATTATTATAATAATACACTTAAATACACAAAACCCAATTCAGACATGCCTTCTTTTAAAGAAAATATAATTAATTTACAGAAGGACTATATTATCACTCCTATAGATAAATGTCCCAATAATTTATCTTTAATTTGTAAAAATCTATACCACGATATACTAAAAAAGGAAATTGATAATAATCATAAATACACTTTTGCTAGAACTACAGGCGCAAAAATCAAAAAAGACATCAAAAATGTTGAAAATTCACTAAAAATTTATAATAACCACAAAAATCCAAACATACCAAAGTTCTATATAATTCCTAAACTACACAAAAAACCTATTTCTTTCAGAACAATCACATCTGGTATAAATTCAGTCATAAAAAATATTGATATACAATTAGCCTCAACACTACAATTTATTATAAATAAATTAACTAATAAATATAATTATAAATTTAAGGACTCAAATAAAAAAATCATTAATTATTTAATGAACAATTGGACAAACATTGAAACAGTACACACATTTGACTTTGAGGACCTATATTCTAAAATAAATTTAAGAGATCTAAATAATAAAATAACCAATTTATTTAATGAATTCATTAATGACAAAACTTTCTACATTAAAATTATTCATAACAGATATAAAACATTTAAATTAGATCTTAAAACAGCAAAAACTCTACTGGAAACATTTTTAAATTTTAACTATATAGAATTTAAAAATAAAATATATATTCAATCAGAAGGCGTTCCCATGGGTACTTCTTCTAGTCCGTTATTAGCAAATCTAATATTGTTCTGGTACGAAAGAGAATACTTTCTACAAAATAATATTAAATGGCAAATATTCCGATATGTAGATGACATAATAATATTTAATAATCCACTGTTTAAAAAATTAATACCTGAAATATATCCTAAATACTTGAAACTTAAGAACAATGAAAAAATTTATAGAAACAAAAAAGTTAACTTTTTAGACTTGAATATAGACCTTACAAATAGTGCTGTTAGAGTTTATAATAAAAAGAGTAATTATAATTTCAATATTATAAAATACTGTAATATGAATTCTAATATATCATTAAATTGCTGTAAAGGTATATATTATGGTCAGTTTCTAAGATTTTATAGAATAAATAATATATTAGATAATTTCATAGAAGATGTTAAAAATTTAAACATGGAATTTATTAAAAACAAATTTAGTATCAAACAAGTAAAATATTTCAACAGTATATCAATTATAAAATATTTTAAAAAAAATAAATGGAAATATCCATTTATGAAATCAACTTTCTATAATTTCTCTTAATATTAACTAATACAAATTTATAATCTTTAACAGTTAATTAAACTTTGATTAAATAACTGATTAAAAGATTTTTTCACAAGATTTTTAAAGTGTTAAAGTATATAGTTCATTTTTGTTTAATCTCCAATTTCTGGGGAGGAAAATGGAAGTTAAATAAAGGTGAATTTGCACAATTAATAGCTTTATTAAACTCTTATAATTTGCCTTTTTAAAGGAATATTAAAAGATGAACAAGTGTTAAATCAGTTATTTTGATATAACTAGCTGTAAAGATTATAAAATTCAGCTTTCTTCCTTTAACTATTTTTCCTTTCTTCTTTAATTTTCTTGTTGTTCAAAAAAATTCTGAATAAATGGTCTAAATTTGAAATGTGGGGGGACATTCCCCTCCCGCGACATGTGTCAGCCAGAAATAGATATTCACAATGGAGGACTACGCGGCCGAGGTAGGTTTACAGTTTGAATTTGTTAACACTTGTATCTGTTATATATGTTCATTTAAATATTTCACTGAAACAACTTAATATTAACACATAAAATCCGGTTTAAAAGAGATCTATGACATAATAAAGAAGGGGTGAAATGTCGCTGGAATTTTTATCTGAAGATCCCCGTTCCAGCAGATCTCTTTTTCCAATTCATTTCAATTTAAAGTCTTTTGTGTATGTCTGGTCTACCATTAGGGTTTCAAAACATAATATCCAAACTTATAACCAATGTTAATTCATACTATAGATATATTACTAAATACAACTATTTATAATCATATTATAAAATAAAAAAACCTTTAAAAATCTTAAAAAAAAAAAAAGGATAAAATATAAAATCATAAAAAATATATATATATATATACTAACAATCTTATCTACCTTCTTTATAAAACTCTTTTTTTTTTTTCCTTATTATTAGTTTGATTAAAAGTGCATGGTTCTGTCTTTCTCTCTTTTTTCTAACTATTATATATATTCTCTCTTCGATTATTCTATATATAGGATTAGAGTATGTCTGAATGACGTGTAAAAGCCGATGTAATAGACGTTACTTTGTTAATTTTTATTGTTATTAATTATAAATATATAATTAACTTGAGGATGTAGTAGAAGTAAAGGATTTTTTTTTTCTCTCTCTATCTACAAATTAATAACATTTTACAAATTTTATAATTTGAATTTAAATGATCATAATAGTGAAGATAATCTTAATACAAAACTGGACTATAAAATTAAATAACTATTTATTATTATAATTAATTTAGATTTAGCTTGCTAATCTAATCAAATCTAACTGATATAAGTTATCATTATTATCAGTTTGCTCCTTAAGTTTTAAAATTAGAATCACTGTTATAATTTTGTTATATAGTTTCTACACTTATTAATTCATATGAGCTTGCTCTATGATATATTTTTTATATATAACATAATATACAAATTAAATTATATTAGATATTCTAATATAAATAAATCTTCATACAAATTTTAATTATCTTTCATTGTTTGATTATTAAAAATTAAATTATAAAAGTAATTCTAGAAAAAATAATTTCAGAACTTTTGTTTTTTTTCATTGTTTAGTTAGTTTAAAGATGTTTTTTTTGTTAGTTATTCTTAAAAATATAACAGATAACAAACAGTAATATCTATATATTTATAGATTAATTATTCAATTTATTACAAATTTTATCACCACAAAAACAATTAAGTAAAATATATTTAAAAATTCATAAGAATAACAAACTAAAAAAACTAAAAAAAACTACAAACATATTAGTGTTAGCACCTCTTTTATGTTAATTTAAACTCGCTAAGAATTGCCTAAGAAAAAATTGTCAAACTTGTCCCTCTCTTAAGAACCATGACACTTTTCAAACAACTAGTTGTAAATTAGTGAATACTATTTATAAATTAACATGCCAAATTTGTCAACTATCATATATAGGACAAACTTGTAATCCATTAAATATACGAATAAACCTACATAGAAACCACGCTAAAAAATCAATTGGTAATATATATATGAAAGAACACAATCAATTACATACTTTTAACAACTTTAAGATAGAAATACTAGACATATGTCAAAACAAAAAACAACGACTATTATTAGAAAACAACTACATTTATAAACACAACACATTATTCCCTTATGGACTTAACGACGAATTAAACTACACATACAAACCACAAACAGAAGAAATTTCAACCTATGAAATCAGTTGCAAATACAAAAAAAAATGAATTTAAAACTAAACCTAATAAAACTAGAGGTAAAACTACAAATAAATTAGGTTACATTGAATTTGAAGAATTACTGGACCCAAAACAAATGTACACTAACAACTTCGTCGATAAATTTATTAAAACATTATTTAAACTAAATAATAATAAATTTATCAAACTCATAGAATATATTAAAATTCATAATCTGACTAACAGATTAATAGATATCACACACGACATCTTTAAATACAGAAAAATTAAACAAACTACTAATAACATTAATATTATCATTAAATTTAATAACAATTTATTTAATCATATTAAATTTAATGATATTTTTAATAACCAAATCATCAATACTCTTTTCCCTATAAAAAATTTAAATTTTTTAAACAATCTGGAGATACAATAAAAATATAGGTAATTTAGTTTGCAATTATAACCAATTTATTAATAATTTGGCAAATTTTAAAAAAATTAAATGTAATTGCAACAACTATATTGATAAATATAAGTTCTCAGGTCATATATTAACTAGCAACTTTTCTTTTTTAAATCCAGAATATCAAGAAATTTTAAATAAAGGGTATAAATATATACCTCAAATTAAACACAATTATAATAATACAATTAAATCTATATTAAAAGATATAGATATTTTCATAAATAAAACTAGTATAAAATACAGTATTCCAGAATTTACTTTTCTGGAATGGAAACATAATATTAAAAAGGAAATTATAAATTATTATAATAATACACTTAAATACACAAAACCCAATTCAGACATGCCTTCTTTTAACCCTTAACTGGACGGGTGGATTTTTCTTACGTAACTGGACGGGTTGGGTAGATTCAACCCACCTATGTAACTTTATGAAATAAGTGCTAAATAATGATTGAAATCAATATGTAAAAAAATATTTAATTAATATACAGTTAATATACAGATTTTGACTTTTAAAAATTCTGAATATAATCTATTTACAGTTTTAAAAAAAATATAAAGAAATGTTATTGCAAACGCTTAGTTGACAAACAGAGCAAAGGGTTTTTATTTTTTACTGCGTTTTTTGATGGACATTTGTAGCACCATTTTAGAATATCAGATTGTTGTGGCATCGTAGATTCCCTTGATGTACTTGAACCATCATTTTTCTTGAATTTTCGTCTGTAATTCCCGCGGGAGAGAATTGAGATTACGTGTGGCCAGGTGTTCATCAGTCAATGCTCTCCCAAGATCAACAATAAAATGACTCCTTTCTTTTTTATCAATCTGATTACCGATTTTCTTTTTTCTTTTTTTTGGAACATAGGAGACTAAAGTGGTTGTTCCAGAGAAACTAAAAATAGAGGTTCCTGATTCTCTATTAGGGTGCAGTTGAAATTGTGGTGAATCTAAGGTTTGTTCTTTCTCATCGTTCCTAAATATGTAAGGCCATGTTCTTTCAACTTATCAACTAATTCTACTGAAGTGAATCAATTGTCTGCTGGAATATTTCTTCCAAAGTGTGTGTGTGTGGTCGACTAATCTATAAAACATATATATTTTGGGTTGGCAGGGATAGTTCTCTCTGTTGACTTGATTGATTATTCTACTTATCCAAAGAAAGAAGTGTTATTTTATAAAAAGGAAGCCAAAAATAGCGGAAGATAGAGACTCAAGTATGAGCCACGAGCTAACACTGACGCGAAAAACTCTCACGCTTCTGGACGGGCTGGGCGGAATCCGCCCACACATGCAAATTTAACCCCCCTCCCAAAACTGAAATTTATAAACGAAGGATGGAAAATGTTTGTATCACTGTAAAATTAGAATACATGAAAGCTGGTAGCTCTAGGTAAACGAAAAATATATTTTTTTCCTATATTAAATTTATGCATGTGCAGAATCTACCCAACCCGTCCAGTTAAGGGTTAAAGAAAATATAATTAATTTACAGAAGGACTATATTATCACTCCTATAGATAAATGTCCCAATAATTTATCTTTAATTTGTAAAAATCTATACCACGATATACTAAAAAAGGAAATTGATAATAATCATAAATACACTTTTGCTAGAACTACAGGCGCAAAAATCAAAAAAGACATCAAAAATGTTGAAAATTCACTAAAAATTTATAATAACCACAAAAATCCAAACATACCAAAGTTCTATATAATTCCTAAACTACACAAAAAACCTATTTCTTTCAGAACAATCACATCTGGTATAAATTCAGTCATAAAAAATATTGATATACAATTAGCCTCAACACTACAATTTATTATAAATAAATTAACTAATAAATATAATTATAAATTTATCGACTCAAATAAAAAAATCATTAATTATTTAATGAACAATTGGACAAACATTGAAACAGTACACACATTTGACTTTGAGGACCTATATTCTAAAATAAATTTAAGAGATCTAAATAATAAAATAACCAATTTATTTAATGAATTCATTAATGACAAAACTTTCTACATTAAAATTATTCATAACAGATATAAAACATTTAAATTAGATCTTAAAACAGCAAAAACTCTACTGGAAACATTTTTAAATTTTAACTATATAGAATTTAAAAATAAAATATATATTCAATCAGAAGGCGTTCCCATGGGTACTTCTTCTAGTCCGTTATTAGCAAATCTAATATTGTTCTGGTACGAAAGAGAATACTTTCTACAAAATAATATTAAATGGCAAATATTCCGATATGTAGATGACATAATAATATTTAATAATCCACTGTTTAAAAAATTAATACCTGAAATATATCCTAAATACTTGAAACTTAAGAACAATGAAAAAATTTATAGAAACAAAAAAGTTAACTTTTTAGACTTGAATATAGACCTTACAAATAGTGCTGTTAGAGTTTATAATAAAAAGAGTAATTATAATTTCAATATTATAAAATACTGTAATATGAATTCTAATATATCATTAAATTGCTGTAAAGGTATATATTATGGTCAGTTTCTAAGATTTTATAGAATAAATAATATATTAGATAATTTCATAGAAGATGTTAAAAATTTAAACATGGAATTTATTAAAAACAAATTTAGTATCAAACAAGTAAAATATTTCAACAGTATATCAATTATAAAATATTTTAAAAAAATAAATGGAAATATCCATTTATGAAATCAACTTTCTATAATTTCTCTTAATATTAACTAATACAAATTTATAATCTTTAACAGTTAATTAAACTTTGATTAAATAACTGATTAAAAGATTTTTTCACAAGATTTTTAAAGTGTTAAAGTATATAGTTCATTTTTGTTTAATCTCCAATTTCTGGGGAGGAAAATGGAAGTTAAATAAAGGTGCATTTGCACAATTAATAGCTTTATTAAACTCTTATAATTTGCCTTTTTAAAGGAATATTAAAAGATGAACAAGTGTTAAATCAGTTATTTTGATATAACTAGCTGTAAAGATTATAAAATTCAGCTTTCTTCCTTTAACTATTTTTCCTTTCTTCTTTAATTTTCTTGTTGTTCAAAAAAATTCTGAATAAATGGTCTAAATTTGAAATGTGGGGGGACATTCCCCTCCCGCGACATGTGTCAGCCAGAAATAGATATTCACAATGGAGGACTACGCGGCCGAGGTAGGTTTACAGTTTGAATTTGTTAACACTTGTATCTGTTATATATGTTCATTTAAATATTTCACTGAAACAACTTAATATTAACACATAAAATCCGGTTTAAAAGAGATCTATGACATAATAAAGAAGGGGTGAAATGTCGCTGGAATTTTTATCTGAAGATCCCCGTTCCAGCAGATCTCTTTTTCCAATTCATTTCAATTTAAAGTCTTTTGTGTATGTCTGGTCTACCATTAGGGTTTCAAAACATAATATCCAAACTTATAACAAATGTTAATTCATACTATAGATATATTACTAAATACAACTATTTATAATCATATTATAAAATAAAAAAACCTTTAAAAATCTTTAAAAAAAAAAAGGATAAAATATAAAATCATAAAAAAAATATATATATATATACTAACAATCTTATCTACCTTCTTTATAAAACTCTTTTTTTTTTTTTCCTTATTATTAGTTTGATTAAAAGTGCATGGTTCTGTCTTTCTCTCTTTTTTCTAACTATTATATATATTCTCTCTTCGATTATTCTATATATAGGATTAGAGTATGTCTGAATGACGTGTAAAAGCCGATGTAATAGACGTTACTTTGTTAATTTTTATTGTTATTAATTATAAATATATAATTAACTTGAGGATGTAGTAGAAGTAAAGGATTTTTTTTTTCTCTCTCTATCTACAAATTAATAACATTTTACAAATTTTATAATTTGAATTTAAATGATCATAATAGTGAAGATAATCTTAATACAAAACTGGACTATAAAATTAAATAACTATTTATTATTATATATATATATATATATATATATATATATATATATATATATATATATATATATATATATGTCATGATCGAATGGAAGGGTGCAACCGTTATGCTTACAATTCCCAAGAATTATTTCCAGCCAATTGAGCAGCGTACCCGCGACGTGCCCTAGCATTCGCCCGCGATGTCTGCCACATTTATTTTTGTACCGTTTTTATAGATGGATGAATTTACATATTTACATTTTAACACAAGCTTGACATATATACATGCTTAATTTGGCGAAAAGAAATAATACATCTTGATATTATACAAATTATGATATATATAATAGAACAAACTACTCTGTTAAGTCGATCGTCAGATGTCGCAACTACACTTTATATAAACCTATTGTTGTTGCTTCCCATTGGCCGGCTCAAACCTTTTTGTAAATATGTAATATTTTATTTTCTTCTTCAAGCCTCAAGTGAGGTTGAACATTTTCAATTATGTTTTTTGATATTCCTTAGCACAATTAAAGCAAATTGTGATTATAATATGTTTTATTATTTTACCACGACTGCAATTTAAATACTCATGTATACCAACCTCAAGCAAATGCTCGATTTTCTATATCCATCAGAAAGTAATAATTTTATATCTCTAATTCTAGAATCATCAGAAATCTTCACCATGATATATATATAATATGAAAATCACACACACAATATATATATATCTTCTATTATATTGTAACTTGTATGCAAAATATTGGATTTACAAAGAGTTTAACAAATACACTAAATAACGCCGGTTTCTCATGGCTTATTGGATGCTCGGATCACAATATATTGCAAAGTTATATTCCTTTGATTATTAGGGCAATGTCAGATCAATCTATGCCAGAAGACCAATTAAGAATAAGAAATTCAAAACTTTACCCACATTATAAAAATTTCCATACCTCAATAGAAACAGAATGCTACCTAACCGATGGTTTACCCTTTACCAGTCAAACGATGTATAGCTCAATCGAGAATACTATTTACAGACTTAAAAAAAAAACACGTTCTGACGTTTGAGGCCAAAAACTTAATATGTACGCTATGTGACAAGGAAATTACTGAAGAACTCCCCCATTACCTGCTTAATTGTACAGATGCAGAGAGGAAGGCCCTATATCAACAAATTAAATGTACCAACATTTCACCCTGCGTATTGCTTTCCAAAATATCAGCAAACAAATCTAAGACAATAGCTTACTATAATTTTTTTAGATCATCATTATGTAAGGACGAGTCAACAATTGAATGACTTTGAGACGAAGAGTAAAGCCAGTTAAATTTCTATGTAAATAACACAAGATGATTATTACCTTACCTAATTGGGAGAATATGTATGGGGCAAGTCCCTAATAAAGGCTTTTGTATGTGTGTGTGTATATTATAACTTGTATGGGAACAATAAAGGATGGCCTGGGTCCAATTGTCATACTCCGCCTGTGACATCTTTGAGTAAATTTTTTAAGGAAGTTGTTAATTTGAATACGGAAAAGTCCATGGGAATCATAAAGTCATTTGTGCAGTGCATATTAATTAACTCTCTAATTGTTTTGGTGAAGTTAACGCTTTCCTTGGAATCAGAGCAAAGGGAAAAAAAGCTCCTTGAAGGACTAAAGGGGAAATATTGTCACGGTAGTGATAACGAGTATAACAAAAGTTTAAGTAAAAATAATTTATTTATAAAATGTAAACTATTTCTAAAAAATTATTTACAAGTAATAATATACAAGAATGGTAAGGGGTGATGACTATGCAAATATTAATGATGATATACCACAGAATATTTAAAATAATTATTCAGTGACATTGCCCCCTTCCTAGATGAACAGCGTCCCGCTGTAATTATCACTTGAACAGATCAGCTTAGTCCTCAGGGTCATGGTAGAGTTTCATTCTCAGTACATGGACCAGGTCTCTTGTTTTGCGTCTCCTGGTTGGTTGATCCACAGGTTCAACTTCGAAGATCACGTCAGAGAGTTTCCGAGTAACCCTGTATGGCCCGAAGTACCTTTTCATCAGTTTTTCTGAGAGTCCCACCTTTATTATCGGGATGAAAATCCATACCAGGTCACCGACGTTGTAATCCATTGATGCTCAAGCTGATTGTGCATCGGCCGATCGATGTAACATTCTTGCCATCAGCAACTTTCCGAGTCATTCCGCTATCCTTGAACATGGTCTTTTTTAATTGTCGTCTTAATCCATCAGAGATAACTGAAAAAGAGGAACCTGAATCGACCAGAGCAGAAAATGCAATGTCATCAATGATAATTTCGACATAATTTTGTTGTAATTTAGCGGATGTCGACGATGGAGGGTTTTTCACACCCGCGGCTTCCCCCTCGAAAGAAGACGCGACGCTTAGTTTTTTTCTAGATTGTAGCGGCGTGGGGATTGGCTTGTATGGCGGCCTGGGGAAATGGACTGGCGTCTTGGGGATCTTCCTCTGTTTGGATACGGCGATTGTCTGCGGTAGATTTGGCTTCTTATGGCTTGGTGGTTACCCATTTGAGGTTCTTGGGTGCTTGGTGCATGTCCTTCGGGTCTCTGCGTCCATTGTCGTCGTTCTCTACAATATCGCTTAACATGGCCTGGGCGGCCGCAATTAAAACATATTGGGATGTTGTCATGCGTCCTCCATTCATCCGTTCTTCGTTGTGGTGGCGTCTGGTTATATATGGGTGTTTGGGTAGGGTACTGACGTCGTGGAACCTGGCTGAATGTACGTGTTTGGTTGGGGTACGACTGTCGTGGCGGAGGCCTTTGAATAGGCTTCGAAATTGAAGCCTATTTAAGCCAAGTTTTGAGGTTCTCTGCGAGCTGATCTTTTTGGGTGACATGATGTCCGAAATTCTGAGAAAACATTTTCACAAAAATATCCCATGAATTAATTTTCTCTTCAACATTTTCGTACCATCTGTGCGCTGTTCCTTGGAGGAAAAAATAAACATTTGCGAGGCACATTGAATCATCCCAGCAGTTGTAGCGAGCGACGCGATGGAATTCTTTCAACCATTTTTCTGGATTCTGGTTGCGTTCTCCAGTAAAAATAGAAGGATTTCTAAAAGGTTGAAAGTGGTACTGACCCATTTTTTTCTGTGTCTCTTGCTTGACCATAGCGATGTTTTCTTCAGGTTCTAGTCCTTGTAGTCTTCTGCTTCTTCTAACGGCTTGGGCGTCGAGGGAATATTCCAGCTTCTCCACCAGTTGTCACGGTAGTGATAACGAGTATAACAAAAGTTTAAGTAAAAATAATTTATTTATAAAATGTAAACTATTTCTAAAAAATTATCTACAAGTAATAATATACAAGAATGGTAAAGGGTGATGACTATGCAATTATTAATGATGATATACCACAGAATATTTAAAATAATTATTCAGTGACAATATAATAAAATTAGATAATAAAAAGGCATATATTGTATTAATTGAAAGATTTATTTTCCAACCTATATATACAGTAGAACCTCTTTGTAAAGAACATCTAATTGCAGAACCAAAGTCCTTTAGGGAGAGTTGTCCTTTTATCGGAGAGTTGCTATATAACAAAAAGGGCAATTTTGCTAATGAAAACTGTCCTTTGTAGAGAGGTATCCTCTAGCGCGTGTGTCCTCTCATGGAGGTTTTACTGTATTGACAAATAAATCTTTTAATCAATCCAATTTAATATTTTTTTTTATTATCAAAAGATTTAAATATTGTTGGCTCTATTTTGAGAAAGAATAGAAATAGTGTAGCCAACAGTACTGTGAACGGGTTTTCTAGGGAATCGGTGAACGAGTAATATCAACCTTCCGCGAAAATATTATAAGGGTGTCCCAATAGTTCGTGTTTTTCTTAAAACGTTGTTTTTCTTATTACTTGGCGAATAATATTATTACGGTGATTACATAACAATACATAATACAATTAATTTATACATAATTCAAAGACATTATACATAACGGCGAATAATATTGGTATTTCAATTTTTTGCAAGTGTTTACGAACTTTTGGGACAACCTTGTAATTAAAAATAAAATATCAATGTATACAATATCATCTTAAAGATCGTCTGCAAAACTTTTATCTAATATATTATTTTTTTCTAATTTCTTCAACAAATTACAGATAATAGATATTTTAATAAAATAGATTAAATTACTAATTTATCGCGATATTTATTTTATTTCAATTTGAAACGCTGAGTTCCCCTATGTTGCGCTGACATACGTGTATGTTTCTACAGTTATTTATACATATTTACAATAATATTTTAAGTCTTAAAGAATAATCATAAGATATTAACAAGGAGAAAGAAAAAAGGAAACTTTATCATCAAATATTTATAACAAAATTAGTTAATTCATCATTATTATTAAGATAAAAAAAAAAGATTTTTATATGCAAGATATGGTAAAACATAGAGCACACAGAATGTATATTATCAAAATTAACGCTAAAAGTATTTGCCGCAGGCACGCGTAGCAATTATTGTATATTTATTTAATAAAAATGTTCACAAATAGGATTAAAACATACATGTATTATATTGTAACGTAGAGAATTCGAGTCTTGGAATATCTTAAGATGTAAAAGTGTTTATTAATGACGTCACCGCGACCAGTCGACAATTATCAACCCCCACTATCTACAGCTAGAGAATATTGAGCAAGCAAGCTAGACAACTAAATGATGATTTTACAAATAATAATTAATAAATCTGTTTCAAATATTTTCGTTGAATAATTGAATTAAATTAAATAATAAATATAAATTATTTCTTTGCCACAATCTAGATATCTGTATATCAAAAAATATCTCCTTACTTCTTAGATAATTAAAACGTTTACATGAAACAGAACTTTTAAAAAAACTTATTTTAGGAATACAGTAGAACTACCTCTCTGTGTAAAAGACACCTAATTGCAGAGCCAAAGTGTCCTTTAGGGAGAGATTTCCGCTTACCGGAGAGTTGCTAAATTGTAAAAATGGTAATTTTGCAAATGAAAACGGTCCTTTGTGAAGAGGTGTTCGCTGTATATCGAAATCAGAAATTATTTTAAAAAAGAAATGTATGTTGACAGCGTCCTTGAATGTAGATTTAAAGAAATTATTTCTCTTTCAACAAATTTAACCTTTCCCTTTATGATTTATTTTAAAAGCCAAGCGATAAAATAATTTCATTGGTTGCACAAGATGTTTACAGGAAAAAAAATGACCATGTAAATTTGACAATGGAAGAGCATACAAAAGAAGAAATCCTTCAACTTATAATTTGATGTAATTGCTTCGAAATTGTTAATTAAAAACCTAATTGATTCTGCGTAAATATTGAAAGTAGAATTTAATCTTACAATTAACTATACTAATTATAAATTTTTGAAGCAAGATGGAGCAGGTAATGAGTAATAAAATGGAAGACAAATTTTAAATTATAAGAAAAATTATTTAAATCGAAGTTACATAATAATGTGTATTTAAATACAGTTAAACCTGTCTATAGCGTCCCTCTAAATAGCGCCTCCCTCTCTATAGCGCCCGATTTTAAATACGTAGTACGATGCGATTTACATTAAAAGTGACCTGTCTATAGCACCCCCTCTCTATAGCACCCTATTTTGGTGAGTCCCAAGAGGGGGCGCTATAGACAGGTTTAACTGTATATTTAACAATAAACTATGAGTATTTTGTGTATGAAATTAAAAGTTTTTATTATAAAATATTTTATGTAAGTGTTTAGGTTATGTATATACACTAGCCCGCAAAATTAAAGGAACAATATTTTTTTTCATTTATATCCTAATTTTATTGAACTTTTATCAATGAAATTTTATATACAAATTTATTATTCCATTATTGATAAATATACCCGAAATCATAGAAATATAACACGTATTTTACACGAATTAGCTGGTCAAGCAATGATCTTCTTGTAGTCAGTGCATAAATATCTTGGATATTGTTGTTAATATGGGGTGTGATCGCCTTTAACTGATTAACTGGCTCTACATCGGCGACCCATACTAAGAATTAGGGAGTTTATCAGCTCCTGTGGAATCAACGCCCACTCTTGTGCTAAGGCTATTTCTAGCTAATGAGTTTTTCTAGGAGGGGGTTGGAGGGATGAGATCCGCCGTCCTAGGTTGTTCCATACATGCTCAATGGGATTTAGGTCTGGGGATCGAGCTGGCCAATTCATCCGATCAATTGCATGGTTTTGGAGAAAAGTGTCGACCACACCAGCCCTATGTGGACGGGCATTATCATCCATTAGAAGAAAGTTTTCTCCCATTTCCAATGCTTGAGGCATCACATATGCTGCCAAGATCTCGTCCCAATACCTCTGTCCAGTCAGAAAAATATGGGGTGCTGTGCGACCGCCCAAGAAGATTCCAGCCCAGACCATAAAACCTTGGCTTCTGTAGGGATCCCTTTCCACCATATCCCGGGGATTATTTCTTGTTCCTACCTCTCTCCAGACAAAGAACCGACGAGAATCGCTGTTTATAGAGAATCTGGACTTATCAGTGAACACATTACACGTCTCCATTCATCTGGATTCCAGGCGACATGTTGCCTGCACCAAAGTTTCCTTGCTCTCTTTTGAGGTGGTGTCAATGGCACGCAAATTATGGGTCGTCGAGCATAGAGGCTCTTCATGTGAAGCCTTCTGCGTATAGTATCAGTTGATACTAAGACTCCTGTAGCTGCATTGAGGTCACTTCGTAGTTGCGATGCTGTCATTCTTCTATAGCGACACGCAAGAAGACTAAATAACGGTCTTGATTTAACGTTGTGACGTGATTTAACGTAATGCTCTGGCAACATTAGTTATCGTTCGAATTTTTTTCCGAAGTCTTAAGACAACGTTTCTTGTTACTTCAAGCCATCTTGCTACTTCTGCCTGTAATTGGTCTGCTTCCATCTTTCCAATAGCTTGCCATTTTTTCTTGTGAAAAATTTAAAAAACAAAGTTCAATGAATATCAAGCGGAGCGTAGAATTAGGACGCTTTAAGGAAGAGTCAGACACGTGATGGAGGCGGAGTCAACGTAGACGGTGGTATTTTGCATATTGTGAACAACTTTATTTTTCTATTTTACATATTCTCGTAAATCATGGAAGTCTTTGAATATACCACAATATTTGATCTATATCCTTTAATATAACTTTTCTTAAATATGTGTTGTTCCTTTAATTGTGCGGGCCAGTGTACCCAAATATGGTTGGCCAAATATCAGGGAACAGGTTAAATCAATGTTTAGTTGATTTATGTTCCACCAGATGGCGCTCTGCCTTCTGAAAAAGCACATGTGCTCCTGGTCAAGATATGACTTTTTTTATTTGTAAATTTTACAAGTGATATACAAAAAATGGTAAGGGGCACACACACAGTGACGTAGCCAAATATTTTACTTGATAAACTAATAACAGAGTATTTACAATAATTATTCGGCGACAATATTCAGAGAGTAAAATCACACCACAATATCAATAAAAACAATCCCCCCCTCGTATCAATATTACTATGAAAAGATTAGAATTCTCTTGGGATTTTATTTATTTACCAGTTGCAAATAAGATACGCTATATCCGATCTGGATAATTGCGCGTGAAACTATTTACAATAATTCATATTGTAATAGATTAGTTAATAGAATTATCAAAAAGAAAATAAACAATTAAGAAAAAGAGCATTAAATAAACATATCCATTGAACAAATAAGCAACAACATAAGCAGATAGAAGAAACCACAAGGTAGTTATTTACAATATGTTAAGCAATGATGGAAGTGTATTTAATGAAGTTATCTGTAATAATTAGTATCGTAGAGATAGAAAGTTGATCAAGTTGAGCTATTTACAATGAGTTATATTCTAAAGTAACTTATTAATTATTTCCCTTAATGTAATTATTCTACTGGGATAAGTTTATTTTTTATTTAATCCAGATCTCTATCTTTCAGACATGAAAGCCCTTCTACGTATTTTCTCCTGTATAAAAAATTTGATGCCCAAAAATCTGCTAGAGGTTAAGTTTTCAACTAGCAATAATCGTTCACTGGCTGGAAAATCTTCACTGGCCACAATAGCCCCTCTACACAATATCCTAGAGGGATCTGAGAATTGAATTAAAAAAAAAAACATTCATAGAATTCTAATGTTTTCACTTTAACATCACATTATTTAAAAATATATAAAAATCGTTGAAATTGATATTAGCGCGTTTTATCAATGTATTAAAACATTAGAAGAAAAAAAACATGTTCTTTATAACGAAATTCTCCTCTCCAACTTGTGTTTCTATAGCGAATAT
The DNA here is from genome assembly GCA_030710605.1 of Cordylochernes scorpioides. Taxonomy (NCBI): domain Eukaryota; kingdom Metazoa; phylum Arthropoda; class Arachnida; order Pseudoscorpiones; family Chernetidae; genus Cordylochernes; species Cordylochernes scorpioides. The sequence goes on from CP092870.1 coordinate 52,746,346, forward strand.
TATCGTTGTCATCTTCTTCTTCTCCACACTGGGTGAATGCCTTTGTCATTAAGACTGGGAGCACTACTCAGGCCGACTTAGCTCCAAAAGAAATGGCCGCCTCTGACATGAGGAACAGACGCCATGTGCAGCCGCTCTTAACATGGAGTACAAACACTGCTCATCCTAAACCCCTGGATCAGGAGCCCTTACAGGGTACTATCAGCCGGGCCAGCTGAACCCAGGTTTTTTAGTGAGCTTGTTACTGCTCCCCCTCCTCCTTTTACATCCGGGCTTGCAAGGGCGGAGTATCGTTGTCATAAAACATTAGACTGAACGTTTTGCTAAAATATTTGCATTATGATACATTAGCGCACCATCTGTCATGAAAATTTGAAACTATTATAGACGCCTATGATTCTTTTAAAATTAAACAATTTAATCCCATTAATTTTTTCATTGCAGTAAGGGCAGTAGAAATTGTTTAATTTTAAAAAGAATCATACGCGTCTATAATAGTTTCGAAAATATTTGTATATTAAAAAAAAATACAACAATAATTACTCGTAATACTAAGATTTAAATATAATGGGTAGTCAAATTTTAATTAAAATTTTAAAGCTTTATTTATGAAATAGCCTAAAAGATCCAATTTAGTACAGGTATGGCCGTTTGCATTTTACCCACGAGTATATAGAGCTCCCTTAACCAACATGTTTTAATTTAATGAAAATATTGTAACAAGTGTTATTATGTGAGTAACAGTTACCTAGATATTATTCGGAAAATAAAAAATAAACAATCTTTTGATTAAAAGAAACCCTTTATCTTAATATTGTATATTTTTTTAATTTTCCTTAAATAAATTTCTGTGTCAACCCGAAGTTTGTCTTCCCTAATTTTCCACGTGGCATTTTGGTGGCGATGCTGGGTAAGTTAGGAAAGGCAAACTGAAGATCTCCGAGAAGGCCTTGAAGCTATGGGTGCTGTGATCTACGTTTTCGGGGACTGGCTCCAGGATTCCACCGCCTTGTCAAAGCAAAGGCTTCCTTCCTAGATGACGATGTCGCTATAGACGACGATACGACGACAAAGCCGCTCTTCGCGCCACAATAAAAAGGACGCAAATGTATTTGGGACAAAGTTCCAAGACTTCGATGGAATCCTTAGAAGAAGCACGTCAGATCCATGTCAGTATCTACAATAATTGCAAGCTGTGGGTCACAGCTCCCATATGGTAGGAGCTATGTAACAAAGTATTTATTATTTTATTAACAGAGTATCATTTTTTATGTTTATATTTTGCTACTCTGTACACTTCCCTCATTGCTTTTCTCTCTTAAGAGTTTATTTCTTATATACTAGACGACTCTCTCTACGATTTTTCATATCATCATTGTACAGGCACTGTACTTTTTATCAGCCCATATACCTCCGAGTATTGTACTTCCTTTTCTAGACCTTTTTGTAGATTTCTTTATCTCAGAGTTGAAACCTGGCTATATAAAGGTTATATAAAAGGTTTGAGGAAATATAGTTGAAGGATTTAATAGTCGTCACAACGTTTCACATGGTGAGGCAAAGGTCGTTGAGATATTTCTCAAGAGTAGGTTCGAGGACAGATTCTTCCGGGCTTTCTCGTTTTATGAAGGTCTTTTCAATTTCTTTATAACTTCACTGTTTCTTCTTCATATTTTTAAGTAATTAGTTAGGCAAGTTAAACTTATCAAACACACATACAGCTTTATTATGATCACCGGTCTTATACAGATTCGCCACAGGAAAGAAGCATAGATGGAGCTCCTATACTCCAGGCAGCGCAGAACCCAACATCCTCCAGGTCCGACGCATGTCTCTCGATAAGATAAGATGAAATATTTTATTTAAGAGTTTTCAGATCAAATCACAAAAGATAATCAAATTAATTTACTAAAGCAAAGAGACAATTTATAGATGTTTCTGAATCATCATTAAGAGCAAGAGATTATTAAAAATGAATAATTCAGTGATAAAGTAAATAATAATTTTTGACAATGTGTTTCTTTTCACATATGTCATCAAGCGTCGCGCTTGGTAAAAAAGAACAGATAGCCCATAAAATGTGGACAGAACTCCACACCCAAGATGACTCCACCAGAAATCTACGAAGATTTGCTGCTACCCGGAAACTACTGCTCTCAATGCTTCAAAACATCAAACATGGATTTACCTCAACAATTCTGACTGGCTATGGTTAAATCCAGGCAGACTTTGCAAAGGAATTGAAAGAAGACCCAACTTGCTCCCATTGCCAAGATGAAGAACAAACCGTGGACCACTTCACCTGCCCAACCTTCCAATACCAACTAACTGCCACCCTCCTAGGGATCACCAACCTAAGTACAGCATCCCAAGAAAATCTCCCAGGAAAGAAATCTGCCTGGTGCCACCTTATGAATTTGACTTTCGCCAAGAGGATTCATTAGAAGGTTCACTACAGATGAGCCAAGTCCTCTCGTTCAACAATTTTTATCATTACAGTGAAGTCTGTAGAGATATTTGATGATATATGTGAAAAGAAACACATTGTCAAAAATGATTGTCATTTATTTTATCGATAGATGGCAATTAAATTTATAAATAAAGCAAATGTTACGCACATAATATTTTAGATATATTATTATTCATATAAATTAAAACCATTGATCAACAGAATTATAGTAATCCTGAATATTTCCTCGATGAATTGTTATACTAGAAAGGCAAAAATAGCCGCAACCGTAATGCTGCGCATCGTGTTTGTTATTCCAGTTTGTAGGAGTGTTGTAAACTTCTACTGAGAGTCGTTAGTGCGGCGTCATCCGACAATGACAAGTGGGAGTTCTGTGACAGTTCTCTATATAGGAAGTAAGATCATTAAAGCATGCATTTTTCTTTCAAACATAAAACAAACTTCTACTGTCTTTATTGATATGAAAAATATTGGAAGGGCTTGGTTCATCAGAGGTGAACCCTCCTAACGATTTCGCCAATTTAATCTACCATATCGCTTCTTAGAGCTCTAATACTGTGTTGGAAGATTCTGCTTATATATTCTACACTGTAGAGAGGATAGAATCTCAGAAATAGTTTCCAAGCAAACTATGGACATAAGCTTTTAGGATAGTAGAATTACATTTAAATATTTGCATCGAACAATGATATTCCTCAAACAATAAGGTCAAGGCCAGTTAGACACAAATTATTATAAAGCAATAATGCGCCATTTATATACAATAAATGAAATAATTAAAGCACAAATTTGTCTTTTACACATAAGACAAACTTCTACTGTCCTTATTGATATGAAAAATATTGGAAGGGTATGGTTCATCAGTGGTGAACCTTCCCAGCAGTTTCGTCAATTTAATTTACCAGACCGCTTCTTAGAGCTCTAATACTGTATTGGACGAGAGAGAGAAATAAGGATAACCCAGGCCCCTGGAGCGTAAAACGCCGATTGCCCGGAATGTTGGACGATTATGCTTATATATGCTAACCTAAAGGGTGGAATCTTAGAAATGGTATTTAAGCAAACTATGGACATAAGCTTTTAGGACAGTAGAATTACATATAAATATTTTCATCGAACAATGCTCTTCCTCAAACATATGGAAATAAGCAGTTAGTCATAAATTAATATAAAACAATAATGCGCCCTCTATATACAAAAAATTAAAGAATTAATGCACAAATGTTTCTTTTACACATAAAACAAACTTCTACTGTTCTTACTGCGATGAAAAAATAAACAGTTATCAATGTAGCTGTTTCTAGTCCGCTCGTGACACGAAGAAAAAAATGGTTAATTCTCACGAAACAGCGTGCGGCTGTGAAGTTTTTTTTTTTTCTCGACAAGAACGCTGGGGAAACTGCTATGTTGATACACGCAACTTACAAAGTACATGCTCTTAGTAAAGCTCAAGTGTACAAATGGTTTTCCAGGATTTGTAAAGTGAGAAATGGCTATTATATATCAGGTCCATTCTGGTCACTTCAACTGTTCGAACCTAGGGCACCATCGGCAAAATCCATCGGTAATACCATCAATGAATATCAACGCAGGGAATTACTGGAACCTTCGGATACTTATCTGGGATGTCTTGGAGCACCATTTAGCTCATTTTGACCGTTGATTTTGCAAAGAGAAGAGTAGCAGCTAGGTTTGTACCCAGTCTTCTCACCTAGAATCAAATGAAATGTCATACTCAACCATGAATAACTTGACCCATGCACCCTATTCTTTAGATTTTTACCCCTAGTTGTTCCCTAAGATGAAAATTTACTGGTAAGGAAAGTGTTTCGACGATGTAAAACGCATATCAAGACGGAAAGTTTAAATGTGGACGATTGAATGGCGCTTTCAATACATAACTAAACGATTGGACAATTATAACTGTTATTAAGTATTTAAAGGATATTATATAGATGAATTTTTAAAAAATAAAGTACATACTTATTTTTTAAAAATTTCGGTTGTTGTATCAGTTTTCTCATTTCGGTATACTTGTAATTTTTATCACTTTGTTTTTACTTTTATATTGGAAACATCATATATGGTGATTTTCGAAGCAGTCGTGGCTTGTGTGGCAAGTTGCAAGTACGCACACAGGAGACAGGATCCATGAGTAGAAACCCATGAGGAGTAAGTCAGAGAGGAAAGAGAAAGTCAGAGGACTACCCTGGGAACAACTTGCCCGGGAGACAACCTCAGAGCGAACTGTCCCCGGATCATCAAATTCAGATGCTTTCAATCTATTCTCAGTCAGCTGGAATTGTGACCACAGAGGGGGATTATTTCCTGAATTATCCATTTATATAAGACAGGAAATATGGTCAACTAAGGTTGTTCTTACTAGCCAACTTTTCTCATCTTATACTTTCACACAGAGATTATCTTTTGAAAATATTTTTATAAAATACAATTTTCTGAAAATAGAGCAATCCATACTTAAATCGGGATCCGCAGTTGAAACATTCTAACAAAGAAATAATTTCAGTATAAGTTCGCCTTTTCCTTCTGGGTTCGAGAATCATACACTTTAATTACTAGCCTATAAAACCATATTCTCTCTTCAATATGACCTAATGGACTCTTTCATAGCAAGAAGGATAAGCCTGGAGCGTGTTTTAGATTCATATAAAACAATAACGCGTCATCTTTATATAAGAAATGAAAATATTCAAAGCACGATTTTTTCTTGTTTCACAAATATCAAACTGTCCTTACTGTGATGATAAAATATTGGAAGGGTTTGGCTTATCAGTGGTGAATCCTCCCAGCGGTTTCGTCAATTTAATCTACCAGACCGCCTCTTAGAGCTCTGATTCTGTATTGGAGGATTCTAATTATATGCTAACACTGAAGGATGTATTCTTAGAAATAGTATTCAAGTAAACTATGGATACAGTAAGGACAATATATTTAGATTTATGTGAAAATGAAACATTCGTGCTTTGCATATTTTCACTACTTTCGGGCCTTCGAGTCCTTCTACAGGAGTATTGCTGACTACTTTCGGGCCTTGGAGCCTTTCTACAGGAGTATTGCTGATTACCTTCCCGCCCTGGAGCCCTTCTACAGGAGTATTGATTACTACTTCCGTCCTTTGGAGCCCTTCTACAGGACTATTGCTGACTACTTTCGGGCCTTGGAGCCCTTCTACAGGAGTATTGCTGACTACTTTCGGGCCTTGGAGCCTTTCTACAGGAGTATTGCTGATTACCTTCCCGCCCTGGAGCCCTTCTACAGGAGTATTGATTACTACTTCCGTCCTTTGGAGCCCTTCTACAGGACTATTGCTGACTACTTTCGGGTCTTGGAGCCTTTCTACAGGAGTATTGCTGATTACCTTCCCGCCCTAGAGCCCTTCTACAGGAGTATTGATTACTACTTCCGTCCTTTGGAGCCCTTCTACAGGACTATTGCTGACTACTTTCGGGTCTTGGAGCCCTTCTACAGGAGTATTGCTGACTACTTTCGGGCCTTGGAGCCTTTCTACAGGAGTACAACAACAAAAGCCTTTATTGAGGACCTCTCGTCCTATATAGGATTCGCCAGTTTACAGAGTAATTGAAGAGAACTAAGAATACAGAGAGAAACCTATAAGTAGTAGGTATAGTGTAGTATTTTCTACACTGTGACTATTTACAACCGCAACAACAAGCCTTTTACTGGAATCAAAGTCCCATACAGGATTCTTCATTCTAATCCTGACAAAGATTATTTACATATAATTATTTACATCAATTATATTATGTATATAACTTCCTCTTCTCTTCAGCCGTTTTCCAAAATTTGAACAACGCAAACGCTCCAGCTCTGTTTCTCACCACCTCATTCAACAGGAGCTCGAAAGAGAGTCCATCAAGGCCTATTTCACTGAGGAGCACTTCTCGTGCGTCTTTCAGCCCCATACATGAGAGTATATGGTGATGTAGCCCCGGCTCCATTCTTGTCCCACAAATCTCGCATGTCCATCCGTCTGTTTTAAATATTTTGGGGCGATCATCAGTAAAGAGCACCGAGAGGATTCTCAGTCCGGCAATGCACCGTTTGACCCGGAGCGGGAAATCGCTGGCCAGATAGTGTTCCGGTAACGGAGTTGAGCAGAAGTTTTTATAGTGTGGGTATAGTCTTGAATTCGTTATTCTTGTGTGATCCTTTTGCAGAGATTGATCTATTGCAGTCCTGATTATGTGGGGAATTTCTCTTTGTAATGTTCTATAGTCTGTGCAGAAATTCAACCATTGAAATCCGGTGGTGTTTAAAATATTAACTATACTTCCTGTGAAACCTATACATTTTTTCGTTGCGTTTGAGATTTCCCACAGCTGGTACAAGCAGAGCAGCGGCAATCTAGTTTCACCCATTCCCAGCATTCTTTCTACAGGAGTATTGCTGATTACCTTCCCGCCTTGGAGCCCTTCTACAGGAGTTTTGATTACTACTTCCGTCCTTTGGAGCCCTTCTACAGGACTATTGCTGACTACTTTCGGGCCTTAGAGCCCTTCTACAGGAGTATTGCTGACTACTTTCGGGCCTTGGAGCCTTTCTACAGGAGTATTGCTGATTACCTTCCCGCCTTGGAGCCCTTCTACAGGAGTTTTGATTACTACTTCTGTCCTTTGGAGCCCTTCTACAGGACTATTGCTGACTACTTTCGGGCCTTGGAGCCCTTCTACAGGAGTATTGCTGACTACTTTCGGGCCTTGGAGCCCTTCTACAGAAATATTGTTGAATACCTTCGGGCCTTGGAGCCTTTATATAGGAGTATTGCTGACTACTTCCGTAACTTGGAGGCTTTTTTACAGGAGTATTGATAACTCCTTTCGGGCCTTGGAACCCTTCTACAGAAATATTGCTGATTACCTTCAGGCCTTGGAACCCTTCTACAGGAGTATTTGCTTACTACTTCCGTCCCTTGGAGCCATTCTACAAGAATATTGCTGACTAATTTCGGGCCTTGGAGCCCTTCTACAGGAGTATTGCTGACTACTTTCGGGCCTTGGAGTCCTTCTTCAGGATTATTTATTACTACTTTCGGGCTTTTGAGCCCCCCTAAAGGAGTATTGCTGACTACCTTCGGACCTTGGAGCATTTCTACAGGAGTAATGCCGACTACTTTATGAGTACTTTAGGGCCTTTTAGCCCTTCTACAGGAGTATTTCTGACTACTTTCGGGCCTTGGAGTCCTTCTTCAGGATTATTTATTACTACTTTCGGGCTTTTGAGCCCCCCTAAAGGAGTATTGCTGACTACCTTCGGACCTTGGAGCATTTCTACAGGAGTATTGCTGACTACTTGATGAGTACTTTAGGGCCTTTTAGCCCTTCTACAGGAGTATTGATGACTACCTTCGGGCCTTGGAGTCCTTCTTCAGGATTATTTATTACTACTTTCGGGTTTTTGAGCCCCCCTAAAGGAGTATTGCTGACTACCTTCGGACCTTGGAGCATTTCTACAGGAGTATTGTTGACTACTTGATGAGTACTTTAGGGCCTTTTAGCCCTTCTACAGGAGTATTTCTGACTACCTTCGGGCCTTGGAGTCCTTCTTCAGGATTATTTATTACTACTTTCGGGCTTTTGAGCCCCCCTAAAGGAGTATTGCTGACTACCTTCGGACCTTGGAGCATTTCTACAGGAGTATTGCCGACTACTTTCGGGCCTTGTGGCCCTTCTATAGGAGATTGATGACTACTTCGGGCCTTGGAGTACTTCTACAAGAATATTGATTCCACTTCGGAATAGTTAATCAGCAATATTTCTGTAGAAGGGCTCCAAGACCTGAAAGCTTGAGTTAATAAAAGATTCATACAAGAAATCTATCTTTAGATTTTTTATCTAAAAAAATGTAAAGGTCATCAGATTTCAAAAGGTCGAAATATGATACATTTTTTAGCACGCCATCTAAATTAAAAGAAATATGTGTTAGAAGAGTAGGTATAGTTAATCATTTTATTTAAATACTTTCCAAGTGTTCCTTTACAGTTCAGACTATATGAGCAAAGCAGCCCAAAACAATATCAAAGTGGTATGGTAGATTAAACTGGCGTAACCGCTGGGAGGGTCTACCACTGATGAGCCAGGCTCAAGTAGAATATACCAAAAGACTTTTCGACATTATTTTAATATAGCATAAATAAGGCAAGGTAATTTGAAGGTATAAATATACCAAAAGACTTTTCGACATTATTTTAATATAGCATTAATAAGGCAAGGTAATTTGAAGGTATAAATATTTATGCTTATATATATTATATATGGATTGATAATAATTCTTGAAATATAATCTAAGGAAAGAATAAAATGGTTGTGACTGTTTGAATGGTCAGTAACTCTTAATGTATTTTGATGCATTAGCGCGCCATCTGTTATGAAAATTTTAAACTATTATAGACACGTATGATTCTTTTTTAAATTAAACAATTTCTACTGCCCTTACTGCAATGAAAAATTAATGGGAGGGCCTGGCATATCGAGAGACCAGAATCAGTATCACTATAAAAGAAAGATCGAAAAGTGCAATATAACAGCGGTGTGGGGGATTAAACTGGCGAAACCGCTGTGAGGGTTCACCACTGAATAGCCAGGCCCTCCCATTAATTTTTCCATTGCAGAAAGGACAGTAGAAATTGCTTAATTTTAAAAAGAATCATAAGCGTCTATAATAGTTTAAACTCTAATGTATGTACATAAGCTTTGACACACATTCTAAGATAAAAATATACACGGTTGTGACTGTTTGAAGTACTAGTTTTTTACATAGGTTCTTCGGAACATAGTCTAAGGTAAGAAGAAAATTATTTTGACTGTTTGAATGGTCAGAAATCCTATTTTTTTCTACATAGGTTCTTCGGAACATAGTCTAAGATAAGAAGAAAATTTTTGTTACTGTTTGAATGGTCAGAAATCCTAGTTTTCGTACATAGGTTCTTCGGAACATAGTCTAAAGTAAGAAGAATATTTTTGTGACTGTTTGAATGGTCATAAATCCTAGTTTTTGTACATAGACTTTGACACATAGTCTAAAGTATGAATAAATGGTTGTGACTGTTTTAATGGTAAATAACCCTAGTTTATGCACACATAGGATTTGACACATAGTCTAAGGAAAGAAGAAAATGTTTGTGAGTGTACGCTCAGAAACTCTTTTGCATGTATATAAGCTTGATACATAGTCTGAGTATGAATAAATGGTTGCGACTATTTGAAAAGTCAGAAATCTTACTGAGTGTACATAGGCTTTGACATAAAGTCTAAGGTAGGAATAAAATGGTTGTGACTGTTTGAATAATCAGAAACCCTAGTGAGTGTACTTAGACTTTGACACATAGTCTAAAACATAAAAGGCATATCCCTTAATGACAACAACTGACCTTTTTATTTTATTATTTTTCAAATATTTTTTCACATAGTCTAAAATATGAATAAATGGTTGGGTGACTGTTCGAATGGTCATAAATCCTAGTGTATGTACATAGGCTTTGACGTATGATTATGACTGTTTGTGAATGCTCAGAAATCCTAGTGAGTGTACATAGGATTTGACACATAGACTAAGGTAAGATTATTGATTAAATGGTCAGTAACTCTTCCCCCAACACAGATTGTCATCTATTTACAATTTTACTGAAGAGATTATATTAACAAGTAATCTCCACAAAGTGTATGTACATTGAAGTATTGATGAACTCGCTAAAGTAAAGATAAGTGTTTGTTAGCATGTTTAGATGATTCTAAATCATAGGTTACGAAGTCTCGATAGAATCCAGTAGGAGATCCTGACATCAGTACTTACCTGGCCTCGACAGCAGAACGTTCTCCCAATCTGACCTTGGACCACCTGCCCTGCGCAATCCCAAGCCATCATCCTTCAACCCGGGTCAGCTTCTTTCCTGCAAATTCCTATTTGGAAATTGCAATACTTCATCCTTATTTTTCATATATTTAAATGAATATCGTCGTGATTATATTGAGCAATCCATGTTAAATTACAGTAGAACTACCTCTCTGCAGAGGACATCTAGTTGCAGTTGCATCTAAATGTCCTTTAGAGAGAGCAGCTACAGTAAAACTACATCTCTGTAAAGGGCAATACCTAGTTGTAGAGCCAAAGGATCCTGTAAGAAAAGCAGCTGCAGTAGAGATACCTCTCTGTAAAGGACAACACCTAGTTACAAAGCCAAAGTATCCTTTAGGGAGAGCAGCTACAGTAGAACAATCTCTCTGTAAAGGACAAAACCTAGTTACAGAGCCAAAATGTCTTTTAGGAAAAGCAGCTACAGTAAACTACATCTCTGTAAAGGACAACACCTAGTTAGAGAGCCAAAATGTCCTTTAGGGAGAGCAGCTACAGTAGAACTACATCTCTGTAAAGGACAAAACCTAGTTACAGAGCCAAGTTGTCATTTAGGGAGAGCAGCTCCAGTAGAACTACCTCCCTGTAAGCACTCCCTGGACAACACCTAGTGACAGAGCCAAATTGTTCTTTATGACGAGGTGCCCTCTTACCATAAAGCAGCTAATTGGTAAAAATGACAATTTTTGGTAATGAAAACTGTCCTTTGTAGAGATGTGTCCTCTAGCCAGGGCGTACTCCACAATGGAAGTTGTTCTACTGTATAATTTAAAAAAATCTTATTTTAAATCTCAATTAATAAAACATTTTTATTTGTCTTTAGAATTTAGCAATATTTTAAAAGGCTGTTTGCCAATCTTTATTTTAGCCTTTTGCTCTTTGAAAGTTTATTGATCAAACACACGCGCGATATATTCAAGTGGCTGGATTAGAATAGTAAAAACGTATGTGCAGTAAAATAACATCTGTTACTTGTATTTTTCTGGGTTTAAGAATTTATTTGTATCAAACCACTTCATTATTCTGACATAGGAAAGCTTTGAAAGACGGGTAGCGTCTGTCACATTGATTGATGAGTGTTTCTTCATCTACCCGCGGTCTTATCGAGACGTATTGGCCGATCAAATGGTTGAAAATTCTCTTTGCACCATTCTTCGGTTGCTAAGATAGTGAATTTAGCGTCTTTTTAACCATCGCTATACTTTTAAGTTGAATTTGTAGGATTATACACATGGATTCTTTGAGATTTATTTAAGCGTTGTTGTTGTTGTTGTCGTGTCCAATAAAGAGCCTCAGATGTCCCCATGCATCTCTATCACAGCAGTCGCAATGTCCACCATTTTGGGTGTGTAAAGCTGCTGCTCTGGGTCCATGTCAATTTTCTGCAAGGTTGCGGCCATTTCTGGGCATGAGAATATGTGGGTAGGTGTTAGTTCCATACCAGGATAGTTGTTGCATGCCCTATAGGTTATTGTGCCATCTGGATGTATTGTCATTCCTTTATAGTGTTTCGTTCTGAGTCTTGTTATAGTTTTTGTAATTCTCTCAGAGTTTTTTTAGCATATTTGATCTTTTCTTATTTTTTTAAAATCATTTTGTATTTTGCCAAAGAATTTAATCGTCATTCGAGATATATGCTTAAAAATCTGTTACTGTTCGCTTTATATAACCACAATAGTTAGTTCATCACTGAACACTTGTAGTGTGTTGATTAATTAATTTCAGCGATAGTTCCAAAAAGTATTTCAAAGTTAGTTTTTATTACTATTATGCATTAGTTACATTTTTATACAGTCGGTAACAGTCAGCGCCACGCAGCGGTGGCCGTCGGTACTATATAGTCTAGGCCCCGGTCTGTCATCCCAGCTGGCTTGAAGGAAGTCTCTCGGCTCCCACATACTATTGGTAAACAAACGATTAGATATCTCCACTATAACCTCTTTTGATCCTTTATTTCAGTCAATGACTCATGTCACTCTCTCTTCAAGGAAAACAAATCTTATAATGGTTATCTTTGCCGATTTATAAAGATATTTTAAAAGGTGAAGATTATAAGTTTTGCTTCCCTTGTGAAGATATTGACAAAAGGTGACTGTGAAATATTGGAAATAAAGAATGAAAAAAAGGTTGTAGTGTTGATATCTCTAATCATATTTATAATTCATTCTTTGATTTAAATCTCCTGGATATTTATTAAACAATTTTAAAGGTTTCCGGAGATGTGAGCTTCTTTTTATTTTATTAAAACCGTCTCAAGCTTTCGGGCAACTCTGACAGGAGAACATATATAAAACGCCGTCTGATGTTTGGCATGAGACGGCGTTTTATTCATTATATGTCTTCTCCTGTAGAAGGGCAGAGACTGAAGCTAGACTCTTGGAGAAAATGGATATTTTAAATGAACTATGGACATAAACTTTCAGGACATACAGCGGTATGGTAGTTTAAACTGGCGAAACGGCTGGTAGGTTCACCACTGATGATCCAGGCTCTCCCAATATTTTATCACTGCAGTAAGGGCAGTATAAAATTGATTTATTTCAAAAAGAATCATACACGTCAAAATAGTTTATATTTCTTAAAACAGATGATGAGCTAACGTATCATAATGACTGTGTGTATTTGTAAAGTACTATCAACCTAATCTTTAGTTCAAAACTTGTTGTTGTTTTTCTTATCCCTAGTACACGTGGTACAGGCCATGGTAATCATGGTGGGTAGAAGTAGGTGACTGCTTTCACTGTAAGTGCACTACATTTCTACACATGTGAAAAGCAGTTCGACTTTGCACTTACAAATGTGCCAAAACCCCGTTTGGTTACTTGTACTCGTTGGTAGGGTTGGACTTTTGCAAGAATCGGAGGCCATTGGAGCATTTTTTTTTAATCAGAAAAAAGTTTCCAATGCGGGAATCGAACTCAGGTCGTAGCGGTCGAAAACCAACGGTTTAGACCATCCTTCCACCGACAAGTAAGTGCACCACAATTCTAAACATGTGAAAAGCAGTTCGACTTTGCACTTACAAATGTGCCAGAACCCCGTTTGGTTACTTGTACTCGTTGGTAGGGATTGGACTTTTGCAAGAATCGGGGGCCATTGGAGCATTTTTTTTTTAATCAGAAAAAAGTTTCCAATGCGGGAATCGAACTCAGGTCGTAGCGGTCGAAAACCAACAGTTTAGACCATTCTTCCACTGACCCCCAAAACTTGTTATAGATATGTTTAATGATAATTACACTAATAGACAAAACTTAGGGAAATAAGTCTTTGATGCCGCTGGTCATCTATTTTTTGTTGTTGTTTTTTTTTTAAGGAGACAGAGGAAATTTTATTCACACTTGGTTATCTCGTGTATTTCCAATAAAAGTCACAACGAAGATATATGGGCAGATTGTATTTAAATACTTTATTACACGCATAAAATTTTGATGATTTGGCAAGGTGTTATAAATTATTCTATTTAAATTTTCTTCTGACGAGAACAAAAGATTTTTGTCGAGACAATAAAAAATATTTACTGTCCGAAGTAGCTTTAATTTTAAGAACTATGAATGCCGTCCAGGTGCGCAGCCTCTCTCTTCATGATAATGGGTAATATGTCGGCTGCCTATGAATAAATAAATAATTTTTTTTTAACTCAATTACTTCTTGCTGATTAACGTCAATCAAGTACAAAGACAAATTCTGGAATAATTAATAATCAATGAATATTTTATATTTATTCCGATAGATGGCGCAAGCCATCAGCAACTTTCAGTTGCCCGATATGGAGATTTCCTTTTTTTTTTTTTTCTTCAATTTTTGAACCTTATCTTAGTACAATGTCACAATCGTACTATTTTTCCACATTGATTCGCCTTCTCACGTAATTCTGGCTTTAACTACCCGTTTCACGATTTTTCGGGATGCCTGAATGATCAGTTTTTTGGTCGTTGAGGTATTAATTGACGCTCTCCCGCCATGGATTCCTGCAAGAAGAAGAAGGCCAACAAGCCCTCTCAACCCTCGGTTGACATCGCGGCTCTTGTTGAAGAAGACAACATGGTCATCTCCCGCCACTACCAAATCCTGCAATCCCTCGGCCAGCCCTCCCTAGCAGCTCTTCACCTGGACCTTGTCCGCTTCATTGAGCAGCGAACGGAAATAACCAAGTGCCTAGTTAGGGATGTGAAGAACCTCGCGGGCACCGTGAATGACTTCATGGAGCTGGATGAAATCATGGATGCCCAAATGCCCAAGAAAACCTGCCAAACCACTCAAAGTAGACCTGCTCCCACCTGCAAGGACTCTAGCGCTCAGACCGAGCTCATCAAGCCTGCCACCCCCGCTCCAGCTGCTGTCCCTGTGGCAGCACCTGCTTCCAAGAAGCCAGATCCTGTTCTAACCAAAAGGAAGCAGCCAGAGGCGTCAAACCCGCCCGCTAAGAGGACCAAACCACTGGTTCCAGCCAAGCCTGCATCTTCTCGCGCCCCCAATCCTGCCATTGGCAAAGGCACCCTCAATGGGGAGAAATCTGCGGCCCACGTCGTGGTTATTGCAGATAACCCGCAGGCTGACCCACGGGACATCCTCAAAGCTGTCCGCGCTTCCCACACTCTGCCCTAAGGCGTCTGGGCGTCTCTGCGCACCAGGGGAAAACTGGTGCTGCACTCCAACACTCCAGATGCCATTCCTGCCGTCAGCTCTGCCCTGGACAACAAGCTCTAAGGCCTGAAAGTCCGGGAACTGAGGCAATTCCTCCCAAGAATCTGCCTCTTCAACGTGGAGGCGGAAACCGCGGATGAGGACATTGTCAAGGCCTTCCTTTCCACCGATGCCCTCAGCCAGCTTCCTGGAGACAAGTCTGTCCGAGTGGCACACAGATCTCCGACTAGAAATGGCACCTGCACGGCCTTTATTGAGCTGGACTTGGCTTCCTACAAGGCCATTGGAAGACGCGGCAGGATCATTGTGTGCCAAGTAATCCTGAACTACGAGGAGTCTGTCCGCGTCTGCTACCGCTGCTGTGGCTACGGCCACAACGCCGATAGGTGCACAAAGGCTACGGTCACCTGCTTCCACTGCGCTTCTGGTGACCACCAAGGCCGAAGCTGTCCAACTCTTGCCAACCCGCGCACGGCCCAGTGCGCCAACTGCTCAGTCAAGGGCCTCTCTGCCGACCACGAGGCAAGATCAATGTCTTGCCCAATTGCCAGAGCTAGAGCTGCAAAGTTCTAGTCCTCCTGCCCTCTTCCTGCCTCCTGACCTCCGCGGACCCAATCCGGCCTAACCTGCCTCTTCCCCAACGGAGATCCTGTCCCTAGCCTCCCCAGCCTGGTCATAGTGGTTTTATATATTCCGCTTTACGCGGCCATTGGGGCTCAAAATTCATTTATTTTGGTTAGCAGCCCCGTAAATAAAGATATTTTCTCGTTGAGGTATTATTTTTACAAAAAGAAGGAAAATCTATCTTTTTCCAGCACTTGCTGAATCATTTCCCGTTTTATTTGATCTTCTTATCTAATCAACATCTGTCTTTCTTTTATCTTCCCTGGCCTGGGGAACCTAACCTTTTTTGAACAACCTTGGTTGTGTGTAGTACCTTGGTACTTTGCTATAGTGGCTTGTCTGATTGCTACATTATTTTGGGCTCAAAAATCATTTACTTTGGTTAGTATCCCGTAAAACCATATTCTCTCTCGTTGAGGTACAGCTTACACCACGCTGACGAGGACCAACAGCCTGAAACGCGTACGTGGTTAGCTTTTCTTGATTAATCAAGAATAGGTATATGGCCAATTCAGGAATAAATAATTATCAATGAATAGTTGATATTTATTCCGATAGATGGCGCAAGCCATCAGCAACTTTAAGTTGCCCGATAAGGAGATGCCTTTTTTTCTTCTTTCAAGTATAAGAACGTTACAACATCCAAGCCAAGCATCGTAGACAACCAGTGACCGAACCCACTTCTCCATTCACGGCCCAGCAGAACAACCCAGAAAACTGACAGCCCATGGCATCGTTGGTCAAATTAGACGTCAGATTCTGTTCATAGATAACATACGAAATTGGTCGACCTGGTAGTTGACCTATTTAGATAACTTTACTTTAGAACAGTTTTTTCATCCCATGGATAAGATAACACCAGGTCATGAAGGGCAATAATGTACTTTATCGGAAAGATAGAGGCTGCCTGGCCGGCATTCTTCAAATTAATAATTTCTCATTATATATATATATTTATTTTGAAGAGATTTAGCAAGCCATAATTAAAATTATATTTAAAAAAGATGCATATATTGGATTTCTAATTATTTTATTGTTCCAATATTTCGAGGAGCAACTCGCCTCTCTTTATCGAGGATGTTTGTGTTTTTCACTAGAACATGCGCGCACGCGTACACCACTCTCGTTCTACAAGGCCAATGAAAGAATTGTATCTTTGATTTATTTGAAAGAGCGGCGAGTTGCCCCTCGAAATATTGGAACAATAAAATAATTAGAAATCCAATATATGCATCTTTTTAAAATATATATAATTTAATTAAAGGATCATAATCTTTTGTGAGTTAAATATTTGTTTTTTGACTCGTGCTTTAGATGTTGTACAAAATTTGAAATACTGCGTGAGAACGCCCTTGCAGCCTTAGAATAATTTTTAACGCCAAATGTTTTCATTTTTGTTCGCTCCTGACGAGGACAAAAGATTTTTGTCGAAACGTCGAGGTAATAAAAAAGATTTACTGGCAGAAGTGTCTTTAACTTGAAGAATGTACCTTATATATAATGTCTTTGTATTATGTATAATGTCTTTGTATTATGTATAATGTCTTTGTATTATGTATAATGTCTTTGTATTATGTATAATGTCTTTGTATTATGTATAAAGTAATTGTATTATGTATTCGCCGTAATAATATTATTCGCCAAGTATAATAAAAACGTTTAAAGAAAAAACATTAACTTTTGGGACAACCTTATATTTTGATGAGACGTCCAAAGCACACTGTCCCCAATACCATTAATCAAAACACGCCATCTTTCCATCATTTCAGAAAATCAATATTTCAACCTTCATTCAAAACTAGTACAGGTTAGATTCTAAATAATTTTTCTAAATATTTCGATTTTCAATTGGATTTTTTTTTTCATTATCCCATGGGTAAGATTACACCAGGTCATGAGAAGGTTGAAAGCAATGATTTTTTCTACTATAGTTTTGGGGTTCTTGTATAGGTCTTAGCTCCAATACAGTCCAGGATATGTGCTGGAGTTGGAGCATTATGAGAAAACAACTTTTTCTCCATCAATGAACATAATGGGTCTAGTATGTCTGGTCTTTATTCTTTGAATTTTTGTGGCTTCGTTTCTACAAAGCTGTGATGATACTGAGTCTCCAGGTCTTGTTCCTTCATACCAGTGGTGGGCCATACTATTGATCCATTCTTTGGATATATCTCTATTTTATTTTATTTTGTATCAATATATATTTCTTGAAAATGAAGATACTTCGGTCAGTAAATTTTTTTAATACCTCGACGTTTCGACAAAAAGCTTTTGTCTTCGTCAGGAGCAAACAAAAATTAATTTTTGTCGAAACGTCGAGGTGATAAAAAGATTTACTGGCCGAAGTATCTTTATTTTCAAGAAATCTGAATGCCGGCCAGGCAGCCTCTAACTTTATGTCAATCCATATTATCTATGTTTTCAGAAGGCAGGATACACAACTTACAGTAAAATAGGCTCATTGATGAACAATCACCTTTGTCAATTTGTTTTTATAAATTCAATTGCCATCTATCGGTAAAATTTGTAACAAATCAATTTACTGGCAATGTGTTTCTTTTCAATAATATCATCAAATATTATCTCTACAGACCTTACTGTAATGATATAAGTTATTGAATGAGAGGGCTTGGCTCATCATTAGTGAACCCTCTCAGCGGTTTCGCCAAATTAATCTCCAGACCGCTCTACTTTTGTATTGGATTGGTTTGGAGTATACCCTGTATTTTCGATGGAAGGCAGCCTAGGGGTGTTTAGTGAACCTATGGACATAAGCTTATATGTACCTCTACAGACCTATAAGATTATGTCCATAAGTTCACTAAACACCCCTAAGCTGCCTTCCATAGAAAATGCATTGTATATCCCAAAACCAATCCAATACAATAGTAGAGCGGTCTAGAGATTAATTTGGTGAAATCGCTGAGAGGGTTCACTACTGATGAGCCAAGCCCTCTCATTCAATAACTTATATCATTACAGTAATACCTGTAGAGATAATATTTGATGATATTATTGAAAAAAAAAAAACACTTTTCTAGTAAATTTATTAGTTACAAATTTTGTCAATTTTGAAGATAGGAACGGCCTGTTTGGATGTATGCCTAGTTCTTCAGAATAAAGAGGAAATCTCGACCAAAGTGAAATTCTTTAAATTGAATAATAAAACAGGTTTCTATAGATATGAGTTTCTTTATTTTTTTAATATTATCCCTAGTACACATGGTACAGGCCATGTTAATCATGGTGGGTAGTTAGCGACTGCTTTTATTGTAAGTGCACCACATGTCTACACAAGTGAAAAGCCGTTGGACTTTCCTTTACAAATGTGCCAGAGCCCAGTTTGGTTACTTGCACTCGTTGGTGGGGTTGGACTTTTGCAAGAATCGGAGGCCATTGAAGCATTTTTTTTTATTTAAAAAAAAAAGTGCTCAATGCGGGATTCGATCCCTGGTCGTAGCGGTTGAAAACCAATGGTTTAGATCATCCTTCCACCGACTCCTCTTTATTTTCATTTTCATTAATGCACTCTCAAACTTTCGGGCATCTTTGCCCTTCTACAGGAGTACATAAAACGAATATGTGAAAAAATAATTTTAAAATATATACAAAAAAGGACAGGTGTTAATATTAAAAGATGACAGAGCGCCATCTAGAGGAACAGAAATCAACTAAACATTGATTTAACCTATTTCCTGATATTTAGTCAACTCATTTTCATTATATATTAAAATTTTGGTCGTAGAGGTCCAGTCTGTACCACTCTAACGAGGGCCAACAGTCTGAAACACATTCTTGTTGGGATTTTATTTATTGATCAAGAAAATGGGATGGTCAAATATCAGGGAACAGGCTTAATCAACGTTTAGTTGATTTCTGTTTCACTAGATGGCGCTCTGCCATCTAAAAAGCTTATGTTAGTGGTCAGGATATGTCTTTTTCGATTTTAATAAAATGAATAATAATAAACGCCGTTTAATACTAAAGAATTATTAGGCTAAATTTTGTATATTGCTTGAAGTTAGATTATGTTTTTATTCAGTTAGTTTATATACTCGTATATTGACTATTGAAGAAAAAAAGCATTTCCTGATCGTACAACTAAAATTTGATGATGGCTTGCGCCATCTATCGGAATAAATATCAACTAATCATTGATTTTTAATTATATATATTTATTCCGATATGTGGCGCAAGATTAGGAAATGCGTTTTTTTTTTTTTTTTTTTTTTACAAATTGTACAAATTCACTTTAATGCTATTTTTCATATTGATTATTGTTTGTTTTATTTTAGTAAAAAGAGAGTCGGTGGACGAGCGCGTAACACCCTTGAATCCCGACAGCCTTGAACCGAGATTAAATCCCGCGTTAACATTTTGTTTAATATGCCAATAACCTGTGTGTCTGCCTCCCCCTGATCTCCGCGGATCACCACCCTACCCCCCTGATCCTCCTCTACATCCCGGCTCTCCTGGCCTCACCCGGCGATGATCCCCTGGCCACCCATCCCCAAGCCCCTCCAAAAGTGCTTTGCAAATATTATAACAAAATATTTATTATTTTATTAGCATAGTATTATTTTTATGTTTATATTTTGCTATTATCTCTACACTTCCCTCTTTGCTTATTTTTTTTTTATCATTCATAGTTTGTTCTTGTCTGAAATAAATTGTTGTCTCATCCCGAAGTTGATCTTCCCTAATTTTCCACGTGGCAATATTCCGCTTTATGGTCCATTGGGGCTCAAAAATCATCCATTCTGGTTAGCAGCTCCGTAAATAAAGATATTTCCATTTCATCAAGCGATGTTTCTTTCTCTAAATTAGCACCTATTTCCACCACACAGTTCTAAGGTGTAAATGATGATATTTGAAAATCTCTTTTGAATATGTTGAGATTAGTAAACAAATCTGTGAAATATGTTATGTTTTGACCAAGTAGTTGTTTGTTTTCTTAAAAAAGGGTAATGGCTTAAAGTAAAAGCTATAAACTTTTCTCGCATTTTTATTTGTTTGTTTTAACCTCTCTCATTGTATTTGAATAATAAATTTGTTTAAATTAATAAAGCTGCATTAATGTAAAATTGAAATTTCCCTACAACAACTGGTAGCAGAGCATGGTTATTTGGTATTACGTCACAAGCGAATAAGCCTCTTTTAGTTTTTGGTTTTCTGCAAAACGCTCAAGTAAGTTTCCATTTCAAGAATGGCAGACTATTTCGCAATAAATAAAATATAACCATTGACATCGTCAAATTATCACATATGGGCGCTTAAAATCTCGGCGATTTTAAGAAGCAAAAAAAAAAATTAAAACAGTGATAGAATCGCCAAAGCCATCTAACCGTGGAATGGCAGATTCAAAGGAAGACGAATTGCTTAAAGAATGAGAAGAAAAAAATGATGAAGCATTTGAAATAATAATAGTAAATTTGTCGTCCGAGCAAGCTGGAATCTTTATAGGAGAGACAAATGCTAAAGTAGTGTGGGATGAATTGAAATGCATCCATACTGGAAATGTTGCAGATAAAATCATCGACATTAGACTTGAATTAAAAAATATTCAAATGAAAAATAATGAAAGCGCTGAAGTTTACATAACAAGAGCAAGAAACATTGCGTCCAGAAGTGCTAATTTACGACTGCTCATTTCATCAAGGAAAATAGTGTATCATGTTGTAAGAGGTTTATTGCCAAGGTTTGAAACTATTGCAGCAGTTTTACGACCACAACGATCTGCGAGTCTCAAGTAAGTCTTCCAGGCACTTCAAGAGAAAGAAATGAGACTACATTCAGTGGATCTTCTAATGAATGTCAGTATTAAAAAGCCTACAAATTTCGAAATGACCGAAGAATACAAAGAAAATACAAATTTGAAGGGAAGTGTTATGCATGCGGAAAGTTTGGGCATCGTCAAAATAAAGCGAATTTGAATAAACCAAAATGCAAATATCCACAAAATAATATGAAAAGTAAGTCTTCATCATCTTGGAAAAATAACACTGGTCTACATTGAAAAATATATTTGTGATAATATAATCAATTGTAATTCTTCTATTTCAGAAGATGAGCTGTTCAGGTATCTTGGTATTTTGATTTCCTTTAGGCACGATAGTTGAGTTTGGAATTTATTCCAATTTGACTTTATATCTGATTCAATTGGTTCATCCCATGAAGTTTTCCTCTTCCAAAGCTGTTCTCTTAGGACTCCATGATGTGGTCAATAAAAACATTGGTTGGAAGGTTTTTTCAACTCCTTGAGTGGTATCAACTCCATATGATTCAGCTCCATGTACTCCCTCATAAAGTTGATGATTGAGATTTGAGACTTGGATTAGCCTGTAGCCTTTTTTCCAAATTAAAAAACCTTCTCAATGCTTGAGATCTTGAATCACCTAAATTGGGTGTTGATTTAAAAGGGAGATTGACTGAATATCTGCCCTCAATGTCTCTTTTGAGGTTTGACTTGAATAATATTTCACAGGCATTATTTGTACCCAACTGGGCCTTAGAAATTGGGACATCTTCAAGTTCCCAGAATTTTCTTATGCTGGAATCAAGTTCAGTGGTACAGTGATTGATTACCGAAGTATTCGACTTAATATTTGAATGGATTCTCCCAGAAACAAGCCAACCTAACTTGGTATTAAGTGCTATAGGATGGTGCTTTAAATCTGTTTTATGACCTAGAATGATTTCTACAAAGGTATCTGCACCCAAAATTAGGTCTATGGGCTTGGTGACATAGAATTCTGGGTCTGCCAAGAGCAAATTTTCTAAATGAGGAAAGTCTGCTGACTGAATTTGGAAGTTTGGAAGGTCTGCAGTTACCCTCCCAACCACAAATGCTCTGGCAGAAAATAATTGATCATTATGATGTGGGGTGAACTCTATTTCAACCTGCGATGTTGTCCTGTTGACAACAATGTCACCTACACCTTTTAGTGTATAAGAATTTTTCATTTTTTCAAGTCCCAACTTGTGGCAACATTGTTCTGAAATTAGGCATATTTGGGACCCATTGTCCACTAATGCTCTACATAGCACAAATGAGCCATCCTTCGCCTTGACTTTAATAAGGGCTGTTGACAGTAGAATATTTGTTTCCGTTTCCAAAGGCATCACATTACAGATGGTATTTGTTGAAATCAACATCTCTTGAGAGGTTGTTGGTTGTGGAATGGATGGTTCAGAGTTGTATTCATGCAGAAGAGTATGATGGTTCTGCTTGCAGTTTTTACATCTTGATGTGATGAGACATTTGGATATCTCATGATTTGCTCTAAGGCAATTTTGACAAAGTTTATGTTTTTTAACTAATTCCCATTTTTTAGGCAAGGGAAGATTTATGAATCTATGGCAGTCATTTAGTTTATGAATTTGATGACATAAAATACAATTTTGACCTTTGTTGACATAAAGGCCGTGAGCCATCATATTTTTGCTAGAGGTTTTTTGTTCCTGGAACAAAGGAATTCTCATACCTTGCAGGCTTCTAGCATGTTTTTCTAAAAAATTCACAAAGTTTTCAAATGTTGGATATTCTTCATTTTGAAGGGTTAATTCCCATTCTTTCCTGAGGGCTTCACCAATTCTTTTTTCAAAAAAATTGATCAGGATTAGATCTGTTAATGTGTTTTTCTCAAGTCCTAGCACTGAGAGATTTCTAATGCCTTCATTGCAAACATCAAGGATTTCATAGAGAGAACCAGTTGAAATAGATTTTAATGGCCTTATGGAGAATATTTTGTTGATTTGTGAAAAAGCCAATTCTCTTCTGTTATTAAATCTATTGCATAAGGTATCCCATGCTTGCTGGTAGTTTCTGTCAGAAATGGGAAAACCCCGAATCAACTTTTCCGCAGGACCCTTAACTGATGCATTTAGATATTGAAATTTTTGTATTTCAGTTAGTGTTTGATTTTAATTAATGGTGGAGTTAAATATTTCTCTAAAACTAAGCCAATTGGCTGAATCACCATTGAAAATGGGTAAATTTATCTTAGGTAAATTGACATTGGATTCGGGCAGTTGTTTATCACTATGAGTATTTTCTTTGGTTTCAATCAAAGATAAAGCTTCTTCAATAGACACCAACATATTAAAAATATCATCTTTGGCTTTTGAATAATCCTCATATTGTGTCTCATCTAACTCTGATTCTAATAATGTGTTGACAATTTGATTTAGGCTAATTTTCCTTTCATTAACTTCTTGTTGGAATAGCTTTAATCTATGTATATTTTTGGATTCTACAATAGATTTATTCCTTGATTCCAGATCCTTTATTTTCTGAATAATAAAGTTGAATTTATGCCGAATTTTAACTTCTGATTTAGGCATGACTTTATTTTAATAATTTTAAGTTTTCAAATGGCTTACCTTAATTTTTTAAAGAATCCGGCTCGAGGGACCATAATGTTGTGGCTTGAATGTTCAGTAAATGATATAAAGAAGCATTTTTACACTTGACTTGAATTATTTGATTTATTTGAGTTTTTAGAGTTAGGAGTAGCTACAACATTAGTTATCTAAATTGAGTCTCTTCTATTCCTGATAGAAATTTACATATCTTACTAAATCATCAACAATATACAAAAATTGAAATTTTAAAGGATTTACAATTATTTACATATAAGAATAAAAATTAAAAAATTGCTTAATACAAAATTTAATTTAAAGAAAAATCCGACTTCCAAAATTATATCACAGGATCCAACATACTCCCCCGGCTGGGAAGAGATGACCAGAAAATAAAAATAAAAAATAAAAAAAAGAGTTCCAATAGTATAGATGCTGGACTAATTGATTCCGACTATGTAGCTAAGATTACAATTTTCATTGTTTGAAAGGTAATGGAATCAGCTTTGTAATGGGTCTCTTGAAGACTCCTTTTGAAGTCTTTATCTGGACTACCCTGACATTCTTGTCCTCTCCTGGAAATATTTCTTGAATCCTAGCCAAAGGCCAGTGAAGTGGAGATATTTGAGCCTCTTTGAGATAAACTAGTTGACCTATTTGGATATTGTCTTGTTTGATTCGCCATTTACCACGGCCTTGGAGGTTGCTCAGATATTCCTTGGACCATCTTGACCAGAAAGAGTTTTTTAGTTTTTGAATCAGCTTCCATCTTGTCTGTAAGTTTAAGACTTCAGAGTTTGAGGTTGGAATTTCTGAAAACGAAGATCCTATTAAGAAATGAGCTGGTGTCAAGGCCTCATAATCATTGGGATCACTACTTAGAGGGGCCAGTGGTCTTGAATTTAGGCAAGATTCTATCTGAACAATCAAAGTGTTCATTTCTTCATAATTCAGGGTTGTTGATTTAAAGGTTCGGACCAAGTGTGATTTCACACTTTTGATTCCGGCTTCCCAAAGGCCACCAAAGTGAGGTCCACCTGGGGGGATGAAATGCCAAGTGATTAATTCCTCTGTAACCAATCTTTGCACTGATTGAGAGTTCAATAATTGAAACTGAGTGCGGAAAAAATTGGATGCTCCTTTAAAATTGGTAGCATTATCTGAGTAAATGTCAGAGGGCTTCCCTCTTCTGGCCATGAATCTTCTCAACGAGGCCATGAATGAATCAGTTGATAAACTTGTTGTCAATTCTAAATGAATGGCCTTAGTAGTAAAGCAAATGAATAGTACAATGTAAGATTTGCTTATTGTTTTAGATCTGCCCAGGCTTCTCTTTATTAAGAATGGTCCTGTAAGATCAATGCCAGTCTTTGAGAATGGCCTTGATGGGATGATTCTTTCCGGAGGTAGATTTCCCATGATTTGATGAATGGTAGTAGATTTAAATTTTAAACAAATCAGACATTTTTTAATGATTTTTTTTACTGCATCTCTTGCTCCCAAAATCCAATCATTTTTTCTGAGTATTGACAATACAAGTTGAGGTCCTGCATGTAGGTATTTCCTGTGAATATCATCGATTATAAGATTGGTGATGTGGTGATTCTTCGGTAGTAAGAGAGGGAATTTTTGATTTTCATTTAAATAGGAATACTTGAGTCTACCTTCAACTCTTAGAAGTCCTTGAGTGTCTAAAAAGGGATTTAGAGAAGTTAGCTTGTTGGACAGAGGTAGTTGCTTGTTTGACTTCAGTAATTTTATTTCCGTGCAGAATTCAACTTGCTGGATTGATTTGACTAAGACTTGAATTGCCTTTGTTAATTCTCTTGTTGTCAAAGGTCCTTTCTGACGAATTGGATCAAAGAGTGTAAACGGTATCGTTTGCGGACCTAGAGGTATCGTTTGCAGACCTAGAGGTATCGTCTGCAGGTCTAGAGGTATCGTTTGCAGACCTAGAGGTATCGTCTGCAGGTCTAGAGGTATCGTTTGCAGGCCTAGAGGTATCGTCTGCAGGCCTAGAGGTATCGTCTGCAGGCCCAGAGGTATCGTCTGCGTTTGTGATAATGCATCAGTTTCTGTCTTAATTTGAGGTGCTGATCACGAATATAATGTTAGTTTTTATGTATCTCATCAATTTTTATAAATATAACATGTAAGGTTCCAATCAAAAAGAACGAGTTAGAATTAACACGAGAAGATTTCACACAAAAGAAACTCTAACTTTATTATTCTCTTCACCTATATATATACATCGCGCTACTCGCGGACATGCAAATATATTCACCTATCATAAGAAACAACATGTAAAATACAGGGTGATCCAAAAGTCCCGCACTATTTTAAAAATTAATAACTCCGCGAATATTTGCGCTAGAGCAATGCGGTAAACACCATTGTATTCAGGATGCAATGGGATTTTTTATGGCAAATAATGAAAAATTCGAAATTGATTTTAGTTACAATTTTATTCGCCAGATGGCGCTCTACCAGAATCAGAGAATTAGCGGCCAAATTGTTTGATAAATTGAAAAATATAACTGATCGACACGTATTTTTCCTTTTTGAATACCAGGAAAGAACCCTAATAATATAAAATAACAAATTAATAAAACACCACTTCGCCAAAAGTATGAAGAATTGGTTAACGATTTTTAAATACAATCAGAGATATGTAAAATAGGTAAATGCAAATTAAAACATGCAGAAAAATATTTATTTTTTATATGAGGTTTTGTGAAATAGATTGAATGTTTGAAAAACACTGCTGATATCAATACACGAATTTTTGAAATGTTAATATAGTACCAAAAATTATGATGGCACTATTAATAGGATTTCTTGCTATAAGAAATGTGTAGTTTCTTGACTGATTGGCGACCCTTAACTATTTAACTGGATATTTGTCATGATCCAACAAATGAAATATAGAGGGGAGTGACAAAATATATTTGTCGTACTTTATTCCAAATATCCTATGGGCTTGTCAAATGTTATCATTGTTTATTATACTGTACACAATTTTAAAAAATGTGTCCCCTCAAATAAAAATAAATTTTAAATCGACCTTTTGCGTTGAAAAACGTGGTAGTAAAATCATTTTGTATTATTTTTTTCACAAAATTTCTAAAGTTATTGGTGTACAGAAAATATTCCTTATGCTACATGTATTTCTTATGTATGTATTTCTATGTTATCTATTATCTAAGTATTTCTTCTAATGAGCGAAAAACTAAACATAAGGGGTAAAATTGTGTGTACCAGTGTTATTCGAGAAGTTATAACACTCTGGTTTGCACGACATAATATGTGAGCAAATGACAAACAAAATATTACTGTTCACAAAAAAAAAGAGTCAAGATGTGAGGACAGCATTTATTATCCCCATATCCCAACACAAAGAGCTGCAAAATATTGGTAGATAATATAATACATGGCGGCTTATATAACACATGAGGTAACTGCCTTCTCTCTAGTATTAGGTCACAATCCTTGCTCAATGTGGCACCCTTCATTCTCAATCACCGCCTGCAGACGATAAATGACAGAATGGAAAGCATTAAATAACATCTGTTAAATTGATAAAGCGTGCCATCTGATAGAAGCCTTCAACATGGCCAATGTGGTAGGCCAGCATCGATAAACACACGATTTAATGTATCTCCATAAACAAAATTCGCAAGGCGTCAAGTCTGTTGATCTTGGAGGCCACTGGTATATAAAGTGGCGACCTATCACACGATTTTCACCGAACGTATCCTTCAGCAATTGTTTGGCACCTCGGGAGATATGAGAAGGTCCTCCATCTTTCATGAATGTTATTTCGCTTAGTGCTTTTGCCCTGCAATATGGGAATACCCTTTTCTCATAACGTTCACCAGTTACAAAAACGGTTTTAAAAGTTCTTCCATTGATTTTTCAAAGAAAAATGACCCAATAATAAAAGAAGTGAACCCACACAAAACTGTAACTCTAGACTGGTAAAGTGGCATTTCTGTGAAAATCCTAGGGTTTTCTGTTGCCAAAATGCGGCTGTTTTGAATGTTAAATTCTCCGTTTAGAGAAAAGTGAGCATCATCTGTCCACAGAACATTCGACAGCCAGTTTTCATCAATATCAATTTGCCGGAAAACCCATGCAGCGAATTCTTGACGCATCTCAAAATCGCCAACTTTCAGCTCGTGAAATCTTTGAATTTTGTATGGGTATACACAATAGAGACATTAAGTGAAGCGTCTTCGGATATCACAATCATACTTCGGCGAATTTAACGCCAAAAGTTCAATTCGGGGATCACCTGTCCAGGATAACAAAAGTCAGTAGGTTGAGGACATGCTAACCGACCTCGACCTTACACCGTTAAATAACGAAAAGAACACCTATCTAAGTCCACAGGCACAGAATCCGCAATAGACATCAGAGCGATAAATTACAACATCGCACCCACAACACAATGGAAAATCCTGAGAGGTGCAATCAGTGACCACAGACCAATTTTAATAACCCTAAACTTCAAAATGAGAATGTCCATTAGAATAAAAGAACATGGAATTTTAGGAAAGCCGACTTGAAAAAAATTCACAGAAAAGCTTGAAGAACTGTGCAACGAAAAATTGAATTACAGAACGCTTGACAAAAACTTGGAAAAATTATCTTCGAACATTTAAAAAGCTGCAAAAGAGCATCGATAACTAGAGGTAGACGTAAAGACCTGTGGATACCTTACTGGAAGGACCACAACATCGAGGCAATGATTTCAGAGAGAGAGACAATATCAATGAACTTCTTAAAACAAATAAAACAGAAAGGAACTCATTGAAATTATTCACAAAATATAACAAGAAATTTGGATATTCAAACAAGAAAAATGGCAGAATTCTGCGGAAAAAATGGATCCAAGAAAGGACAGCCAACACTGGAATATAATAAGAGTGTTAGAGAACAATCAAAACCAACACCAATCCTCCAATACTCTAACCGGTATGAATAGAACAGCGAGAACGAGAACAAACAGATGGCTGACATAATTGCTAAATATCTTTCAAGCACTTCCATACTCAACTATACGAATGAAGACAGGACTCTAAAAATAATATAAACCAGTTAGTTAAACAAGCAAGAAACTTCCATCAACAAGATATTTTCTCGAGAGACTTCACACTGAATGAGCTAAACTCATCAATAAAAAAAATCCAAGTGGTCACCAAGAGATAATCTAATCTTTGGTCAAATGATTAAACACTTTGAAGTCAAAGCTAATAATCAACTCCTACGAATACTGAACATTTCATGGCAAACTGGTAAACTACCAAAGAATTGGAAGATATCAATTATAGTGCCAATACTGAAGCCAAACAAAGATGCCAAGGAATACAAGAACTATCGGCCAATTGCTCTCACCAGCATACTTTGTAAAATACCAGAACGAATTATCCACTCTAGGCTCATAGTCTGGCTCACAAAAAAATAATAAAATAAACCTCTACCAAACGGCCTATAGATCCCAGCACTGTACAACTGATCAACTTACTACTTCTGTCAATCAATAATATATTCTTTCCGGGAAAAACCGCCAAAGAAGACCACGGCTATATTCCTTGATATGACCTCAGCTTTTGATCGAGTGTGGAGGGAGAAATTACGTGAAAAGCTGCACAACATCGGAGTAAGAGGAAAAACCTTAATCTGGATTGCAGACTTCTTAAGGGGAAGAAGGTTAAAGGTTCGGGTCAATGGAGAATTTTCCAAGGAAGGAAGAACATGGGCTGGTGTACCTCAGGGATCTGTGCTCAGTCCTCTACTCTATCTGCTATATATTAACGACATCCATCCTTACCTCACTGAAGACACAAAAGTTGCCTGTTATGCAGATGATATAGCCATATGGCACACAAGTAGCAGTATAGAAAAAAAAAATACTGAACACATCAATGAGAGAACTGGAGAAGTGGGCAATAGAACTCAAAATGACCATAAACCCAATAAAAACAAACCTATGCGTCTTCTCCACTCCCAGGGGAAAAGGCATAAATATAACCACAAAATAAGCATAAACAAACAAATAATTGATAAAATTAGAAATCCATAATACCTAGGTGTGATGCTGCAGTCCTGGATCTTTCCAGTTGGTCTCGAGGACCACGCCATCACCATCTCCTAAGCGGCGAAGTACGCGATCTACGTATTCATCGTAGATCGCAAAATGCGTGGTGTCGCTGGAGACCCACTGGCGATTCTCCACCAAACTCTGCAGCGCTGGCAGAGGCGCCATATTCATTGTACATAGTGTATATAATGCATATTATATTTTTTTTAATAGTGCAGACTGTGTATTGACAAGATGTCAAGAAAATTATTTTAATTATTATTTATGAGGAATTGTAATTTTCAGAGCACATAATTAGCACCTCAAATAGAGCTATCAGAAAACTAAACATTCTGAGAAGGAAATGTGGAACAAATTGGGGAGCAAAACCCAGAATTCTCAGAACAACATATACCACCTTAATAAGACCGATAATGGAATATGCAACACCGGTCTGGGCTCCCTCAAGCTCATCACTAAAAGTAAGACTAGACAGTGTTCAAGCAAAATCGGCTAAAATAATCAATGGTGCTGTTTCATCCACCAACAATGAGAAAATTCAGAGAGAATGTGTTCTAGACCTACTCGCTCGAAAGCAGAAGACAAAATAAAAACAACTTGGATCGGCACTTCGGAAACGAGGAACCAGAGGACGAGATCTCTCTGACCACTTGTGGTTTGGTGGATCCGCCCTTTTCTGAGAATGAGGTGAAACTGACGGCTTTCAAGTTCGGGAAAAGGAAATCTCCTGGTCCCGAAGGGATCGATAACACGGTCGTGAAAGCCCTGGTAAGGATGCAGCCATCGCTTCTTTCCAGGTTATTCAATAAGTGCCTGGACACTGGTACATTTCCTGAGGCATGGAAGGTTGCCCGAGTAGTGCTTCTCGAAAAGTCTGGTAGAAAGGGTAATTCTCCTAATGATTATCGTCCGCTTTCTTTACTAGCGTGTCTAGGTAAGGTCCTGGATAGCCTACTAGCTCAGCGACTGAAGCACTGGCTAGAGATTAATGAGCTCCTTTCCTCTTTTCAACATGGTTTTAGGGAAGGGAAGTCCACAACCACAGCTCTGAACGAGGTGTTAGAGGGGGTTGAGATGGGCTTAAATAAGGGTGCTTGGGCTCTTTTCGTGGCCCTGGACATTGATGGCGCGTTCAACTCCATGAGCTGGAACAAGCTGATGAGAAATTTGATGGACATGGGTTGTCCTGATAATTTGTGCAGCTTGATTCGTGACTTCCTGAGGGATAGACGGATTAGCCTCAGTTTTGGTGGGCGGAAGTTGGAAAGAAACTGTGCTAGGGGTTGCCCCCAGGGCTCTTGCTGCGGATCTATTCTGTGGAATATCCTGGTAAACACCGTTTTCCAGGAGGAGCTCCATGAGGGAGACAGGCTGGTTCTCTATGCTGACGACCAGTTCCTCATCATTGAGGCTGCTTCGAGAGCGAAGGCTGAGAAGTGTGTTGAAACTTCTCTCCAAATTTTCTCGATCTGGGCCCATGACTCTGGCCTTAAGTTCAATGTCTCCAAAACTAAAGCCCTCAGCTTTAAGCCTAGGGACATAAGAACTAAAAGGAAACACAAGCCGGCTATCCGGATGGAAGGACAGAGGGTAGCGTTGGTCAATAGGATGACCATCCTGGGGGTGGTCATTGATGACAAGATGGGTTGGCAGTACCAGGCGGAGGAGATGGTGGCGAGAGGCAGGAAGGCGTTGTGCAGGCCAGTCCTGGTTGGCTCTCAACAGGGGCGGGGGGGGAGGGGGGGAGGGGCGAGAAAAGGAGGGTACTATTTTTAGGAACCTCTGCCTCTCCTGTGTCGAGCCAATCTTGCTATATGCTTCCGGGGCTTGGTAGCGCCGAAACAGGGATCAGAAGGTGGCAACAA
The DNA here is from genome assembly GCA_030710605.1 of Cordylochernes scorpioides. Lineage (NCBI taxonomy): Eukaryota > Metazoa > Arthropoda > Arachnida > Pseudoscorpiones > Chernetidae > Cordylochernes > Cordylochernes scorpioides. The sequence continues at coordinate 52,778,303 of CP092870.1, forward strand.
CTCTAGAGAGAGTGCAGAGAACAGCGGCACTCAGAATCACAGGGGGATATCGCACTACCAGCAGTGAGGCCTTTTTGGTCCTCGCTGGGCTTATTCCCCTGGGATTGAAACTAGAGGAGGAGACCATCAGACAGAAGATCTGGGAGAAAAGGAAAGATGCCCTGGGACTTTAAGCGGGGGCCCTGGAATCGAAGAGGGACACAAGGAAGCCTCCGCAGTGGTTGCCAAAGTGGAATTGGAGTCCTAGAGGGCCGACAGGGATTGACACGGAGGTTTTCACTGATGGTAGTAAGTCTGGAACCAATACTGGAGCTGGGGTAGTGATATACACTAATGGAGAGCTGATCTTCCAAGAAGGTTTAACACTCGGAGTGGACGAATTGGTCTTTTCAGCCGAGCTGGTTGAGATCAGGGTAGCCCTCAGAGTGTGTGCCGAGAAGAACTTCAGCCCGGACCGCCTCTATTCAGATTGTATGTCGGCCCTCGTCGTTATCAATCTGGAGAAAGGGCAACTGTACTGGGCAACTGGGTAATGTCCCACAAACTCATTAGGGTAGTTCGGGACATGGGCTCTTCCCCAAGTCTCCACATATTTAAAATTAAGAGAAACCCTGATTGCGTCTATGGAGAAAGGGATGTGAATGCACGCCACTACGTCTCGGATTGTCCAAGGGTAGTGGGTGTGCAGGAAGAGAGAAGGAGGGCGAGGGGCGCGATCGAGAGTAAGCTGCTGAGAAATCACAGCAAGCTTCTTGAGAAAGCCCACGACGTGGCAGCTGAGCTTTTCCTCAGCTGTGAGTGAACAGAGTCGACCGGGGGCTGCCTCCCCGCGGTCCCTGCTGGACACAGTAGATAGTTTCCTATTTTGCTGTGATTAAAGACCACCGGTATAGAAATCCTTCCAGACACGTTGTCTGGGAGGTGGTGTTTCCAGGTACAATGTCCAAGCACTAGCTTGGATACCGTTACTTGGCTTATGAGTTGAACAGAATAGCAGCGAAGGGCATGCTTCGCATGCCGGCTTGTGGACTGAAAGGTCTGGGTGGCCATCTGCTTCTAGGGTGTACCAACTGTGCTTAGGTGGGATCCTCCAGTTCTTGTTTATTTTGGCTACTGTTTCTATTTCTTTAAAAGTTTATTTTTCTGTAGCAAGGGTTCTTTTGTGCATTTTTTCGCTAGCGCATCAGCAGCTTCATTGCCTTCAATGCTAACATGTAAGGATATCCATTGAAGGTGAATTTTTGAGGTATTGAGAGTTTTTGGAGATAACCAATTATGTTCCTGCTTACTTTGTCTCTAAGTTCCCCTGTGTGACTCAAGTGTTGTATGGCACTTCTACTATGAGTAAGAATCCATATATCGTGATGTTTAGTATTTCTGATGGATTTTAAGACTTCATAGATGGCTATAAGTTCTGATCTGAAGATTTAGCAAAAATCTGGGTTTCTTCTGTTCATTTTCTCATTGCCATTTGTGGTTTTAATGAGAGAGCCACTGCCAGTGTGTCCCAACTCGTCTCTGCTACCATCGGTATAGATAGTTATTGCATTTTTAGGAATTTTTTATTAATTATTTCTAATGATAATTGTTTTAAGTATTCTGGATTTTGGTATTGTTTGTTGGTGGGTTCGTTTAAAGTGACATTAAAAATAACATTTTGTTAGTGGTTCGCATGGAGATATTTTTTCAGCTAAATAATATTTTTCCACTTTATATTTTAAAAATCCATTTCTTTTGGCCAGGTGGAGAGGGCCTTCTTTTTTGAGTCTTATATTGGGTTCCCAAATAAGTATGTAATTGAAAGTTCTATGTTTATTTTCATAACTCTTGATTTTGTTTATATATTTTGGCAGATTGTGGCTTATTCTATCCTTTAAGGGCATAATGTCTGCCTCGCAAAGTACAATATTATTAGGGCAGGTATTTCGAAGATCTGTAATAATTCTAGGTGCATTTAGTTGTATCCTTTCCAGTGTTTTTAGATTTGTTTCAGATGCTGTAACATAGATTTGAAATCCATATTCCAAGATAGGTCTCATTAGAGATGTGTAAGTTAATTTTAGTGTTGTTGCTTCAGCTCTCCACTCTTCCTGAAATATATTTCAAGATTTTTAGTCGGTCTCTTCCTTTTCTAACAACTCCTTCAATTAGTTTACTGGAGTTAATTTCTGGATCCAGGGTGTAGCCGAGATATTTAGGATGTTTATTATATTGCAATTGTTGTTCTTTCAGAATAATATTTGGTCTTATTTTGTATAGTTTCATATCGGTAGTAAAAAGACAGGTTTCAGATTTTTGGGGGTTAAATTCTAATTTATGTTTATTAGCAAATTTTTCTAGGTGGAGAATAGTCTTGTTCAAATCTCTTTCAGCTTTTTTCCAGTTAGTGTTGCTGCTCCATAGAATAATGTCATCAGCGAAAAGTCCAATATTGGTTTTATGTGAAAATTTTTCTTCTATGCCTGCAATAAATAGGGTGAAGAGAGTTGGGCTAAGGACTGATCCTTGTGGTAATCCTTGGTACAATTTGAAGGTTTTAGATAGAGTGCCATTATATTTGACCCTGATGTATATATTTTTAAGGGAATCATTTATCCAAGTGATAGCTTTTCCATCAATTTTGAAATGTTTGTATAATTTTGTAATTAACTTGTTTTTCCATACCTTATCAAAAGCTTGTGTAAGGTCTAAAGAGCAGCTATGGTGTGGTTAGTTGGATTTTTGTTTTGTGCATCTTTTACCTTTTGTGTGAAAAATAAGAGTTGTACTATTGTCCCATGTCCTTTCCTAAATCCATATTGTTCTTCTGGTAAGAGATTTCTTGTGTCGGGGTGGTAGGTGAGTCGTCTGAATATAATTTTTTCCATTAATTTGCAGCAAATATTTGTAAGGGAGATAGGTCGGTAGTTTTTTGGGTCATCAGCAGATTTGTCAAGTTTTTTAATGGGAATTATTGTTGTATTTTTACAGTCTTGAAGCAATTTTCCAGTTTTCCAGGAGTTATTGAAAATATTAAGAAGTCTTTCTTTGCCAATTTTGCCCAAGTTTGATATCATTCGGCCATGGATTCCATCTGGCCCAGGAGTCTTGTTTAGGCCAGTGTTTTCTAATGCATAAGCTAGCTCTTTCATATTGATTTTTTTCATGGAAAATATTATGAGTGCTGGTGACATTTTTACAGTCATGAATAATCTTTCGGGCCTTTTTTCAACCTTGATTTTACTACTTATTTGATATGAATTACCTAAAGGATTAGAGCAATTTTGTCATTAGTTGCTGGTGTACCATCTGTATTCTCAATCATATTTGTGTTTTCAGTTTGTGGCTGGACTCTGTCAATTTGTTTTGCCAAATTCCAAAGTTTTGTATTTGGGTTTCTTGGGTTCAGGTTTTCACAAGTTTGTTTCCATTTTTCCCTTTTCACATTTACGTATAATCTTTTTATTTTTGCAATCACAATGTTCAGTTCAGTTCTACAATTTGTTTGGTTTTGGGTGCACTTTTTTGTAGTTCATTTCTTTTAGTTTTAAGTGTTTGAATATTTTTTGCCCGGTGTGTATAATTTGGAATCCATTTCTTAATATAACCTCTTGGTATTGAAACTTTGGCTGCTTTAATAATGGTGTTTTCGAAAGATATCATATTAGCCTTTTTGAAGTTCCATAATTTTTCTTAATTGAGCTAGTTTTGGTCTTGGTGCTAATTGCTATCAAATTAGGCAAATGATCACTTTCAAAACCTTTTAATATTTGCTATTTGCATTTGTGGAAAATGTCAGGATAGTAAAAACTTATATCAAGGGCTTGTGCAGTATTATAGCTGTAAGAATAATGGGTAGGATTCCCATCATTTAAGCACATGAAGGCATTGTCGTCAAATATGTTTGATAGTATTTTGCCTCTTGGGTTTGAGGTAGAACATCCCCATAGTTGATGTTTGGCATTAAGGTCACCTAAAATAATAGTGTTGTCTGTAAGAAATTGAGCCATTGTTCCATCGTCAATAAATGTATTGTTTGGAGGGTGATACATATTGTATATGTTGATGGCTTTGTTTTGATTGAGGTAGACTTTGATACCTTGGGTTTCGAGGTCTAATGTGTTTGGAATATTAACGGCTATGTCCTCATAGTACAAATTATTGATTAAAAATGCTAGGCCACGCCCTTTAACAGCATATACAGATGGATCTTCAGACCTTACCCTGAGTAATGGAGGAGCCGGAATTAACATAATACTGCAAGATGGAACAAACATCAAAATCAAAGAAGGAGCAGGACAGATTTCGTCAAACTTCACTTGTGAACTGACAGCTATCAGAAAAGCCCTTGATGTATGCCTTAACCAACCATCCCTGCATCAAGCAGAAGGAATTTTAATATACAGCGACTCCATATCCGCTCTAGAAGCAATTCAGAAGGGCAATACTAAAATCACACAGAAAATACACTCGTTACTTACCCAACTGGAACCATTGGAGAATAACTGCATTCTACATTGGATCCCTGCCCATGCTGGGATCGGGGGTAATGAAATGGCATTTGAATTGGCAAAGGAAGCCAGAAAGGTGAGCCAAAGGAAAGAACAAATGTCATTATTTGACGCTGAATCTTTGTCATAATACAAGATAATTAAACAAAAAAAATAAGAAAAGATCAAAATGCGAAATAAACTCTGAGAGAAAAATGACAAAAACTATAACAAGACTTAGAACAAAACACTATAAAGGAATGACAATGCATCCAGATGGCACAAGAACCTATAGGGCATGCAACAATTGTCCTGGTGTGGAACTTACACCTACCCACATATTCTCATAGCCAGCAATGGCCGCAGCCTTGCAGAAATTTGACATAGACCCAGGGCAGCAGCTTTACACACCCAAGATAGTGGACATTGCTGCTGATGTGATGGAGATGCATGGTACATCTGAGGATCTTTATTGAACACGACAACAACAACGGCATTCCAGAGTAAAATAAATTATCAGAGATAGATACATATTTTTCAAATGAATTAAAATAAATATAATCGATACTGAGTGAGAGTTGAATTAAAAATATTAGAAATTTATTATCTTCGGAAACAAACCGTATCTAAAATATCAATTTTCTTTTTGCTACATGTTTTAATTTGCATTTACCTATTTTACATATCTCTGATTGTATTTGAAAATCGTTAACCAATTCTTCATACTTTTGGCGAAGTGGTGTTTTATTAATTTGTTATTTGATATTATTAGGGTTCCTTCCTGGTATTCAAAAAGGAAAAATACGTGTCGATCAGTTATATTTTTCAATTTATCAAACAATTTGGCCGCTGAATCTCTGATTCTGGTAGAGCGCCATCTGGCGAATAAAATTGTAACTAAAATCAATTTCGAATTTTTCATTATTTCCCATAAAAAATCCCATTGCATCCTGAACACAATGGTTTTTACCGCATTGCTCTAGCGCGAATATTCGCGGAGTTATTAATTTTTAAAGTTGTGCGGGACTTTTGGATCACCCTGTATATAAAACAAAACAATACTATGCAAATATGTCGAGGTATGCGACAGACTCCCCCTCCATGACCTCTCATCACTCCTGTGATGAGACTCTTTTGAAGGTCTCTTATTTCGTTGAAGATCTGAAGGCCCAGAGGTATCGTCTGAAGGCTTAGAGGTATGGTCTGCAGGCCTAGAGGTATCGTCTGCAGGTCTAGAGGTATCGTTTGCGGACCTAGAGGTATCGTTTGCAGACCTAGAGGTATCGTCTGCAGGTCTAGAGGTATCGTTTGCAGACCTAGAGGTATCGTCTGCAGGTCTAGAGGTATCGTTTGCAGGCCTAGAGGTATCGTCTGCAGGCCTAGAGGTATCGTCTGCAGGCCCAGAGGTATCGTCTGCAGGCCCAGAGGTATCGTCTGCAGGTCCAGAGGTATCGTCTGCAGGTCTAGAGGCATCGTCTGCAGGTTTAGAACAGTCATAGGGTTGGATGTACTTGCTGGCCTGAGGAGCTTTCTTCAAGACAACTAGCCAGAGATATGGGACTCCCAACTCATCCAAGTCTTCAGTTTCCGAATGAGATCTTTGACTTTCTTCGGCGGTAATCTGCGTTGATGTCTCCTCAATGGATTCAGTATGCACTTCACAAGCAGAGTTAAATTCTCGTATTTCATTATGGGTCCAAATTAGCTGAGGAACATTCTCGTAAAAAACATTCGGATTAGGATCACCATTCTCTACAAGTCGAGATATCTCAAAATCAGTCAACTTGGCAATGCAGTTGTTGGTTGGGATTTCATAATTCTCTCCTCCATATTCAGGATGAAAAAAGACAAAATGAGATAAATTCATATCATGCCAATCCAAATTATTCTTGTCACCATCTTCAATAATATTTGAAAAACATTTAGATCCCAAATCACGAACAATCCAAAAATCTTTAGGATAACGAAGATTGGCTTGAGCACTACCTTGTAAGGTTCCCAAAGCATCAAAAATATTTATTTCCTTTTTATTCGTTCTAGGAGAAATATAAGACCAATTTTTTCTATGATCAATATTTGGATTCCTATATTCAGAAATCTGTTCAATTCTATAAACAGAAGATCCGCCATTATCAGTAACATCCCTCATAACACATTTTGGCCATGTGCCTTTTCCAACTGGGACTAACTTTCTACCCCAGAAGAGCTCGTCATAGGGTTGGATGTAATACAATTCCAGGCAATCTACGAGTAATTCCATCTTCGGTCTAGTTGGTCTGCCTATTTTGACATACCACTTCTGAGTTCGAAGTAGCTGCAGGTAACGATAGAACCTCGTGGCCTCTAAAGTAAAGGATAAGACATCCTCCCCAATCATGGCAATGTCACGTAGTCCTTTCTTTGTCCAATTCGCTTTCACAACTTCCTCGTATATATCTACAGGAGATCCTGGTAGAAAGAAGATTGTTTTACCTCTATGCAAATATCCACTTTCTATCTCTGAAATTTCCATCATTTCAATGTCGTATTTATCAAGCATGTTTTTTTGCATCTGGCTGAATTCTTTAGCATAAATCCAAACTTTTTTCTCAGCGTGTTAATTTCTTTAATACCTTTAAAATTAACAAACGACATCTTGCGTGATTGCATTTATCGAAATCACCTATTCCATGGCAGATAATAGCATCACATATTCCTAATTTCATATTTCTTTTTTCACCGCTTGTTTGAAACGAATAGATTCCTTTTTTGAGAGTTTCCAATAGAGTATCGTAACAAGGTAGCTCTCTCAAAGCTTCTTCGCCGGTACCAGGCTTTGGTTCTTTTTTGCAAGTACCAGACTCCTTAGTAGGTTCTTTTTCGCCAGTACCAGACTCCTTAGTAGGTTTCTTTTCGCCAGTACCAGGCTTTGGTTCTTTTTTGCCAGTACCAGACTCCTTAGTAGGTTCTTTTTCTCCAGCTTGGGTGTCAGGGACATCAATAATGCAATCAGAAAGTTTTTCTGTATTCTCTGAATCTTTGTCAATTTTCCCAGCTTGAGTGTTAGGAACATCAATAATGCAATCAGAAATTTCTTCTGTATTCTCTGTATCTGATTCAAATTTCCCCAGCTTGAGTGGTAGGAACATCAATAATGTAATCAGAAATTTCTTCTGTATTCTCTGAATCTTTGTCAATTTCCCCAGCTTGAGTGTTAGGAACATCAATAATGCAATCAGAAATTTCTTCTGTATTCTCTATATCTGTATCAATTTCCCCAGCTTGAATGTTAGGAACATCAATAATGCAATCAGAAATTTCCTCTGTATTCCCTGTATTATTGTCAATATCCCCAGCTTGAGTGGTAGGAACATCAATAATGTAATCAGAAATTTCTTCTGTATTCTCTGAATCTTTGTCAATTTCCCCAGCTTGAGTGTAAGTGGCATCATCAAGATCACAAAGTCCTGCATCATCTGCATCAATACCAGCAATCACATCTACCTCTTTCGTAATAGGCTCTGCACTTTCAGTTCCTAAAACTGACCTTTTATCAACTTGAGCTTTTTCGCTTTCTTCAACTTCACCAGAATTTTTTTCAACTTCAGCCTTTTCACTTTCATCTGCTTCAACGGATTTTTTTCTCAATTTCGGCTTTTTCACTTTCTTCCGTTTTTACAACTGAATTTTTCTCAACTTGAGATTTTTTACTTTCTTCAACTTCGAAAAGTAAGTCCATTATCAAACGTTGCTGCTTCACCATCGTCCTGATTTCAGACTTTTCAAGATTCTTTAGAGACTCAATATTTGCCTCTTCTTTCTCTTCTTCTTCGTCTACATCTTCAACAACTGAATATTTGAGATATTCCTTTTGTTCATAGTAATCCTCTTCGCTGAGATATTCTTCTTTCTTATTTCCACAAAGAATGCTCATCATCAAGCTTTGTTGCTCCACCATTTCCCTGAGGAGACTTTCCATGGTCGATCCTGAGGATCCTTCACTTCTTCGTCCTGTCGTCGGCTGCGCCATGTTGTAAGGATCCAATCAAAAAGAACGAGTTAGAATTAACACGAGAAGATTTCACACAAAAGAAACTCTAACTTTATTATTCTCTTCACCTATATATATACATCGCGCTACTCGCGGACATGCAAATATATTCACCTATCATAAGAAACAACATGTAAAATATATAAAACAAAACAATACTATGCAAATATGTCGAGGTATGCGACATAACATATACATATTTAGGCCACAATGTAGTACATCAGTCCATATAAGCGGTACGAAAAACACATTGAACGCAAATAAAAACTGAGAACGTCATACTAAAAGGTACTTTATTTTACTGTAGTATAAGAAACTCGAATCTACAAAAAAAATGTAAAATGCTACAGTCAATCCTTCATGAATTTCAACCTGTTTGATTTTCTCTTATAAGTGTATTCCGGCAGGTCACGGGACAGATTCCAGCAGTAATCTGCCATCATGTGGCAGTCACCTTGATATCTCTCTTCCATCACTTCCATGTCTTGATGGAATCGCTCGCCTTGTTCATCTCTATATGCACCGAAAATATCAGGGAATTTGTCCAGGTGACTATGCAAGTAATGAACCTTAATACTCATATTTACACCCAAAGCTTATAGCTTTTAAGCATATTTTGGGTAAGCTCTTTGTAATTATCGTCTTTTCTATTACCTAAAACTCCATTTACTACGGCCTTAAAGCCTGACCATGCTGCTTCTTCTATTCCATTCATGGTTATTAGAAATTTTTGTCATTCAGGAGCCTCTTGATTTGAAGTCCGTCAAAAACTCCTGCTTTTATCTTCTCTAGGCTAATATCTGGAAAAAACGACATATATATTTGAAGAATTCTCCATCTTTATCTAGAGCCTTTACAAACTGCTTACATAAACCTAGCTTTATATAATGGTGGTAGAATAATTTTTTCCCGAGACACCAAAGGTTTGCTAATCACATTAGCTTTTCCTACTGCAAGTTCATCTCGAAGAAGCCAATTGTTTGTTTTCGAATGTATTTGCCGTGCTCTGCTAACCCACATGCATAAAAAGCAAGGATACTTGGTGTATCTGCTTTGAAATCCCAGTAAAAAGTTAACCATTTTTAAATCAACGCAAATAAACCAATTATGCTCAATTTATTTGATTTTATTCAAGATGGTTTTCATATTTTCAACATTCTCCTTCATTTTTGTTGTATACGCTATTGGAATAGATGCATATTTATTTCCATTATGAAGTAAAACACATTTGAGGCTACGCACGGAGCCATCGATAAATAGACGCCAATCTTCAGGACGGTATTCGTCTAGTTTTAAAAGGTGTAGTAAGCCTTTTACATTAGTACAGTAAACCACATTTGCATCCTGCTGATAGAAAGGAAGGAACGAACTTTCTCTTGTTCGATAAAATGTTACATAAAATGTTACGTTGACATCGTCTTCGAGTTGGCTCATTTCTTTTAATCTTGATGCAAGCAGTTCCGTATCTTGCTTTGAAGTCTCAGGTCATGTATTAAATCATTCAGTTTTGGTTGTGAAAAACGTTTTGGACATTCTTGTTTTCCATAGTTCTCACTATCAGAATCATCCAGTTCGATATATTTCTCTGTGTGGCGTCTTCTGATTTATCATATAGAGTATTATTAGCACTGGATGAAAAAAACTTGGAGGGGACTATTTGGGCTGTGTGACTGTGTCTAGCTGAATATAGGTCTTTGTGTATAAGCTTTTTCTTACCATTCCTGTTAAAGTATTTCAAGTCTTCTACGCAAAAGTAACAATCATTATCATGATTTTTTGGTCCTCGCCAAACCATAGGGATCCCAAATGTCGGTTGCCTTTCACCCTTTGTTCACAGGCGCAGTGTTTCGACACACGTTTTGCATACCTTATGTGGAGCCCAAAAATATTTTCGACCAAACTATTATAATACACAATTTATAACGAACCATGGAAATTTCAAGGGATTTTTATCAAAAATTGGCGCGAGTGAAGACTCTAGCTGTCATTGTGGCAACGAATTCCAGGACTCGAGACACCTACTGCTGGAATGTCCACTCTTCTTCACCGCTAGACAACAGACAATAAATAATGTTGTAGATCTATATCAATTTGTAAATAGCAGAGAGAATTATCATAAGTTTAATTATTTTTGTAAATATATTCATGATTTTCTTTCAAACCTGAAAGGTTCAGGTTCCTAATATATATATATTATATATATATATATATTTTTTTTCTCTTTTTATTTCGATTACTTTTTTTTTTGTAAAAATTTTATAACTGTTTCTGTTTAAAAAATGTAAATCGACGCAATTATCCCTAGCCGGGATATCGCGTTTGTGTGTTGAAAAAAATAAATAAATTTTATACCAAAATATGCGAAATACGCCCGCTTTACAAAGTCTGTTAGTGCATTTCTTTGCGCCTTTACAGTATATTCGCCACATATATAACAGAAAATATTTGGGTCGTTTCTGCAGGATCTTCTTTTAGAAACCATGTCTGGAAGTGAATTCTTTAATCTGTGAATAAAATATATTTTCACTAAAAATTTAAATACTTATTTAATATTTGGAAATTTCAAATTAGAAGTGATGGTATAATGTTTGGAAGTGATTTATTTTAATTGTTAAAATTTTATTTATATATGAAGTTAATGGCGTATGTTTTAAAAGAACTTTGAGATGTGATGATTGTAAAAATTATGAAGCAATCATGATGACTTGGCAGTTTTCTTTATGAAAATATTATTTTGGTGAAATACACTTTATGGTCATTATCTATAGATTTTGATGACATACAGAAAACTAAGAGCAGATTCGGAATCAGCGCCATTGGATTACCCAAAAAGCATTTTAAATGCTCAAACATAAAAAAACTTTTTAAAATTTTGTACACCTAGAATTATAATTCAAGGGAACATGCTAATGTAGCGAATGGTTCTTCTAACACTGAACATTCCTTTACTTCGGCGGAAATGATCCACACTTCTTCACATCTACCTGAGGAGGAGGATACAGACATTTGGAACCCTGACTCAGGATGCACTTCACATATGTCTTCTAGAAAAGATTGGCTCATCAACAAGATTCCTATTGACAGAGACATTAACCTTGCAGAAGAAGGAAAATTCATGAAAGCTGAGGCACAAGGTGACGTGAAATTGTCAACATACACAAGTGAAGGTAAGCGAGATATTTGTATTAAGAATGTACCTTATGTTTCTAGACTTAAATCTTATCTTCTTTCTGTTAGAAGTCTAGTTAATAATGTCAACAAAGTATTTTTTGAAAAAGGAATAGTTAAAATTTATAATTGGAATGGATAATTATTAGCTGAGGATAATGAAGAAAAAAAAAGTTCATCATTAAAACTTCACCTAGAATTTTTTTAAACACTAAAGACAATTGTTTAAACGCAGAAAACAAATGTTCAGCTAAGACAATGTGGCATAGAAGACTAGGAAACTTGGACGAATAATACTTGGATAGAATGATAAATAATAGTATGGTTAAAGGACTTAATTTCGATTCTCAACATCTCGAAAAATGTGAACCATGCATCCTTGGTAAACTAACTCAAAACCCTTTCAAATCTCTCGAGAACAATCATGCTGAAAGGCCATTAGAACTTACAAACATGGATCTCTGTGGCCCTATGCCAACCAAATCACTGGATGGTGCTAACTATCTGTACGTTATTGTGGATTCATATAGTAGGCGTATCTTTGTATACTTCTTGAGATCAAAGGAGGATGCATTTGATTTTTTTGTTGAATTTAAAAATCATCGAGAAAATGAAACTAATGTTAAAATAAAAAAATGTTAGATCAGACAACGGAACTGAATTTATCAATTAAATATTTCATGAGTTTTTCAGGAATGAAGGAATACACAATCAAATAACAGTTCCATATTCACCACAAGGCAACGGAATTGCAGAACGAACCAATCGCACCCTACTAGATTGGGCTAGAACTATGTTATTTGATACGAAGTTTTACCAACTGAATTTTGGGCGGAAGCCAACATCGGCTTATTTGAAAAATTGCACACCGACCAAGAATGATAACATGAAAACTCCCATAGAGAAATGGACTGGACTGAAATTTCCCTACAACAGAATAAGTTTCCTTGGACAGATACAAACTGGCTTTGGACTATTCATGGCAAAAGTTGCGTTGTGTACCAAGCCTGAGTTACTTCTTCAATCGATAATTCAGGAAATTGTTCTTTAAAGTCGCGATTTTTTTTTAATCTTAGATAATATAAAATTAAAAATTATTGAAGTTTTCTCATTTTTTTGTGATGGGAAGCTGTAAAAAAGAACACAATTTAATAGAAGTCGGTGGATGAGAAGGTAACACGCTCGATTCCCGACAGTCATGAACCGGGATTGGATCCCGCGTTAAAATTTGTCTAATATGTGAATAACCTTCACATATTATTCACTGTTTCAATTATCACGAACTAGGTTTCTCTTGCTGAGCGGCACCTATTAATGTGATTTGAACCAAAACACAATTTATTATATTTATTTCCAAAACCTTAAAGAAATTGACACAAATTTTGTCAGTAATCTAAAAAAAAAAATTAAGAGCACCTCAAAAATAAATAAATGGTTTTGTAAACGGAATGCATTTACATAACATTTCCGTTAGGTTTTTTTTTATGTTGAAGAGTGTAAGTGGCTTGTTTTAAACTTCTATCACCCTTTTTAAAATTATTTGTGCCACGTGTTAAAGAAATTCGACTTGTCTACAGTCTCCTACTTCAACTCTAAAAGTCAAAACCTGCCACATTTTCATTGATACATTCTCCCCAGCCCGTTGATTCAAAAGGAAGAAGCAAGATTAAAATCGAAGGTCAACTATGCCTGAAAAATAAGAGACAATCAGGTTAGAAGCTGCTTCATTCTTATCTGGCTTCTCTGCTAGTTCAATGATTGTAATTCCGCTGTAGCTTCAGATCCAGCAAAGGTCGATATTTGGTCCTATCTTGCTTCGTCTAGCGCTAAATTATCTCAGCTATTATAGCTGCTTAGGCTTGACAGGTAGTATTTATTGCTGCCTTGGCAGATTTGCAATCAGGAGCAATTGTGAATCTGGAATGGAGGGTATATATTCCGCGAGGCGGGTTGCTAAAATATTGACAGATAATTCAGCTTGGAAAACCTAATAATCATGGTGTGAAAAGCAAAACTGGCTAATCTTGTTGTAAAAGGATAATCGTGGCGCTAATCTCTGCATCTGATTTGGATCCATTTGCATGTTTTTTTTTTTTTTTTTTTTGGAATGTGACCTTATCATAAACTAGGCTGAATAATATTGAGAGCCGAAAAAGATTAATAAAAGAGTATCTGGATCAGGCTAGATTTCAAAATGAGCCTCATTTACCTCATTGAGGTAAATCATTCAATGATATGTTGATTGGAGGAATACCAATTATGGAAATGGCAGATAATGTGTGGCATTGCTGGATCCACCTCACGGTATGCGACACGAAAAGAGTAACTGCATTCACCAGAGATGGCGAATGCCTACCCAAGAAGAAGTGCGATTTCCTGGGCAAAATTGGCTAATCTTGTTGTAAAAGGATAATCGTGGCGCCAATCTCTGCATCTGATTTGGATCCATTTGCATGTTTTTTTTTTAATGGAATGTGACCTTATCATAAACTAGGCATAAACTTAGGACCCCCATTAATTTGTAAATGCGGCTTTTAACCAAAAGTAAAGGTCAAGAGCTCCTTGGATAACATTAGCACATAGCCCGGGAATTATGAAGCAGATATGAGATATCATTTTATCAAGATAGTAGACCAATTTACTCGTTTGGTCAAGTTCGAATCACAATATGGTGATAGACTGACCGAGGATCTCTAACCAAGGATCAGGGTTGGGGCGAATTCTCTTCCACTGGAATGTGTAGGCTTATGTTTTCCTTGAATTTGGTTGGGGCCCATTATCAGTCATACAAGCAGTCATCCTTTTGAAAAATTTTGATAAGCTTGATAAGAAAACCCTCACGAAACTGAATTAAAAGGGTGAAGTCATCTGTAAAAACAAAAAGTGAACGTTCCATTTTGAAAGAATGAGAATAGTGAACGTGTCCACATTTCACATTAAAAATTAACGATTATACTGGTTAGTTATAATAAGAGCATATGCCATACTAAAATTCGTTTAAAAATTATTATTGAAAAATTTCACCTTTTTGTCAAAATATGAGCAATATTTTCTCATTACTAGCTTGTATGAACTTTAGACATTTATGAAATTAGGAGAAAAACTAAAAATACATATATATTGACACTAATTTAGGTATATATATTTTATAATGATATTTTATTTAAATTAAAAAAAATATATTTATATATATAATATCATAGATTGAGAGTTATAGAAATAAAATATAACTATTGACCAAAATTTCACGTGTTTTAGAAAATTTATAAACATTGGTACAATATTGTGTATTGTGATTTTTAATAACCCATTTTTGTTTATACTAAACCTGAAAATAGCCAAAAGTTATAAGAAATATGGATATTGATTCAATATTTTCAGCATTCGATGACAATCCAAAAGAGAATTCTCTGGATGTCACATCTACGCCAGAAAATGTTAAAAAAAGGTATTTGATTTTTTAAATTTGTATACGAGAGAATACTCTCATATATTAAGCATTTTTCAGATGATGGCTACAAATAAACAATAATAGTGTTTTAATTAATTTCACCAAAATTACAATTTTTTCACATTAAAAATAAAAATCAAACTATACTTTTAAAAGGATGTCAAAATGAAGTCAAAAGGGAAATAACGAGATTATATCCCGTGATGTTATCATATATTATGCTTAGAGATAGAATTAATTACACCAAAGATGTATTATTTTGCCTCTAAATTTAAATATGCCATTTTTTGGATACTTCAATGTAAATTAGAAATTACCAATTTGAATCAGATGATCTTAAATGTGTAAGTATGAGGGAGGGGAAGAAGGATGGAAGGTGGGAAAAGATAAAACACTGCAAAACACATTCCTACCTCTCATATTAGCAAAATCAAACAGTTAATTTCCCAATCGGAGACCTAAACATTGATAAGACCCTAAAAGTACACTCATGGACAAAACTTAAGGAAGTAGAAAGTCTAAAATGATAAAGCACAATTTGGATTATAGATTATAAACACAAGGTAATAAGACCAAATCCAAATAAATAAATAGTGTGTGACGTTTTGTACTTTTGTCTGAAGATGGTAACAATGCTGTTACCGAAATGTCACACACTATTTATTTATTTATTTGGATTTAGTCTTATTACCTTGTGTTTCTAAACTAAATTAATTTAACCTATCACAATCTAACCTAACCTGACTTAAAACCTTACTTAGGTATCTTGCTACCAGTGGTCTGCAGAATTGATTTTTCAGGAAATCTCAAAGATCAGCTTTTTTGGCCCTTGAGGTACAGCTTGCACTAAGCTTCAACCAACTATCAGCAATTGTATTTTTCAACGTTAGGTCTGCTCGTGGTAAACAAAAATAGTTTCATTACTAATTCATAACCTAACCTGTACTAACCTAACCTAACTTGTACTAACCAAATCTAACCCGTACTAACCAAACCTAACCTGTACTAACCAAACCTAACCTGAGATAACCTAACTATAACTTATTTAACCTAACCTAACCTAGCCAGTTTTGATATACTCGTAGCACCTTGTCACCAGTGTTCCGCAGAATTGATTTTTCAGGATACCCCAAAGATCAGCATTTTTGGCTGTTCAGGTACAACTGATGAGGGCCAACAGTCAAAAATGCGTACGTGGTTGGCTTGATTAATCAAGAAAGGGTATTTAACCAATTCTGAAATAAGTAAAAATCAATGATTAGTTGTTATTTATATTTTGACAGATTGTCGCGTAATCTTTCCTCAAGAGATATAATAACATCTACCCTTGTTAATATTCTAGTTCCCCACCAACCCCTTTCCTGCTACTATCTCCCTTGACACATTGTAAATATCATTGCTAATTATTGTAACTATTATTCCTGTATATACCCTCTTCTACGTGGAGAAGTTGTATAAGACCAAAAGGTCATAACAGGGACTTTTGTTGTTGTTACTACTGTTATTCTTGTATGTACCCTACATTTCTGTGCTTGGAGAATCTGTATAAGACTGAAATGTCTTTATAAAGCTTTTTTGTTGTTGTTGATTACTGGTACTATTACTGTTATTCCTGTATGTATCCTACATTTCTGTGCTTGGAGAATCCGTATAAGACTAAAATGTCTTTATAAAGCTTTTTGTTGTTGTATTTGGACAGATGGCTCAATCCATCAGCAATTTTTTGTTGCATGATCAAGAGATGTTTAAAGCAATGAGTATCAGCCTAGCTTCCATGTTTATTTTCTCCACCACCCTCTCTACTGATGTTCCCTGATATAGGCTAATGGAAACATTTGTCAGTTAGAACAATCCCTTTTTATCTTACCTCCAATAGATCTGTCTTAGCCATGAATGTCATGTTTTGGAAACCTGATGTTTTTTTAATGCAATGCTATTTGTAAACATAAGACCACGTTGGTATGTTTCGGTAACAGTATTGTTATCATCTTCCGATAAAAGTATCCAATACCTGCAGGAATGGAAATCTGCTGCTGCACATGACTGGTACAGAGCAGGAGTGACAAGTACAAATTCTGTCCTCCCAAGAGAAAAACAGTCTTTGATTTCCAGTCTGGTCATCTACAAACAATGACTTTCCAGAGTGATTGCAGGGTTTCTCGCTATGTACTGAGTGTCAACCTGCAATACTAAACTACATTATTGACTGTATTGGCATATCCATTGATGAGCTCTACTCATCCCCAGCAGACACAATCAACAAGCTTTACAAGCTTGATACCTTAATATGATTGAATGGAGATAAGAAAGAAAGAAGATAAAAGTACTTTAATTCAATACCACCTTCTATACTTTTATCTGAAGAGGATAACTGTTACTAAAATGTAACCAACATTTTATCCATTTGGGTATAGTCTCTCTTGTTACGTTTCTAATCTATATTCCAATTTATATTTCTTTCTTTGTTGTTGAGAGTCCCCAGTGTTTTTCTACCCTCTTCCATAACTTAACTGGAAAACTTTATTTTTTTGTTTTCTAGTTCAATGTAACGTTAAACTTGTCTATAGCGCCCCGTCTAAATAGCGCCTGATTTTAAATACGCAGTACGATGTTATTTACATTAAAAGTGACCTGTCTATAGCACCCTATTTTGGTGAGTCCCAAGAGGGGGCGACAGGTTTAACTGTATTTGAAATATTCTACACATGTAGAAGACCAGTTGGACTTTTTGCATTTACAAATGTGCCAGAGCCTCGTTTGGTTACTTGCCCTCACTGGTGGGGGTTGGACTTTTGGAAGATCCGGAGGGGGTTCATTTGAGAATTTTCTATTTAGATGAAAGTGCCCAATGTAGGACTCTGTCCCGGGTCATAGCTTTCAATGTAGAACTCTATCAGCTGTCCAAAATTAATGGTTTATATCACTTGTCCTTTATAGTAATTTAAAGAGTTGGTAAAGATGGCTGCTGTTGTCTGGATATATGTCATTATATTCCCTCCTTAATAATTCTGTAATCCATTTTTATATATGTTTTATTCATAAATCCAGATACAGTAGAACCTCCCTGTAAAGGACACCTAATTGCATAGCCAAACTGTCCTTTAGGGAGAGGTGTCTTCTTACCGGAGAGTTGCTAAATTGTAAAAATGGTAATTTTGACAATGAAAACTGTCCTTTGTAGAGAGGTGTTCTCTAGCCGGAGTGTCCTCTCATGGAGGTTTTACTGTATAATTAATTTATTTTCCTCCAATTTTTACCCAGACTAATCAATTTATTAGCTTGATTGTCCTAATTAAGTTTTCCTGTATATAAATATCATATTACCATTGTATGTGATTAGCTTCAAAAATTATAATAATAAAAATGTGTATTACTGGTATTAATACTGATAAAGCTCAATTTGGATTATAATACAAGAAAATAAGACCTAATCCAAATAATTTAATAGTGTGTGACGTTTCGGCAACAGCATTGTTACCATCATCAGACAAAAGAATAAATGAGAAAAAATATAACAGCAAGTTCTTAAATAGTACTGTTATCAAGTGTGTAAACAAGATAACAGATAAGGAAAAATAGTTTTTTTTTAAGACAACCTGAAATATTCTTCTTAGAATTAAAAGTGGAATTTTTTTATTTTGAATTTTTTTTTTATATTAATGGTATTAATACTGTTTTTTTTTTGCATGACCCTTACTTTTCTGCTCAGAGAATCTGTATAAGACTAATAGGTCTTAATAAAGCTTATTGTTGTTGTATATGTATTATTCAAGCCCAACCTTATGCCACAATCACGCTGTGTGTTGCAGCCTGAAGCAGCTGGGAAAGATCCTCAAGAAGAAGAGAAAGGCTAAAGCTAGCTGTGAGAATGAAGGAAGTGTTAAAAAAGTGAAAGTGGAAAAGCAAAAAATCCTGGACAACCCAGAGTAAGTTGGCTTGTGTGAATGCATCTACTTGTCTTTTGCTTTTTTTTTGCTTATCCCATTCCACGTGGTACAGGCCACCTTTGGCGTTCCTCATTGGCTTACCAAGTGATTATTAACCTGGAGAAAGCGGTTATTTTACAGCGCGGTCGCGGGAGGCGTACTGGCTGGGTTGTGCGAACTCGCATCTGGACGGATGCGTGGAAAGTGCCTGGACCAGTGGGTGGAGGTTCGGCCTTTCCGGGGGAGGGGGTGTAGGGTGCGGTGGCCGCCACGGAGAGGCAGACGCTGCGTCCCTAAGCGTGGTCCCGGCGA
This sequence comes from Cordylochernes scorpioides, assembly GCA_030710605.1. Taxonomy (NCBI): domain Eukaryota; kingdom Metazoa; phylum Arthropoda; class Arachnida; order Pseudoscorpiones; family Chernetidae; genus Cordylochernes; species Cordylochernes scorpioides. The sequence continues at coordinate 52,797,659 of CP092870.1, forward strand.
GGCAGTCCGAGGGCGTCTCGCGGCGGGGACTGGCGAAGGATACCTGGTTGATCCTGCCAGTAGTCATATGCTTGCCTCAAAGATTAAGCCATGCATGTCTAAGTACACGCCCTAGCAAGGCGAAACCACGAATGGCTCATTAAATCAGTTCCTTCGATCGTACACATTTACTTGGATAACTGTGGTAATTCTACAGGCCATGATAATCATGGTGGGTAGAAGTAGGCAACTGCTTCTACTGTAAGTGCATCACATGTCTACATATGTGAAAAGCAGTTTGACTTTGCTTGTCTTTACTTGAATCTGACAAGGTACAATGTGGATTACAGATTGGAAACAAAAAGTAACATGACCAAATCCAAATAAATGAAATATTTGAGACATTTTAGTAACAGCGTTGTTACCGAAACTTACAAACATTTCAATAATTTGGATTTGATCTTGTTATCTTTTGTCGTTCATAATCTGTTTGTTCACACCTTTATATACAACATTTTTCTCAGAAAAGTCGAACTGCTTTTCACATATGTAGACATGTGGTGCACTTACAGTAAAAGCAGTCGTTTACTTCTACCCACCATGATTTTCATGGCCTGTACCACGTGTACTAGGATTAAGAAAAAAAAAACATTTTTTATCTTTTTTATTATTATTATTATTATTTTTGTGTTTGAATACTGGTACAAGCTTGCGAGCTGTATTGATATATAGATATCTCTTTACAAAGGCAGTTTTCATGGTCAAAATGACCATTTTTATCATTTAGCTGCTCTCCAATAAAAGGATACCTCTCTCTATAGGGTACTTAGACACTGAAACCACTAATAGATGTCCTTTAGAGAGATGTTCTATTGTATTTGTATTTAGGGGTCAGTGGACAATTGGTTTAAACCAGGGGTTGGGAAACTTTCGAGTCGGAAGAGTAAAAGATTACAATTTAAAAGTTTCTAAAGAGCCACGCATTTTTTTCTTGCCAACAATAAACAGTACTCGCATAAATAATATTTACGTATGGAACTATATAAAGAACTTCACATCCAAAGAGCCGCATGTGGCTTGCGAGCCGCAGTTTGCCAACCTCTGGTCTAAACCGTTGTTTTTTTTTACCACTACGACCCAGGATTGAATCTCAATTGGGCACTTTTTTCTTATTAAAAAAAATGCTCCAATGGCTTTCCAATTCTCGCAAATGTCAAACACCATCAGATTGATGCGAATGATAAAGTCAGTGGCTGTATTACAGTGATCAATACCCCACATCCAACATGTTGTTATCTTTAAACTGCTAATATTGCTATCAACTCACTGCTAGCTAGTAGTGTACCCTCTAAATACCCTGAATTTAGTAACCATCATCATTTTATGACAAGGCTCAATTTGGATTATAGATTATAAATACAAAGTAAAACACATAAGACCAAATCCAAAAAAAAAAAGAATAGTGTGTGACATATCGGTAACAGTATTGTTACCATCATCAGACAAAAGAATAAAAATGCTGTTACCGAAACGTCACACACTATTTATTTATTTAGATTTGATCTTATTACTTTGTGTTTATAATCTACTAGCCGAATGACCCGGGCTACGCCCGGGTTTTACCTGATTAAATGTTTTTATTCAAATACTATTCGTTACAATTATAAATTGGCACCGTGGATGTTACTTTTGTGAAACGTCCCGCTCCAAACTTTGTATGTTTTTAAAATATAAAAATAAATATGTAAATTTTCACAACAATATTTGAAAATTATATTATTTTGATTTTCAAATACTATTCGTTACAATTATAAATTGGCGCCGTGGATGTCACTCTTGTGAAACATCCCGCTCCAAACTTTGTGTCTGAGAAGCGATATTTTTATAGAAAGATGATCTGGCTTTTGTTCCTGCCTACAAAATAATGAACTGGTTTCACCCGTGGTCTCTGCTTTTTGTAATTTTTCCCGATATAATTTTGTATCGGATAATCAAACATGATACAGCAATATCGTCATCATCATTTTCTGACTAAAAATATATAGTTTTAATAATTGATTTATATATTTTTTAAAATAGCCTATCGTCTTCCCCGTATTTTTTTACCTATGTATGGAAATTTTGGTTTGAATTAGTGAACTACTACAAATTTGTATACCAGACATACAAACAAACATTCATTTTTATATATATAGAAGATAATCCAAATTGTGACTTATCATACCACAAAGATTGATGTTTTTTTCACTTCCCAAGTCAATATATTGGCCAAACACTTAATAAATCATTTACCCATATAGATCTTGGACTATTGCCTCACCTCTCATGGAATCAGCTGAATCTCTCTGCAAAGTTCTTCTTTTTCTACAAGAAAATAAGGCCTAATCCATATTAATTAATAGTGTGTGACGTTTCGGTAACATCATTGTTACCATCATCAGACAAAAGAATAAAAACGCTGTTACCGAAATGTCACACACTATTTATTCATTTGGATTTGGTCTTATTACCTTGTAGCTATAATCTTTAATCTAAATTGTGCTTTATCATTCTTCTTTACTTCTTCTTGTAATCCAACAAAAAAGGAAAAACTTCTCTGAATGTTTTAAACACCTCAATTTTTGATGATTTACAATTTATATTATAGAATAGCCGAACTGGGCAACGCCCAGGTTTTACCCGATTAAATGTTTTTATTCAAATACTATTCGTTACAATTATAAATTGGCGCCGTGGATGTCACTCTTGTGAAACGTCCCGCTCCAAACTTTGTGTCAGAGAAGCGATATTTTTATAAAGAGATGATCTGGCTTTGTGTCTTCTGCTCGAATGAATGTTTTTCTGTTATAATTTTGTTCCTGCACACTAAAAATGAACTGGCTTCACCCGTGGTCTCAGCTTTTTGGAATTTTTCCCGATATAATTTTGCATCTGATAATCAAACATGATACAGCAATATTGTCATAATCATTTTCTGACTAAAAAAACAACTATTTTTTCCCAAAACCTGTCAATTTTATTTTTTACTAGCGGATGTACCCGGCTTCGCCCAGGCGAGTAAAGGTTTGTCTAACAAACATTTGTTAAAACAATTCTCTATAAACTTATAAAAAAGAAGATATATTTTGATAATTTGAAACTCGTAAATTTGAATCTCTCGATAAAGTGAACATTTTTTCCCGGTCCCTTGAAAAATACTCGATAAGTTGAATAAAATCAATATTAATTGGTTCCCTCGGTAATTGGAAGTTAAAGGAATAGTATCTTGCCTTGGAATTGTATCATTATTCTTGTCTCAAATAAATTGCCGTGTCATCCTGAATGTTGTCTTTCCTAATTTTCTACATTACAAAATCATCATTTTATCTATTCTCCCAATATATATATTGTAGATAAATGATAAAACTAACTTTGACTTGTGCGTAATTAATAGGTAGAAAATCTTACTTTTGATAAATAATCTTTAAGATAATAAACTTAGTGATAATAAAACTTATATATAAAAAAAAACTTGTTATCCCCACTAGGGGGCGCTGCTTGCGAGTTAAATCTACAAATCTGCAAATAACTCTAAGGATATTCAAGATATTCAAGGAATTATTTTTCATAAACCTTCCCGGGGATATACCTAATAATATCCCAAAATTTCACGGCGATTGGATGTATGGTTTTTGAATATATAGAGTACAAACAGACAGATAGACAGACAGACATTCAATTTTATATATATACTAGCGGGTGTACCCGGCTCCGCCCGGGTTTTACTCGAGGGAAGTTGTTTTCTTGGCCGACTGTTTTACATATGGTGTTATCTTAAAATTGCTTGTTTTGAATATTTTTTTAGATTGAGATTATTAGCTAGTATGTAAAAAAATTAACTCTGTTGAAATTTAATTTTGTATTTTATATAAATAAAATTAACTCTGTTGATTTTTTTTTGTATTTTATCGATAACAGCGAAGTTACGCATGTTAATGTTAGGAAAAATATTTTGATGTTAAGCAAAACCTGCTCCATCTCGTTTTACATAAATGTTGAAAATTTGGTCGAAATTGATGCATTGTAACGAAAGTTTTTAGCGAACACCACTTATGAAATTTCCATTTTATTAATATAGATAGATTGGCTAAAAATCCGATAAATATCTTTTCCAGATTTTTCTCTATGTCCTGTCAAAACACGTTTTACATGTACATTAGGTCAGCTGATATTACCTCCCATCTTCACCGCTAGAGGCGCTGCTTGCGAGCAAAAAGGCAAATTTGCAACGCAATTTGCAAATACTCAAAGAATATTTGGGATAGAGACCTGAAATTTCACTATAAGTTTTTCCAGATTCTACTCTATATACTGTTAAAATTTCAGTCAGATTAGTTACATATTGTGGACGTGCATAGCCGACATAGATACCCACATACATACATACATACATACATACTTACACTGACTTTTATATATATATAGGGATTAGAAACCAAATGATAAGGTACAATTTGGATTATAGATTAGAAATAAAAAGTAACAAGACTAAATCCAAATTAACACAAGGTAATAAGACCAAATCCAAATGAATAAATAGTGTGTGACGCTTTGGTAACAGCATAGTTACCATCTTCAGACAAAAGTACTGAATGCTAACAATGCTGTTACTGAAATGTCACATAATATTTATTTGGATTTTGTCTTATAACCTTGTATTTATAATCTATAATCCAAATTGTACCTTATTGAATCCAAATAAATGGAATGTTTGTGACATTTCATTAATTTATATTTGATCATGTTGCTTTTTTTTTTGTTCCTAAAAATGTAGTGTTATTCTAAGAGTGCCTTGTGCACTATCTAAATGTTTCAATTCTACACTCATGGACAAAACTTAAGGAAGTGGAAAGTCTTTGATGTTGCCAGTTTCCTTTTTTTTGTTTTAAGGAAAGAGAGTCAATATTGTTCACTCTTGGTTATCTCATGTCTTCAATAAAGGCCACTGTAATATCTTTCAGAGTTCTTTTCTGAATCTCGATATACATGCTTAAAGGCACAACTTCATTAAGTTTTGTTCATGAGTGTATCTTTCAGAGTTATTGTCTGAATCCCGATATACATACTAAAAGGTACAACTTCCTCAAGTTTTGTCCATGAGTGTATCTTGTAGAGTTATTGTCTGAATCCTGATATACATACTAAAAGGCACACCTTCCTTAAGTTTTGTCCATGAGTGTATTTTGTAGAGTTATTGTCTGAATCCTGATATACATACTAAAAGACACAACTTCATTAAGTTTTGTCCATGAGTGTATCTTGTAGAGTTATTGTCTGAATCTTGATATACATACTAAAAGGCACACCTTCCTTAAGTTTTGTCCATGAGTGTATTTTGTAGAGTTATTGTCTGAATCCTGATATACATACTAAAAGGCACACCTTCCTTAAGTTTTGTCCATGAGTGTATTTTGTAGAGTTATTGTCTGAATCCTGATATACATACTAAAAGGCACACCTTCCTTAAGTTTTGTCCATGAGTGTATCTTGTAGAGTTATTGTCTGAATCCTGATATACATACTAAAAGACACAACTTCATTAAGTTTTGTCCATGAGTGTATCTTGTAGAGTTATTGTCTGAATCCTGATATACATGCTAAAAGGCACAACTTCCTTAAGTTTTGTCCATGAGTGTATAGGTGCTTACGTATAGCAAGCTGTTTGACTTATACTCCACAATGTTTGCTCATTTTCCCCCCAAAAGAGGTTAGACCTCAGATTATAAACAAATCATAACATTTGTATGGCCAACAAAATCCCTATTTTTAGGTAATGGTAAAAAATAAATACAGTAGAACCTACCTGTAAAGTACACCTAATTTCAGAGCCATAGTGTCCTTTAGGGAGAGTGTCTTAATACCGGAGAGTTGCAAAATAGTACAAAATGGTAAATTTGAAAATTAAAACTGTCCTTTGTGGAGAGGTGTCCGCGGGGTTTTTTTTTTTTTTAAATAGAGCAATCCTTAAATAGATCTTTAATTAAAAAGGCATATATTGGATTAAAATATAATTTATTTTACCAATATTTCAGTTCGGTGAGTAGTTTATGGAATATAAATATATTGAAGAGAGCTGTGTGTAGGATTGCCAACTCCCAGCCCAAGATCCAAGTCCAGAAGGTGAAGAAAGTTGACGGCTGTTCCCACGAGGTAATAGATCAGAAACCTAACCTTTGCTTCATTTTATTTTATGCAGGGGATTACCGGGAATATCGCAAACCTTCCCTTATATCCTAAAATAATCCCTGATATTAGTAATACCATATACAGTAGAACTACCTCCCTGTAAAGGACAACACCTAATTGCAGAGCCAAAGTGTCCTTTAGGGAGAGATGTCCTCTTACCAGAGAGTTACTAAATATAGTAGAACTACCTCCCTGTAAAGAACAACACCTAATTGCAGAGCCAAAGTGTCCTTTAGGGAGAGATGTCCTCTTACCAGAGAGTTACTATATATAGTAGAACTACCTTCCTGTAAAGGACAACACCTAATTGCAGAGCCAAAGTGTCCTTTAGGGAGAGATGTCCTCTTACCAGAGAGTTACTAAATACAGTAGAACTACCTCTCTGTAAAGGACAACACCTAATTACAGAGCCAGTCTTTTAGGGAGAGTTGTCCCCTTACCAAAGAGTTGCTAAAAAGTAAAAATGGTAATTTTGCAAATGAAAACTGCTCTTTATAAAGACCTATCCGCTAGCGGGGTACCTGTTAAAGAGAGGTTCTACTGTATTAAAGCATGGTTATAGTGAATATATGGTTATAGTGAACCAAAAGTCGGTCCCATTGAGGTTCACTATAGAAAGGTTTTACTGTGTATTGTTAAAACATTTGTTGTGACTCTTTACTTGGAGTCATCACCTACATTAATTCAACTCTACTCTACCTCAAACTTCTCACCTGACAACACAATCTTGGTATAAAATATGGTTCATTAACCCCCCACCTGTTATAGGAAATTTAAACTGATAAAGCAAAATTTGGAAGATAGATTATGGCTATAATCAAATAAGACCTAATCCAAATAAATTCGTAATTTGTGATGTTTCGGTAACAGCGTTGTTACCATCATTAGACAAAAGAATAAAATAAAATTAATTTTTTTTTTATGCGAATGATTCTTTTTGAAATAAAACCATTTTCTACTTCTCTTGCGGCAATGATAAAATAATGGGAGGGCCTGGCTCATCAGTGGTGAACCCTTCCAGCGGTTTCATCAGTTTACCATGCCGCTGTAATATTGTATTTGGCTGTTTTTCTTTTATACCGATACTGAAGCTAAACTTTTGGAAAAGTTATTTTGATTGAACTATGGACATAAGCTTTAGGACTACCTTCCTGTAAAGGACAACACCTAATTGCAGAGCCAAAGTGTCCTTTAGGGAGAGATGTCCTCTTACCAGAGAGTTACTAAATACAGTAGAACTACCTCTCTGTAAAGGACAACACCTAATTACAGAGCCAGTTTTTTAGGGAGAGTTGTCCCCTTACCAAAGAGTTGCTAAAAAGTAAAAATGGTAATTTTGCAAATGAAAACTGCTCTTTATAAAGACCTATCCGCTAGCGGGGTACCTGTTAAAGAGAGGTTCTACTGTATTAAAGCATGGTTATAGTGAATATATGGTTATAGTGAACCAAAAGTCGGTCCCATTGAGGTTCACTATAGAAAGGTTTTACTGTGTATTGTTAAAACATTTGTTGTGACTCTTTACTTGGAGTCATCACCTACATTAATTCAACTCTACTCTACCTCAAACTTCTCACCTGACAACACAATCAGGAGTTAAATAAACTATTGGTTAATGTAGCTGTGTTTTTCTCTCAATCAACTTCCAATCACCAAATGATTTTCATAAACAAAAACTTGAGTTAATAATATTTTTTACAAAACACTTTTCCTTAGATGAATGATAAGGCACAATTTGGATTATTGATTATAAAACACAAGGTTTTAAAATTACAAAATATTTTCTCACAATGAGTTTCTCTTTATTTCAAAACGCTAGCTTTCAAGTGATAATCGCTCTTCAACGGACTTAATAAAACAATATCGACTATATCCTACAAGAAATATTTACAAATTGTGAGAAAATATTTTGTAATTTTAAAACGTTTTTCACAATTTAATCATGAATAAAACTCAAGGTATTTATTTGGATTTGGTCTTATTACATTGTGTACCTTAGATTAAAATTTTTCCTCTCCAATGAAGGTTCCATATACAATGGGTTGTATACCAGGTGGCTTTTCCCGAAGACTACCCCTACGAGCCAATCCCAAACATTGTGGAGACCCCTCCAGCCAAGAACTTCCCCTTTGAGCTAGACATGTTCCAAAAGGAAGCCGTCCTATGTCTGGAGTCCAACCACTCAGTATTGGTGTCCGCCCACACCTCAGCTGGCAAGACTGTGGTGGCAGAGTAAGTCCACACTTTTTTTTGGTATTTTTAATTTTTTTTTATTATCCCATTGTATAGTTATACAGTAGGACTACTTCTTTGTAAAGGACACCTAATTGCAGAGCCAGTGTCCTTTTACCATGGAGTTGCTAAATTGTAAAAATGGTAATTTTTGCAAATGAAAACTGTCCTTTATAGAGAGGTGTCCGCTAGTGGGGTGTCTGCTAAAGGGAGGTTCGACTGTATATGAAAAATAATATAAGAAATTATTTATAAAAATAGGCACAGTAACTATGATGCAACAATATACAATAGAATCTCCCTGTAAAGGACACCTAATTTCAGAGCCAAAGTGTCCTTTACGGAGAGGTGTCTTCTTACCTGAGAATTGCTAAATAGTAAAAAGGACCATTTTTCAAATTAAAACCTTCCTTTGTAGAGAGGTGTCCTCTAGCGGAAGTGTCCTCTCATAGAGGTTCTACTGTATTGGTAATGGAAACTGTCCTTTGTAGAGAGGTGTCCCCTAGCGGGAGTGTCCTCTCATAGAGGTTCTACTGTATTGGTAATGGAAACTGTCCTTTGTAGAGAGATGTCCCCTAGCGGGAGTGTCCTCTCATAGAGGTTCTACTGTATTGGTAATGGAAACTGTCCTTTGTAGAGAGGTGTCCCCTAGCGGGAGTGTCCTCTCATAGAGGTTCTACTGTATTGGTAATGGAAACTGTCCTTTGTAGAGAGATGTCCCCTAGCGGGAGTGTCCTCTCATAGAGGTTCTACTGTATTGGTAATGGAAACTGTCCTTTGTAGAGAGATGTCCCCTAGCGGGAGTGTCCTCTCATAGAGGTTCTACTGTATTGGTAATGGAAACTGTCCTTTGTAGAGAGGTGTCCCCTAGCGGGAGTGTCCTCTCATAGAGGTTCTACTGTATTGGTAATGGAAACTGTCCTTTGTAGAGAGGTGTCCCCTAGCGGGAGTGTCCTCTCATAGAGGTTCTACTGTATTGGTAATGGAAACTGTCCTTTGTAGAGAGGTGTCCCCTAGCGGGAGTGTCCTCTCATAGAGGTTCTACTGTATTGGTGATGGAAACTGTCCTTTATAGAGAAGTGTCCCCTAGCAGGAGTGTCCTCTCATTAAAGTCCTACTCTATAACCAAGACCTAATGATTGTGAGAAAATATGATTTACAGATCCCAAATTTCAACTTCCAATTATTCTCTCACAAAAATTATTCTTTAGAGAAAAGGATCAAAATTTTTTGCAATAATGTGAAAAAAATAGTACAAATATGAAATTGTACTGATTCATAAATTAAGAAAAAGGCATCTCCTATTGTGCAACTAAAAGTTGCTGATGGCTCACACCATCTTTCGGAATAAATATCAATTATTCCGTTGATTTTTAAATATTCCCCCAGAATTGACCAAATACCCATTCATGATTAATCAATAAAAGCAAGAAAAGGTACAGCTTGCACCACGCTGACGAGGGCCAACAGCCTGAAACATGTACATGGTTAGCTTTTTGCGATTAATCAAGAATGGGTATTTGGCCAATTTTGGAATAATTTAAAAATCAACGAATAGTTAATATTTATTCCGGCAGATGGCGCAAGCCATCAGCAACTTTCAATTGCACGATAAGGAGATGCTTTTATTTTTTTCTTTCATAATAAGTTTGTTTATTATAAAAACAGAAATTCCAAGCCCTCACTCAGTAAAAGTGACCCACCAAGCTGTTGGTATATTCAGTTTTGATGTGTGAAATTGCAGATAGGAATGGCAGGTTTTGATAATAACACTGGTCTACACTGAAAAATATATTTTTGATAATGCATCAGTTTCTGACTTGAGGTGCTGATCACGAATATAATGTTAGTTTTCATGTATCTCATCAATATTTAGAGATATAACATATACATATTTAGGCCACAATGTGGTTCATCAATCCATATAAGCAGTAAGAAAAACACATTGAACGCAAATAAAAACTGAGAACGTCATACCAAAAGGTACTTTATTTACTGTAGTATAAGAAACTCGAATCTACAAAAAAAAATGTAAAATGCTACAGTCAATCCTTCATGAATTTCAACCTGTTTGATTTTCTCTTATAAGTGTATTCCGGCAGGTCGCGGGACAGATTCCAGCAGTAATCTGCCATCATGTGGCAGTCACCTTGATATCTCTCTTCCATCACTTTCATGTCTTGATGGAATCGCTCGCCTTGTTCATCACTACCTTTTGATTATAATCAAACCTTATTGTGTTCTTTATAATATTGTCACGTAGAAAATTAGGAAAGACTTAGAATAACCTGGCAATTTAATTAATGCAAAACAAAATGTATGAACACATTGTAATAATATTTATAAAATAATAGACACTTTGGCCAGATGAAGTTTTCTTTTCTCTAAGTTTCAGCAAAAATCTTTTGTCCTCATCAGGAGAAATAAAGCATTTGGTGAAGTGTTGAAAATTATTCTGAGGTTGCAAGGGTGTTCTCAAGCGCTTTTTCAAATTGACTATGATATATACAGTAGAACCTCCATGAGAGGACACCTCTTTACAAAGGGCAGTTTTCACACACACATTTGCAAAATTACCATATTTACAATTTAGAATATTTCCAGTAAGAGGCCGCCTCTCCCTAAAGGACAATTTAGCTCTGCAATTAGGTGTCCTTTACATGGAGGTAGTTCTACTGTATATGTATAATTGTCTTGGCGATTAGTCACATGGAATCGCAGTCTGTCCAGGACGATAACTCAATAATTATTTATTTTAAAAAAGATACCACAACTCGGAATTGAACTAGGGACCTATAGATCTTCAGTCTTAACACTCTCACAACTGGGCTATTTGTGGTTGTATGTATTTGTAGGCGGTGTCTACCCACTAAAGTTCTGAATCTACCTGTGTGTGTATGTGCCAGGTACGCCATCGCCATGTCACTGGCTCGCCACCAGAAAGTTATCTACACCACTCCCATCAAGGCTCTCAGCAACCAGAAGTACCGGGAGTTTGCCCAGGAGTTTGGGGATGTTGGACTTATGACCGGTGACGTCACCATCAATGACACTGCCAGCTGTCTCATCATGACCACTGAGGTTTGTTTGTTTGTACCTCTATTCTGGTAGTTGGCATGGTTCATAATTACATACTATATTATTGGTGGTGTCTTGTCCATGGAACAGATCAGATCGGTCCATGCACCCTGATCACAATTCCGACCAACTGAGGTGCCTTCTTATGGATGTCTTTGTGGTGATGGTGTCTTGTCCATGGAACAGATCAGATCGATCCATGCACCCTGTTCACAATACAGACCAACTGAGGTGCCTTGTCCTTATGGATGTCTTTGTGGTGATGGTGTCTTGTCCATGGAACAGATCAGATCGATCCATGCACCCTGATCACAATACCGACCAACTGAGGTGCCTTGTCCTTATGGATGTCTTTGTGGTGATGGTGTCTTGTCCATGGAACAGATCAGATTGATCCATGCACCCTGTTCACAATACAGACCAACTGAGGTGCCTTTTCCGTATGGATATCAATGTGGATCACTTCTCGGCTTTTGGCTATGATCAAAATGTAGTGCTTTATTAATAATTATGTAATAAAAAGGCACAATTTGGATTATAGATTATAAACACATGGTAATAAGACCAAATCCAAATAAATGAATAGTGTGTGACGTTTCGGTAACAACGTTGTTACTGAAATATGATACATTATTTATTTAATCAGATTTGGTCTTATTACCTTGTGTTTATAATTATGTAATTAAAGGTGCTGATAAAGAATGAGTCGCACACCACAATTTTGGAAAAAATTGAGACAAAAACCAATAAGACCAACTAAATAAATAGTGTGTGATTTTTGGTAACAGCTTTGTTACCATAATACTATAATAGATTCAGTACTCTTAGCCTGATGATGGTTACAACGCTGTTACCGAAACATCATGCGCCATTTATTTATTTTGTTTTATCACCTTGTATTTTGAATCACAAGGTGTAATAATCAATAAATAAGCTCTTACAACAGAACAACAGTCTTTGATTTCCAGACTTAAGACTAAAACATTTTAATAAAGCTTTTTTTCTATTTTATTTTTTATTTTGCTTTCTATGGAAGCAAATACTGTAAAAAAAAGTTAAGCTTCAAATTCTTATAACCATCATTCATCAACTGAGGAATTTTTTTATTAAGACAAAAAATCTTAGTGCATGTATCATATGTAAATTCCAATGTTTTCTTTTTCATTCTTTTATTCATTTTATATATATTTTTTCCCTCGGATTTACCCTTACAAATCTGTTAATGAGCTCAATTGTCATAATTATGTTTTCTTGTGTATAAATTGAATTATCAATATTGATTGTGATTAGCTTTTACTCTTTTTTTTATCTTCATTTGTATAGAATCCGTGGTAAATCCATGTATAATAAATGTCTTTTCCTCCAATTTACCCAGACTAATCTATTAGCTTGATTGTCTTTATATAATTTTTCCTGTATATAAATATCATATTACCATTAAGGTACTATTACTGTTATTCCTGTATGTACCCTACATTTTGGCTTGGAGAATCTGTATAAGACTAAATGGTCTTAATAAAGCTTTTTGTTGTTGTTTTCACCTCCTGTGTCTGTCCACAGATCCTCAGGAACATGCTGTACCGGGGGTCCGACACCTTGAAAGGCATGGCTTGGGTGATATTTGATGAGATCCACTATATGCGGGACAAAGGTAAGTTGTGTTGTTGCCATGTGACCTAGGATTACATAGTACACTAGAACCTCCATGAGAGGACACTCACACTATAGGACACCTCTCTACCAAGGACAGTTTTGATTTTCAAAATTATAATTTTTTCTATTTATCAACTCTTTGGCTAGAGGACACCTCTTTACAAAGGACAGTTTTCATTTGCAAAATTATCATTTTTCTATTTATCAACTCTTCGGCTAGAGGACACCTCTCTACAAAGGACAGTTTTGATGTGCGAAATTATCATTTTTACTATTTAGCAACTCTCCAGGAAGAGGATACCTCTTTCTAAAGAACACTTTGACCCTACAATTAGGTATTGTACTTTACAAGGAGGTAGTTCTACTGTAGTGTACGGTGTGACGGCAGACAGAGGCGTGGTGTGGGAGGAGAGTCTGATCCTGCTGCCCAACCTGGTGCGGATGGTGTTCCTCTCAGCCACCATTCCCAACGGCCTTCAGTTCGCCCAGTGGATCTCCTGGCTGCACCAGCAGGTATCAATCCTTCCTTCTGTCTGTTTTTGGACCTTTTTTTCTACTTTTGCAACATCATTTGTTGCTTGGAAGTTTGTTATTGTGTCCAATGAAGAGCCTCAGATGTCTCCATACATCTCTATCACAGCAGTCGCAATGTCCACTATCTTTGGTGTGTAAAGCTGCTGCTCAGGGTCCATGTCAATTTTTTGTTGTTGTCGTGTCCAATGAAGAACCTCAGATGTCTCCATGCATCTCTATCACAGCAGCAGCAATGTCCTCTATCTTTGGTGTGTAAAGCTGCTGTTTTGGGTCCATGTCAATTTTCTGTTGTTGTCGTGTCCAATGAAGAACCTCAGATGTCTCCATACATCTCTATCACAGCAGTCGCAATGTCCACTATCTTTGGTATGTAAAGCTGCTGCTCAGGGTCCATGTCAATTTTCTGTTGTTATTGTGTCCAATGAAGAGCCTCAGATGTCTCCATACATCTCTATCACAGCAGTCGCAATGTCCACTATCTTGGGTGTGTAAAGCTGCTGCTCAAGGTCCATGTCAATTTTTTGTTGTTGTCGTGTCCAATGAAGAACCTCAGATGTCTCCATGCATCTTTATCACAGCAGCAGCAATGTCCTCTATCTTTGGTGTGTAAAGCTGCTGTTTTGGGTCCATGTCAATTTTCTGTTGTTGTCGTGTCCAATGAAGAACCTCAGATGTCTCCATACATCTCTATCACAGCAGTTGCAATGTCAACTATCTTGGGTGTGTAAAGCTGCTGTTCTGGGTCCATGTCAATTTTCTGTTGTTATTGTGTCCAATGAAGAGCCTCAGATGTCTCCATACATCTCTATATCACAGCAGTCGCAATGTCCACTATCTTTGGTGTGTAAAGCTGCTGCTCAGGGTCCATGTCAATTTTCTGTTGTTGTTGTTGTGTCCAATGAAGAACCTCAGATATCTCCATACATCTCTATCACAGCAGTCGCAATGTCCACTATCTTGGGTGTGTAAAGCTGCTGCTCTGGGTCCATGTCAAGTTTCTGCAAGGCTTGGAAGGCTTGTAGTGAAGAGAATAATCACCTGTTTTTAATATAAGTTCAAGATGACCTCTGTTTCACTTTTTATTTCACAAAAAACATTTATCAAAAATCAAGAAAAAAATATGCCTACCAATCTGAGCCTCATCTTGTCTCTCTATCTTTATCCTCAGATTACCACTCAACTATATACAGAAGAACCTCCATGAGTGGACACTCACGCTAAAGGACAGTTTTCATTTACAAAATTTCCTATTTTTACTATTTAGTAACTCTCTGGTAAGAGGACATCTCTCCCTAAAGGACACTTTGGCTCTGCAATTAGTTATTCTTTACAGGGAGGTTCTACTGTATTTGATCAAAACATAATTTATTTACTTTTAATTGAAAAGGCATATACAGTAGAACCTCTCTGTAAAGGACAACACCTAATTGCAGAGCCAGAGTGTCCTTTAGGGAGAGCTGTTCTCTTACCGGAGAATTGCTAAATAATAAAAATGGTAATATTGCAAATGAAAACTGTCCTTTATAGAGAGGTGTCCTCTAGCGTGAGTGTCCTCTTATGAAGGTTCTACTGTATTTACATTGACCAATTTTTAAAATTTAATTCCTGACATTTCGGTCACTTTCTAGCATTCTCTTCAGGGGATTGATTAACCCAAGGAGAATGACAGAGTGACATCAATCTTTCTGTCTGTTCAGCCTCGTTTGTTGGTTGGAAGTTTGTTTGGAAAATCATCTATATTTACATCAACCAATTCTTTAAGGCGAAACCACTGGGAGGGTTTACCACTGATGAGCCAGGCCCTCCCATTAATTTATCATTGCAGTAAGGGCAGTAGAAAATTGATTTATTTTTGAAAAGAATCATACGCGCCTGAAATAGTCTCAATTTCTTATAGACTCAATTATATATAAGATGTCAAGACTGTAGGCCTCTCTCAGACTTTTTGTCTGTTACATCCCCTTTGTCTAAACACAAGGTAATAAGACCAAATCCATAAAGATAAATAGTGTGTGACATTTCGATAACAGCGTTGTTACCATCTTCAGACAAAAGTGCTGGATGAGAATGATAAAGCACAATTTGGATTATAGATTATAATACAAGAAAATAAGACCTAATCCAAATAATTTATTAGTGTGTGACGTTTTTGGCAACAGCATTGTCACCATCATCAGACAAAAGAATAAATGAGCCATCATTTATGCAGCAAAAAATTTCTGTGATATTTTTTCTCATTTATTGTCTGATGATGGTGACAATGATGTTGCCGAAACGTCACACACTAATAAATTATTTGGATTAGGTCTTATTTTCTTGTATTATACTGAATGAGAAAATAAATTACAGCATCTACTTATATATTTGCCTTATTCTGTCTGTTTGTTTGTCTGTTTGTCTGAAGCTCACGGATAGAATGCGCGCTCATTGGCTGTCAGGGAACACGTGTCCTCCCTGCCCCCCTCTAGACAACCCTGTTATTCAAAAACCATACATCCAATCGCCATGAAATTCTGGGATATTATTAGGTATATCCCCGGAAAGGTTTCCGAAAAATAATTTCTTGAATATCTTGAATATCCTTAGAGTTATTTGCAGAATTGTAGATATAACTCGCAAGCAGCGCCGCCATTGCGACGACGGAGATAGGCTTGTTGACCTTGGGTCATCGTGTGAGTCACAGCATGATGCAACAAAAACACTCTCGCGATTTTATTGAAAATAAAACGATATGGTGCCTTTACAATATTATCTTTATTACTATGCAGTTTTCTATTTAGTCAATATACCTAGGTTCATGTTGCAAATGTAATTATCTCTATCGATTTAGTAGGTGAAATGCAAAAATAAAAATAGACATGATGATATCTTTATGAAAATCCACATTTCTAATTTTATATTTTCAAGACACACACAGTTTGGGGCGGGACGTTTCACAAGAGAGACATCCACGGCGCCAATTTATAATTGTAACGAATAGTATTTTAATTAAAACATTACTAAAATATATACGTGTCATAATTTGTATATAATTAAATGCAACCCCGACCCACTATGTATGTACCATGTATGATTTTCAAAGATTTAATAAAAGAATAAGGTAACTGGAGGAAAGAAAGTAACAAAAGACATAGGAAGAAGTCGCAGTTAACCTTCTGACCCCAGGTCCCTGCGAGCTAAGTTTAAACCGACACTTCCTGGAAAAACAGGACGTATCTAATGACCAGAAGTTATAAATGTTAAAGCTAACATTCAATACTTCCTGACAAAGCAGGACGTATTTTGATAACCGCGGAAGTAAATCGAGTCGAACAAATAAGACACTTCCTGACCCAGGCCGGGCGTAACTAACACCAAAGGAAGCCGCCGGCCCATCAGAAGGCAGCACCTTAAGTAGGTCAACCAATAGGAAAAGAGCATGTGACATCTCTCGACCAATCAAAAGACAACACCTCAAGTAGGTCAACCAATAGGAAAGGATCATGTGACATCTCTCGACCAATCAGAGAGAAACTGAGGCTTGGTGTTAAATCGGAAAGCAAGAATGGGTAGTTACGCTTGAGCTCTCATAGGAACAACACCTACAGGGTTCACTGGCTCTCGCCGAGTTCGGACAGTGCTCCTTCGCTTCCAACAAGGTAACATCTACTCTAGAGATATCTCTCTCCGCTCATTTCATCATCGCCATGTGATCAACTAATTAATAAGTCAAATCGCTCAACTCTTCTCAAGCTTTCTTCCCTCCAACACAGTTGCCTCTTATTTTCCAACTCAATCACGTGTCCTGATTATTCCTAACTGTATGCTGCAACTTCCACTCAAACGACTGCGCTTCAACCAAATCTCACCATTCGCATCCAACAACAAGAAACCCCGCAACGATATTGCCACAGAACGGTTAAGTCGACAGGATAGTGAGATGGAATTAAATCAGGATCCCACAGGCGTAAAGTCAGACGGTCCAACGGAAACAATGGAAAGAAGGCAAGAAGTAAGAGAGAGCGAATCGGCAAGAGAAAGACAGGAGGTGACCGGCCGAGAGACAACTGCGCCCCTAGCGGACGCCATCAACCAACTGTCAACATTCCTGACGCGAGTAAAAATTTCTGATGGAGCGGAGTCGGCGATCCCACCTTTCGACGGCGCATACAGCGCGACACAGTTTTTCCAGACGTTCGACCGAAAAATGGAAGACGCATCCATGGGAGAACAAGAAAAATTATTGCGCCTGCCAAACTACCTGGTGCGACAACCCCTGGAGCTCTTCAGGAAACTTCGGCTGGCCGACCGGAGTTATTTCCAGGTGAGACAAATCCTCCTAGATCTCTACCCTGAGTCAAGCGAAGCATCCTTTGCGAAATATTTCGCCATGAAACTCACTGGACAAACCAACTTAGAGACCTACTACCGGGAAAAAACCGCCATGGGATTGCAACTAGGACTTCCACAAGAGGTGATCCTCGAGACGCTGACAGAAGGACTGCCATTCAACGACCAGCGCCTAGTCCGCGTAGTGCCTCCCGAGAACCTAGGAGAGTGGTTCCGACTGGTACAGCGGATCCACGGGCCCAGTGTACCGGCAACGCGATCCAGAGAAGATCAACCACCCACAATGTCGGGTCCGTACCACAGCACATCCCGACGCCCAGGTGCATGGAATGCACCTCTTCCGCCGTCCAACTGCAAGTTCTGCGGCGCGAGACACTGGCACAGCGAATGCCGACGTCGACCAATCCCGACGACCCACGAAAAAGTCCGGACAGTGCAAACGGTCCCAAAATCACCAGTTCCGACTTCTTCACAACCAAGTCAAGCCAGAGACACCTCAGCCGGACAGCCCTTTCGAGACTGAGGTAGGATCCCTAAACCAACTGACTGTCAAACTCTTTCTAGCCCCTAATGTATCATGCCCCTTTTTAATTGATACAGGCGCCAGCCTGAGTATAGTGCCATATAATATTTATCATATGCTAAAAACCCACCTGCCTAATTTAACCCTTGAGGGACACTCACTACACCTCCAAACCCTAAACGGATTTGCAAAAACCATGGGTAAACTATCTATCCCACTGACAATAGGACAAATATCACGAAAGGAGTATTTCCATGTAGTGAATGCACCATTGCCATTCGGAATTCTTAGTATCAATAGCCTCCATAAATTCAGATTAACCATAGATTTTAATAAATGCACTATACTCCAGCTGGGCGCCCCATTGTCTACCCTTTCCTACCATTTTAATCATGTGTCCAATGTATGCACGTACTGGCAATGTCAGGCGATGTCACAAAAAATTTTCCCCACATCCCAACTATCCGCCTATGACAACCATTGCGTGCATTCATTGAGAAAACCCCACTTATCTACATGCCCCTTTTTCACTAAAGCCAATTGCCCTTTTTACATGCCCTCAAATAATCAAACCACAACAACTTCAACTTATGAACCTGTCCAAAACGCACCCACACAGCGGGATAACTCGCATACCAAAAACCTAGGTGATCACACACCGTTACACAACTCTCACATGACCAACCCACACAACGAACTCGACACTCACACTAATACACAACAAAACCCTTTACCCCATGCATACTACAACACAACACCTAACACTCACTATACACCACAGTTCACAACACTTCTACAAAGGTACACTCACATTTTTTCACAGGACAAATTCAACGTACCATGCTTACGTATTCCACCAGTAAAAATACCCACGAATTCCAAAAAAATAATCACCATACGTCCATATCGTGTTCCGATATGTGACCAACAAGAAATCCGTAACCAAATACAACAAATGCTGGAGAACGGCATCATAGAGCAATCTTTTTCACCTTTCTCGAGCCCTGTCACCCTCGTCACTAAGCGCGACAAAACCAAACGGTTTTGTATCGATTATAGGAAGGTGAATGAGCTAATCAGCTCTGATGTCCATCCCCTCCCGAGAATCGAGGATATCCTAGACCGCCTCGCACAGGCCAAATATTTTTCCACGGCCGACATATCCTCTGCGTATTGGCAAGTCCCAATACACCCCGATTCTCGACCACTGTTAGCATTTGCCACCTTTGAAGGATTATACCAACCCACTCGATTACCTTTCGGGTTAAAAACCAGTCCTCAGATTTACGAACGAGCCATAAGTCAGGTCCTACAGAGACACGGACTTGACTGTGTGGCACATTACTTTGATGATTTCATCATTTACTCCAACACATTGGAGGAACATCAAAACCACCTGCGACAATTTTTCGCCTTTTGCGAAGCGGAGAAGTTACAACTTAACTTCGCGAAATGCGAATTTTTTAAGCAATCCATAAATTTTCTAGGTTACACCATCACAGCTGGTACAATTACACCACTTACACGCAATACCGACATCATCCACGCCATAAAACAACCACACAACCGAAAAACACTACAATCCTTCTTAGGCGCTGTGAACGTCTATAACAAATTCATTCCGGAATACGCTCGTTTGCGAGCACCACTCAACAATCTCCTCAAAAAGGACGTCGTGTGGAACTGGAATGAAGCTTGTCAAGAGGCGTTCATTGACCTGAAAGGAAACCTCACACAACACCCCATTTTACACCTTTACAAAGAAGGTCTGCCATGCCAAGTGTATTGCGATGCATCCACCCTCGGTATAGCAGGCATTCTCAAACAAGTTCACCCTGACGGAAACGTATATCCAGTTCAATATTTCAGCCGAACATTGCGCCCACACGAGAAAAACTACTCCATCTCTGAACTTGAGTGCTTAGCAATCGTTGAGAGTGTGGAGAAGTTTCGCATCTATCTTATGGGCAGAAAATTTACAATATTTTCTGACCATCACGCATTGCAGTGGTTGAAAACCATCAAGAACCCGTCCGGTAGACTGTTTCGATGGAGTTTACGACTATCGAGTTACGAATATGAGGTCCGCTACATAAAGGGAAAACTACAATATGAAGCAGATCTCTTGTCCCGTAACCCGTTTTGTGGATTCTTGGACGCCACCCTTATCAAGACCCACCAATCTCCTCCATCGAAAGAGTCTAGTTTGACCATTGATCATAATGGATTACATACAGTTTCCCGAAAAGGTGTAACAAAGATTATACTTCCAAAACCACTCATACAACAACTCTTACAAACAGTACACACACAATACAATCACCCCGGTATTTCCCAAATGTCACGAATTATCTCCACACAATATTACTGGCAAAGATATTAAACAAAAAGTTAAGACCTGTCCCACCTGCCAATTAACAAAACGTCCAGTAGGACCCACTTACGGAGAATTAAGTCAACCTCCGGAATCTAAAGAACCCTTCGACCTTTTATCTCTGGACACCATAGCAGGATTTGCCAAATATGGCAACACCAAGATATACCTCCATGTGGTAGTCGATCATTTTTCACGCTACGCGTGGGCTTTTCCATCTAAATCCACCAGTACCACCACCTACCAACAGGTACTTAAACGAGTATTCCAGGATGGTTCTCCAAAACGCCTTCTTACGGATAGAGCCCCTGCCTTCACTTCACCCAAATTTCGTAGTTTTCTACTTAATAGAAATATTCACCCATTGCTCACAACCAGCAACAATCCACAGGCCAACGGTCTATGTGAACGCCTAAACGCCACCCTCACGGGAAAACTTAGGTTATTACACCTAGAAAATCCTAAGGTCGCATGGACCAAGTTGGTCAAGAAGGTTACACTTATATATAACAAGACACCCCACTCTACCACAGGTTTTCCACCCATATACTTAATGTTTGGTATCCTACCTCCAGAAATCTCTAATCATAACACACCGTACCCAGATATCGACAAAGCTAGAAAAATTGCACACACACGCACACAAAACAAACATTTACAAGACAAAAACACTTATGACCAACGACACAAGCAACCACATTTCGAAGTAGGTGATCTAGTATTAGTAAAATTATATCACCACCCAAATACAGGGAAACTTGCGCCATATTTCACAGGACCTCACACAATATTAGAAATTATTTCACCAAATGTGGTCCGCATAGATCGACCAAATCAACCACTTCAAAGAGACACTGACACAATCCACGTCAACAAACTTAAACTGTATACAGAAAAAATCCATTATATATCACCACCCGCCGTTAGCACCTATCATATAAAGCACAACCCCAATTATACGTTCCCTTTCAAACATTTAACACCCGAATTATTCCCAACAGAGTCATTAAGGTTCAAACCCACCAGCAGCGAACCTTTCAGGCATTTAGACCCTGCCATTTTTGCAACAAGACGATTTACATCACTCTTCCCCGATGTTAAAAACTGCAAACCTGACAACCAGCTCAATCATATCACACCACCCCCTAAAGATATCAAACAGGAGAACTACGAACCTACCAATCATTCAAATTCTACAATTAATAAGGTTGAAGCAAATATTTCAGAGTCCCCAGTTACAAAAATATGGACGAACATGGGACAATATCCTATATTTCACCTGATTTTTATCCTTTGTTTATTAGTTCTACCGTACAACTGTATCCCAATTTTATTCATTAATTACTTGTTTATATATGCCATGCCCGCGCAGAAAATCTTCGAACTACAAGAGGTAGTTTTTAATCTAGGACAAACATTTATAAAACTTCTCATAATTTTAGGAACCATCTTCGCAGAAAATCTAAATAAACTCCGAAGAGATAACAGTAACTGAAAAGATGACCAAACAATGTCGGAGAAACCACGCTCCAAAAACAAGCCCCGAGCCACACCCCAAAATAAATAGACGGCAGGAAATGAGGATTTGAAACACCACGACAGGAAGTATAGTCCGCGGCGGTTAAATTCGGCCTCTGTAAACAAAGCGGAGCGCCTTCGTCCGATCTCCAATTTCCCTCCCTCTCGTTTGCCCGACACACCCCACTTCCGTATCTCTAATTACAATGAGAAGATCCCCTATTGAGGTCGACTGGGAACCTCACTATGCCACCGGTTTTGATTCCAGTTCGAGTCTACATATCGATTTTTACCACCCAATTACACATCCACGAAACAACACCTAGAACTAGCTCACACATCTCTTACACAACCGACTTCTAACATTTTTCACAACACACACACAAAGACAAAAAATTACACATAAAGGTTATATAGATTTCCATGTCTCCTGTACACACAGCATAAACGCACTTGAGGGCTAGAATCACGTTTTTCACCTAAGTGTCACTACAGATGAGACAAAAAATTTATAGGGCATAATTGAGCAAGTAAAACATTTATAGGGCAAAATGGAGCAACCAATACATGTAGATCAGGGCATGAAGATACCAAAGGGTTCCAACCAATACACCTTATTTTTCATATCAATCATTTTCATTATTTTCTCTCAATTAAAATTTAAATATTTAATCAATTTATCAATTTATTCAATTTATTAGCACTTTTAATCATCAATTATCATTTTTTCCCAATTAATTTATATTATCATTTTCATTTATCAATTATCATTCTATTTACCACTTAGCTTAAACTGCCACAATTCAATTATCAACGAAAAATCATTGATTTTCGATTAAACTAAAAACATTAAATCACACTTTGTTGTTGAAACCTTTTTATTTTTCATTTTTCTTTTTTCCAAACACTCGACTTTGATTTCGCCCAACCACTTTTATTTTTATTTTGATTTCAAAAAGACCTTATGAAATTCCCTCGAATTCTTTTCCAAATTCGAGCAAAAAAGGTAATTAGGCATTTTTCCTTTTTTTTTTTTTTCACCATTCAACCAAGCACTCAACTTTGATTTCGCTCAAAAACCTTTTATTTTATTTTATTTTGATTTCTCAAAAGACCTTATGAAATTTCCTCGAATTCCTTTCCAAAATTCAAGCAAAAAAGGTAACTAGGCATTTTTCCTTCCTTTTTTTTTTTTTTTCACCACTCAACCAAGCACTCAACTTTGATTTCGCTCAAAAAACTTTTATTTTATTTTTATTTTTGATTTCTCGAAAGACCTAATAGAATTCCTTCGATTTCATTCCCAATCTCGAATAGAATATGGTTAGGCATTTTCCTTTTTTTGTTTTACCATTCAACCAAGCACTCCACTTTGATTTCGCTCAAAAAACTTTTATTTTATTTTATTTTGATTTCAAAGCCTTAATAGAACCCCCTCGAATTCATTTCTTAACTCGAGTAGAATTCGTTTAGGCGCATTTTCTTTTTTTTTTGCCCACTATGTACCATAACATTCATTGATTTCTTACAATTAAAAAATTTTTTGATTTCTATTAATTATACTCAACCTATATCATCAACACCATGCTATTTTACTTATTATGTCACCAGCAATGCTTGTATATAGCCCCTCAATACCCACAACTAATTTTCCCACAAAATTATTTTTCACTTTACAGAATTCTCTCAGGCTAACCCCTTCTTGAATTCTTCACATGTAGGGGGCGCATCTGTCATAATTTGTATATAATTAAATGCAACCCCGACCCACTATGTATGTACCATGTATGATTTTCAAAGATTTAATAAAAGAATAAGGTAACTGGAGGAAAGAAAGTAACAAAAGACATAGGAAGAAGTCGCAGTTAACCTTCTGACCCCAGGTACCTGCGAGCTAAGTTTAAACCGACACTTCCTGGAAAAACAGGACGTATCTAATGACCAGAAGTTATAAATGTTAAAGCTAACATTCAATACTTCCTGACAAAGCAGGACGTATTTTGATAACCGCGGAAGTAAATCGAGTCGAACAAATAAGACACTTCCTGACCCAGGCCGGGCGTAACTAACACCAAAGGAAGCCGCCGGCCCATCAGAAGGCAGCACCTTAAGTAGGTCAACCAATAGGAAAAGAGCATGTGACATCTCTCGACCAATCAAAAGACAACACCTCAAGTAGGTCAACCAATAGGAAAGGATCATGTGACATCTCTCGACCAATCAGAGAGAAACTGAGGCTTGGTGTTAAATCGGAAAGCAAGAATGGGTAGTTACGCTTGAGCTCTCATAGGAACAACACCTACAGGGTTCACTGGCTCTCGCCGAGTTCGGACAGTGCTCCTTCGCTTCCAACAAGGTAACATCTACTCTAGAGATATCTCTCTCCGCTCATTTCATCATCGCCATGTGATCAACTAATTAATAAGTCAAATCGCTCAACTCTTCTCAAGCTTTCTTCCCTCCAACACAGTTGCCTCTTATTTTCCAACTCAATCACGTGTCCTGATTATTCCTAACTGTATGCTGCAACTTCCACTCAAACGACTGCGCTTCAACCAAATCTCACCATTCGCATCCAACAACAAGAAACCCCGCAACGATATTGCCACATACGCACTCGGGTAAAACCCGGGCGTTGCCCGGGCCATTCGTCTAGTGTTTTATATAGTTACTGTAATCAAGTGTGTAAACAAGATAGAAGATTATTATGTTGTTACTGAAATGTCACACACTATTTATTTATTTATTTGGATTTGGTCTTATTACCTTGTGTTTATAATGTATAATCCAAATTGTGCCTTATCATTCCTCATGTCTCTATCTACCCCACAATTGTTTGTCACCCGATGCTGTCACTCTAAGACTGGTGTTTCCAGCCATGCCATGTGATCTCCACCAGCCACCGTCCCGTGCCCTTGGAGTTCTATGTCCATCCTGTGGGTGGGGATGGCCTCTTCCAAATAATGGATGAACATGTAAGTCCTGTCTCTCTTCTCATATGTTACATCTGGGGGTAAGTGTAAGGAGCATGCAATCTTTGCACAAGAGGATAGGAAACAACAACTCTCCTGGAGCACAGCTCAAGGAGCATGGACTCATGGAATTTGTGCAATCTTTGCACAAGGGGATAAGAAACAACAACAACATAAAGGGGTTAGCTCAAGAAGCATGGACTCAAGGAATATTTGCATAAGGGGATAAGAAACAATAACATCTGGGGGCTTGCTCAAGGAGCATGGAATCTTTGCATAAGGGGATAAGAAACAACATCTGGGGATTAGCTCGAGGAGCATGGACTCATGAAATCTTTGCACAAGGGGATAAGAAATAACATCTGGGGATTAGCTCGAGGAGCATGGACTCATGAAATCTTTTCACAAGAGGTTAGGAAACAACAACTCTCCTGGAGCACAGCTCAAGGAGCATGGACTCATGGAATTTGTGCAATCTTTGCACAAGGGGATAAGAAACAACAACAACATAAAAGGGTTAGCTCGAGAAGCATGGACTCATGGAATATTTGCATAAGGGGATAAGAAACAAAACATCTGGGGGTTAGCTTGAGGAGCATGGAATCTTTGCACAAAGGGATAAGAAACAACATCTTGGGATTAGCTCGAGGAGCATGGACTCATGGAATCTTTGCACAAGGGGATAAGAAATAACATCTGGGGATTAGCTCGAGGAGCATGGACTCATGGAATCTTTGCACAAGGGGATAAGAAATAACAATAATAAAGGAGGAATATACAAAAATGTATTATATCTTATTATCTACAGTTGTATATATGGATGAGTCAAGAGGGTAGAGTGATATTTAGAGTCAAACTATAAACAGAAGCTTTGAAGATGGTAGAATTACATACAGGTATTTGCACCCAGCAATAATTTTCTATGCAAAGAAAAAAATATATATATGTGACTTGATAATAAGTCACAATTTGGATTATAGATTATAAACACAAGGTAATAAGTTCAAATCCAAATTATTAGTGTGTGACATTTCTAAAAGACAAATAACTATATTATGAGAAAATTTACTTTAAGAAACAATTTAAATAAGCCTTTTTCATTCAAAATAAATGTGCAACAATTGACAGAATGGAAGAAATATCAATGATATTTACAGATATGCTTTTACTTACAGTAGAATTTCCATGAGAGGAGACTTGCGCTAAAGGACACCTCTCTATAAAAGACAGTTTTTATTTGGAAAATTACCATTTTTACTATTCAGCAAATCTTCAGTAAGAGGACACCTCTCCCTAAAGGACACTTTGGCTCTGCAATTAGGTGTCCTTTACAGGGAGGTTCTACTGCATATCTAAAAAAAAATTGGGTTTTTTTTCCACTTCTAATTCTAAGAATAAAATTTTAGGGTTCTTAGAAAATAATTTTTTTCTTATCTGCTATCTTGTTTACACACTTGATAACGGTAACTATTTAAAACATACTGTGGTGTAATTTCTCAAGCATGTGTTGATGGAAAACTAGTAAAATGGCCCTATTCTAATTGATGTCACCGCTTTACCAGAAGTGTCTTTTTCTGGAAACAACACTGTTACCTAAATGTCGCACACTAATTTTTTATTTGGATTTGGTCTTATTACCTTTTTTTCTCATTCAGTACCTTCGTCTGAAGATAGTAACAGCGCTGAAATGTCACACACTATTTATTTATTTGGTCTTCTGTGACTTGATAGTTTCTGGAGATGTCACGGAGGTGTTGTGGTGAGCAGAAAGCATTCTACGAAGGGAGCCTGAGAGCCTGCCTCAGTAAAGTGGAGCAAGCCTGCGGGACTGGTCAAGCTGACCGCTTCCGGCGGGGCAAGAAAGGTGGCACTTCAGGTATGTCTGTTTCTCTGGCAACCTGAGATCTACTGCATGTTGTTCTGTAGTTAACTTAGTTGTTTTATAATTTGGGGGCTGATTCTCCTAGTTTGGAAATATGTGTGTATCTATATATATAAAAATGAATGTATGTGTGTGTGTGTCCTTTATGCCTGACCAAACCACTCATTGGAACGCCATAAAACTTTGGGAAGTTTTTTAGTATAGTACTGGGAAGGTTTTGCAAATAAAATTTTTGAAATAACTTTTCCGCTAAAAATAATCAAGATAAATATTCTAATTTATCTGTTATAATTCAACAATCTGCTCTAAATATTATCATGATGATACGATGATTTTGTAATGTAGAAAATTAGGAAAGACAAAATTAAGGATGACACGGCAATTTATTTGAGACAAGAATAATGGTACAATTCCAAGGCAAGATACTATTCCTTTAACTTCCAATTACCCAGGGAACAAATTAATATTGATTTTATTCAACTTATTGAGTATTTTTCAAGGGACCGGGAAAAAATGTTCACTTTATCGAGAGATTCATTAGACAAACCTTTACTCGGGTAAAACCCGGGCGAAGCCGGGTACATCCATACGAGAATAATGATACAATTCCAAGGCAAGATACTATTCCTTTAACTTCCAATTACCGAGGGAACCAATTAATATTGATTTTATTCAACTTATCGAGTATTTTTCAAGGACCCTATCTCTAGCAAAATATAATATATATATGTTATAATAACACATGTGGAAATGTAAAAAAAAGCACATGTGCTCCTAGTTAGGATATGCTTTCATTATTATTATCCACACCTGACTTTTTTATTATTTATTTTTTCTATTAATTTTATGTGTTAAGCGTATTTACACAAGTTTGGCCTTAAAAATACCCTTTTCTTGGTTTCTCAAGAAGCCTCCGGGACCAAAATTATTTTTGGTCGCAGTGGTACAGCCTACTCCATGCCTACGAGCGCCAACAGTGCGAAACGCGTTCGTGGATGGCTTTTCTCGATTTATCAAGAAATTAGGTTGGCCTAATATCAGGGAACAGGTTAAATCAATGTTTAGTTGATTTCTGTTCCACTAGATGGCACTCTGCCTTCTAAAAAGCACATGTGCTCCTGGTCAGGATATGGCTTTTTTTATTTTTGATATCAACACCTGACCTTTTTATTTTTTCATTTAGAAATATATTTTATAAAAATATTTGAATAAAGATAATCTCTGTGTGGAAGTATAAGAAGAGGAAAGTTGGCTAGTAAGAACAACCTTAGTTGACCACATGTCCTAGCTTCTATGAATGGATATTTCAGGGAACATCCTCCTCTGTGGTCACAATTCCAGCCGACTGAGAATAGTTTAAAAGCATCTGGATTTGATGATCTAGGGACAGTTTGTAGTCGTCTCCCAGACAAGTTGTTCCCTGGGTGGTCCTCAGACCTTCTCTTTTCTCTCTCTGACTTACTTCTGTATCTTGCCTTCTGTGTGCATTCTTACCACTTTCCACACAACCCAAAACTGATTTGAAAATCACCACACACACATATATTATGAAAAAGGCATCTCCTTATCGTGCAACTGAAAGTTGCTGATGGCTTGCGCCATCTATCGGAATAAATATCAACTATTCTCGTTGATTTTAAATTATTCCAGAATTGGCCAAATAACCATTCTTAATTAATCAAGAAAAGCTAACGGACGCGTTTTGAGCTGTTGGCCCTCATCAGCGTGGTGCAAGCTCTACCTGAATGACCAAAAAAAACTGGTCATTCAGGCATCCCGAAAAATCATGAAACGGGTAGTTAAGGCCAGAATTGTGTGAGCAAGTGCACAAACACACATATATATATATATATATATATATTTTTTGCTTATCCCTAGTACACGTGGTACAGGCCATGATAATCATGGTGGGTAGTTAGCGACTGCTTTTTACTGTAAGCGCACCACATGTCTACACATGTGAAAGCAGTTCGACTTTGCACTTACAAATGTGCCAGAGCCCCGTTTGGTTACTTGCACTCGCTGGTGGGGTTGGACTTTCGCAAGAATCGGGAGGCCATTGGAGCATTTTTTTTTTTTTAAACAGAAAAAGTGTCCAATGCGGGGATCGAACCCGGGTCGTAGTGGTCGTAAACCAAACGGTTTAACCAGCCTTTTAAGAGTAAAAAAAAACACTTTTAAATATAAAATATTAAACAAATTATTCTAAAAACGAACATTATTACACATATATATAGAAGCATAGGGCGCCTCTCCCGTCAAAATGAACATCAAAACCTGACGCCATCTATTGACCATCTATATTCCAGCCATAGATTTGGCCCAGCCACCTTGCCAGCAAAACACCTCTTTGGTAGATTGTGAAGATTCCATTAGATCCCGTGTGGATCTCATGGAATAAAGTCCGCCCTAGACTGATGAGGGCCATTATTAGCCCGAAACATATCATGGTCTCTAGGTGGACGCTTCTCAGTTTGCCAAAGCTGGTGTTGTGGCTTTGTCACTGACCCGAGGCCGCTAGTTTGCGGCGACGGTCAATAGATGGCGTCAGGTTTTGACGTTCATTTTGACGAGAGAGGTGCCCTATGCTTCTATGGATCAATTTTTTCCCGGCAAATTTTCCATCTATATATATATATTCGATAATAAAAAGGCATATATTGAATTGAATAAAATATTTATTTGCCAATATTTCGGCTGGCTGAACGCCAACCTTTGTCAAGGCATTACATTGTTGCATAAACAAACTCAGCACCACATAGTTTGTTTTTACAAAAATTTAATGCCTTGACAAAAGTTGGCATTTGCCCTACCAAAATATTGGAAAATTAATCTTTTATTCCATCCAATATATCCCTTTTTATTATCTAAAGAATTAAATATGGATTGCTCTATTTTCAGAACAATATATATATATATTTTAGATATATATCCCTATATGCATAAAAGTCAGTGTATGTATGTATGTATTATGTCGGCTATACATGTCCACAATACGTAACTAATCTGACTGAAATTTTAACAGTATATAGAGTAGAATCTGGAAAAACTTATAGTGAAAATTTCAGGTCTCTATCCAGAGTATTTTTCGAATTATTTGCAAATTTGCCCTTTCGCTCGCAAGCAGCGCCTCTAGCAGTGAAGATAGAAGATAATATCACCTGACCTAATGTACATGTAAAACGTGTTTTAACAGGACATCAGAGAAAAATCTGGAAGAGATATTTATCGGATTTTTAGCCAAGAAAATTTGAAATTGACAGGTTCTGGGCAAAAATATTTTTTAATCAGAAAATGATGATAAAAAAATATTGCTGTATCATGTTTGATTATCAGATACAAAATTATATCGGGGGGAAAAATTCCAAAAAGCAGAAACCACGGATGAAGCCAGTTCATTTTAAGTATGCAGGAACAAAATTCTAACAGAAAAATATCCTTTTGAAGAGAAGACACAAAGCCAGATCAATCTCTCTATAAAAAAAAAAACAATGGTTGCCTGTAAAGTCGGTTTTACGGGCGAAGATTTTACGTGACAACGGTAGAATATTTATTGATATGAATATAATTAAATTGCACAATAGGAACAAGGAATTGAATGAAAATAAGAATTGCACAAATTTTAACTATAGAAATATATTTTGTTTACTAAAACATTGTACATGTAAACTTAAACTTAACTAATTCCTATTTGAGTGATTTTGTTGAGGATAGGACGATGATAGGAGAAATATGAAATGAAAGGAAGTGTTTCTGCTGTAATGTGTCTTGCGAAAGTCAAGTCGATAGTTGTTCCTTTTAACGTAGTTGACTTAGAAACGTTTGATACGCAATCAAGATTATACGTATTTTTCATGAAATTAAGAAACGAGTTGTCAGGCTTTACGTTTTTGTTAAAATCACCACACAGAAGAATCGGTATACTAGAATCAACTTGCACGAACGGTGGCACGTACTGGCTGTTGTGAATGTACGGACCGAGTCCTTGCCATAGTAACATTCCAATATCCTGCATACTAGCTCCTGGATGAATATATACAGCACCGAGTATAAACTTGAAGCTAGTATTAGCGGCGAAGCAAGTAACTTCAGTCATGCACATGTCA